>CM035427.1:115333847-115368847 GCA_020310875.1 Ceratopteris richardii
CTCAATAGAGCACCAAAACTGGCATACTCTCACCAAACCTAGCAAAGGGGCTCCACAAGGCTATCTTTGAATACTTTGAAGAACTTGTTAGTCATACCTTCAAAGCCTAGACACTTCCTTTTAGGGAGTCAATGGCATCAATAATCTCACTAGTAAACAGTCGACAATCGATTCGTCTAGCAGTTAATGGATTCCGCACTCGAGATTCAAGCCATGCACTAGCATCATCTACTGTTCAAAGGGGAAGATATCCTTATCATTTCTTTAAAGTGATTAAAAATGAAGTCATGATTCTCTTCCTTGGTTACTCAATCCAAGTCCTATTGATGATCTTGGCAAGAACTCGACATGTTTCTTCTATATTTTCATTTTTCTTTCGATGGTTTTTCTACCTTGACAACACACCATTCTAAAGAACACCTACAAAATATTGCTCTTGATTTCTTCTTCATATCTAATATTGCTTCCAATCTTTGACAAAATGGTTTGAAGCTCCAGTTTGCCTTTGTTCATTGCTTCCTTGAGGGGGGTAATTCTTATGAAGAGTATCTCCCTTCTTTGTTTTTCTAATCTTTGGATATCTTTGTAAGTTTTCTTTTAGAATTTGTGGAGTTGATTGATTTCTCAAGGCCAACAATGAGCAAGCAAGGATTACATATGGAACGGATGCTCTACCTCTCTAATCCCAACAATCATTTCCAATTTCCACCATTTTGAAATACCAAATCAAGGTTCTTGGGGATGTTAGATATACTCAATACTCCACCCTCAAGTGAACACAAATGATCCATGGTGCTCTAAGTTGTAAAGCCCCCATTATGAGGAGAAGCCATTGAGAGAGCCCGAACATTTGTGGAACCCTATCCATTAGGTAATAGATGAACCTAGCCATTAGGCTAGGTAGCAAAAAAACTTCTAGGCCATTAGGTTGCCATTCAAGGTAAAAATAAAGGCCTTGTGGTGCTGCATAGTTTCCCTATATTATTAATGGGGGGAATGCAGAGGGGAGCTTGCCCCCTTCTACGGGGTCCGAGGGGCCTATCCCCTTGGCTTGTAGGTCTGAGATGGTAGGACTTTTGTTCATGGAGATATTGTCAGATTGTATATTTTGCCCACTATATTGTATCTCTTGACTATGTTTATCTATACCAACTCCCCTTATAAAAGCTATATAAGCATGGTGCATGTTGAATTTTATATAGCATTGTGCACTGCTAAGTCCACCTAGAGTCTATCTAGATCGCCATCTAAGTTCCATGTTGGGAGCACACAGGTGGACAGCACCATCATTGTAGCTTCGTTACTCTTGGCAATTTCAGGATTTGAGTTCCATATCTCTGAGTCTATGTCTATATTTTTCTTCATTTTTCTCTCAAATCTACCTATTGGACTATGATGTTGTGATGTTATTTTCTTACATGGTATTAGAGCTCATGAGGTTCTCAGTGGTGTAGAAGCAAAAGTGCACAGGTTGCAAACATTTCAACAATGAAAGAGAGATTTCAATGATGTGTCATCACCTACAACTAGGAATCAAGGTAGTTTGTCAACAGGAGTAGGTGAAGCACAGGCAAGAGAAGCAATGATGCCAGCCATTCCATTGTTGTGGATACAACCTTTAGCCTTCACGGAAAGTAAACTTGATGGTACAAACTACACCCCATTGAATTTTATAATCACTTCTATCTTTGCTTCATATGAGCTTCTGGAGACTGTTCTTGGGACTAATCATGAGCCCCAAGAAACACCTAATCCAAATAATCTTGGTCGAATGATTCCTCCTGATGTTGATCTTCTAAGTGCTTGGAAACATAGAAATGCAGATGCACTTTGTGCTCTAGATACAAGTAGTACTAATAGTGTTCTGAATCTGATTTAGCATACTACTAAGGCATGTGAGACATGGAACATATTGAGAAATCAATATGAAACTCGTACTCAGACAAAGATTCAAAACTTGGAGAATCAGCTAGCAACAGGAAGGTTTGCCGATGGGGAAATTGTATAGGTGTTTATCATTCGCACAAAGAATCTACGACATCAAATGGCGAGAGCAAGTGTACAAAAGTCAAGTGAGGAGTTATCTCGACGTTGTCTTCAAATTTTACCAAAGATTGATGGTTTGGTAACTGCTCTTAATACTCAAATCATACCTCAACCACTAACTTTTGAAAAATTATGTGCGTTATTCATGGAGGAGCTATGGCTCAAGGCAAGCAACAGCAACAACAAAGCAGATGTTGCATTCATAGCAAATGCCAAAGGAGACAAAGCGGACTCTTCAAAAGATGGAAACAAAAAGAAGAAGAACAAAAAGAAGTTCAAGGGAGAGTGTTTTTCTCCTTATGCCAGTCCCAACATATCCATAATCTTCACTCCTATCTTATTGAAAGATACTTGATGACCTTGATCAGTTATAGAAGCTATTGAAAGTAAATTTCATTTGATTTGTGGAACATATATAACACATTTGAAAAATTTTTGACATCCCCATTAGAGTTAATGCCCTCTGGAGGACATCTTGCATTGGTGCCTACCTTTACTGTGATGGGTTCCTTTAGAGGTTGTAAGGAATTGTAAAGGTCTTTTCTGCTTCTCATGTGACGAGAAGCACCATTGTCCAACACCCATGATTCATCTATTCCTGAATCTTCAGCCAAGAAGCATACCTCCTCTATCATAGAAAATCACTCAAGCTCTGTTGATGCAATGTCAGCAAACTCCTTGTCCTTGCCACCTTTTGAAGAGCCATTATTATCTTCTTCCTTCTTGATGCGATTGTCTTGGATTCTATGGCCTTTCTTCTTGTAGTGATATGAGTTGTTTGCTCTTATAGCCACTACAAGTGTGTGCACAAGTAAGCTATGGAATGAGAGATTCAGCCACATCCGATACCATGTACTAAAGGAGATGCATCATAGGGGTATGGTTACACACCTACCATCAATCACAGAAATGAAGGAACCATGTGATGCTTGCATGATGGGTAAGCACCAAAGGAAGGAGTTTCCATAAGAAAGAAAGAAGAGAGCAAGCTATCCTCTAGAGTTTGTGCATGCTAACGTGCAAAAAAATGCCTACATAGGCCTTGGGCGGATCTTCCTACTTCATGTTACTTGTTGAAGACTATAGAAGGAAGATGTGGCTGTACTTCCTTCGTGATAAGGCTCAAGATTTTTGTAAGTTTAAAGAATTGCTTCAGCTTATTGAAATTGAAACAGGGAAGAAGATGAAGAAATCGAGCATAGATGATGGTGGTGAGTTTACATCAACAGGGTTTGAAGATTTTTGCAAGAGTAAAGGAATCAAGCATCAGCTCACAATGGCACATAGCCCTCAACAGATTGGTTTTGCAAAACATTGGAATCGAACCATCATGGAGACGGCAAGGTGCATGTTGAAGGGAAAGGGTTTTCCTAATCAATTTTGGGCAAAGGTTTTCCCATTGTTTCCCATATTTCAAAGTATTTGGAAGTGAATGTTATGTGTACATGTTCCAGATACGGAGAGAAACAAGTTTCAACCAAAAAGCATCAAATGTATCTTCTTACAGTACAGTGAAGACAAGATGGCTTATAAGCTTTATGACCCTAAGACTAAGAAGATCATGGCAAGTCACAATGTGTTGTTTAAGGAGAAGCAACCACATGTAATGGAGGAAAAGAGAGCTTCCACTTTTATCATCAGGCGAAGCAATCTGGTATGAACATAGCCGAAGAGCTATCCCTTCTACACAAGAGAAGGAAGCATCATCTTCAGCTGATGAGTCTGAAAGTTATCAACATGTCATCACCCAAGCAAAAAAGCATTGCCATGTTGGGTGAGGCAAATCTATGATTTTGCAAACCTCATCCCAAAGCCACTAGAACATGTAATAGATGGACCTAAGCAATCACAAAGAATATAGGAACAAAGACGGGCAAGTGCCCATATTGTAAACCTTGATGGCTAAGCTCATCCAAGAACAAGCGAAGGAACCAACCAATGTGGAAGAGGCACTCCACAATCCAAATTGGAGGGCAGCCATGCAAACAAAATACAACAATATCATAAAGAATGGAACATGGGAGCTAGAGGATTGAACCCCTAAGCATAAAGTCATTGACATGGGAGCTAGAGGATTGAACCCCTAAGCTAAAGTACAAGACTGATAGTACTCTAGAAAATTACAAAGCAACACTCGTTGCAGAGGGCTACTCACAAGTTGAAGGCATTGACTTTTGTGATTCATTTGCCTCTACTGCAAGGATGGATACTATCCAAGTAGTACTAGTTGTGGCTGCACATGCGATGGCCAATCTATCACATGGATGTCAAATCAACGTTCTTGAATGGAGACCTCAAGGAGGAGGTATATAGGTCTTAGCCACTAGGGTTTGAGGCTCCCCATTCAGAGAACAAGGTATGTAAGTTGAAGAAGGAACTATATGGGTTGAAACAAGTCCCTAGAGCATTGTACAAGCGGATAGATAAGTATCTCTTGGATCTAAGTTTCAAAATATGTGCTTGTAATTCTAGCTTGAATGTTCTAAAGAGAGGAGCTCAGTGAATGTAGTCAAAGTAAATGACCTTGTGGTTACAAATGATACTGCTCTTCTTCAACAAACAAAAGATGCCCGAAGTTCAGAATTTGAAATGATAGACTTGGGTTTAATGCATTATTGCTTAGGCCTTGAAGTTTGGTAAGAGCCGCACAAGATTTTCATCTCTCAACAAAAGCATGCAAGATAGATATTGAAGGCATTCAACATGGAGGATTGCAAGGAAATTTCTACACCTATGGAAGTCAACAAAAAAGTATCTATTGAAGATACTTCACCTCTAGTGGATATTAGAAGATATAGGAATTTATTTGGAAGTCTCATCTACTTGTGCCATAGCAAACGAGATATCTCTTTGTTGTAGTAGTAAGCAGGTTCTCTAATAAGCCTTGCCAAACTCATTGGAAGGCAAGCATGCAGATACTCAGGTATCTCAAAGGAACCACTGATTATCGTATTCTTTATGAAGGACCATCTTTGGTTGGATATTGTGACTCAAATTAGGCAAGAGAGATTGATACCCAAAAATCAGTTTCTAGATATTGCTTTTCTTTACGATCAAGGATTTTCTCTTGGATCAATAAGAAGCAACCAACTGTAGCATTATCCTCTACTAAAGCCGAGTACAAAGCCATGTGTTGTAGCATGTGAAGCTGTATGGTCGAGGAGGATCTTATGGCACATAGGAATACAAGGACAAGATTCTATAGGGTTGAAGAGTCAGTATCACTATGTGTGTGAGTTGATAGAGGATGGGGTCATGAAGATAACCTATGTCCAACTGAAGAACATGGACCATACATCTTCATCAAGGCTCTTGGAAGAGAGCAACTTCATCGTCATTTTCCAAATCTTGGCATTGGACCAAGGAATGATAGTCATAAGAAAAGTGCTTCATTTGGTCTTTAGAAATCAATTTACATAGGTTTTGTAATTACATGAATCAATTTTCAATGTTGTGGTGACTTATAAGTTTACCAAAAGTATTAAGGTTCTAATAGGATGGAATCTAATCGAATGTAGTTGAAAATCAATTACGTCCATAATTCAATTATATGATTCATCACCCTTTGATAAATAGATAGAAAGTTAAAGCACTTCGGACGAGAATCTTAGGTACATCGAAATTTGATGTCCATACCTAAATTCATTGAAGACTATTGGGTTAGAAAGATAGATACTCTCCTAAAAGTTGTGTAAAATATGAAGATTAAAAAAATGTTAGGCTTACCCGAGTGATGCATAAAGTGAATAGAACAAAATGTAGTACAATATAACAGAATTAAAAGACATTATCAATTACTCCAAATACAGTGCTCCCAACAAAGACACAAATCTGTTGATCAACCATTATCAAAGTCCACATATTAGAATGCCACGTATATCTTTGGTAATGAAATTTTATGTCCAATGGATTCCACAAGACCTTCAAGATACGCAATCAAAATAAGACCAACATTGTTAATCAGCTATGTCTGTTGACCACCCTCCTTTGAACATAAAGAACTAGGTAAGGAAGTCACAAGATCCACATAGGAGGATAGAAACAAGATGTACATTCAAAGTACAAGCAGAATGCTGTACATGAGTGCTACCAAATCCTCACCATAAAGCTCTAAGGAGCTATACTACTGATCTTCTCCACATATGGATAGCAAACTTCAAAAACTTTAGTAAGGCACATATATTCTACATGCAATCATAAGCCTCCGTGGAGGAATGAACCACGTGAAATAGACCAATCAAAATTCCTCAGTTCTCAAAATCAACCTAACCGAAGTTTACATCATTTTGTAATGAACATCCTGGAATCCCTTAATAGTTCACTAACACAGATATCAAGAAAATGGTTTCAACACCCTTGGCAACACCAAAACAGATTTGAAGTTAACTAAAGGCTCTCAAGCCCATTCTTGTAAGAGTGTTCTGTAAGACATGGCTACCCACTTATGCCCCTTGTTTGCAATCAGCTCATGCCCCTAGTTTGCATCAGTGCATACCAGTTGGGTTCATTAGTAGAGAACAAGACACAGGAAATATAGCAGGTATCAACCTCCCAAGTGGCTAAGAACAATTCTGGCCAAGACTCTTTGGATATAATGTATGATATAGGTGCATCAAGGAGTTTTGGAATGACTATAGGACTTACATGTGGCCTCTGCATCAACGCAGCCACAAAAAAGTAAGTATCAACTCCTTCAGACTGACCCCTTCTTGGCTGTTGAACCAAGGAAGAAAAGTTTTTGAAAGGTCCAAAAATTTCAGGAATGACTACAGGACTTACATGTGGCCTCTGCATCAACGCAGCCACAAAAATTTCAGGAATGACTACAGGACTTACATGTGGCCTCTGCATCAACGCAGCCACAAAAATTTCAGGAATGACTACAGGACTTACATGTGGTCTGCATCAACGCAGCCACAAAAAGTAAGTATCAACTCCTTCAGACTGACCCCTTCTTGGCTGTTGAACCAAGGATGAAAAGTTTTTGAAGAGTTTAATAATTTCAGGGGTTTGACAATTAAATATGGCAATGATAACTATGGTGGCAATGTCTTCATTATCCTTGATGTGCCCACTGGATGATTTTCTGCAAAAATTGATTGTCCATGACAAAACTCTCTGAATTACAAGCATGCAAGAAATGTCAAAACCAACTAGTATACAAGTTACCCACCAAAAGACAAGGATATAGAACCCTTGGAATCATGAGACTCTAAAAGATTGACCCAAGACTCCAGCTGGCCTATGAAAATTGACTCCTGCTTAACAGCAAAATGTAGACTTCAGGACAAAGTCCACAATTAATGTCCTCAAACTTCCCCTTGAACCAAAAAAATACCTAGGTGAGAAGCAGAGACTAGCCTTGCAGATGTCCCCCACATTCACACATACAGATCCAAACTAGGCTTAACTTCAAGTGGAAGACACAATGGCCCATGGCTCTAAAGCTGAAATAGGAATTCAAACTCCATTGTTTCTTGCATTCCTTTGCAGAAAAAAAAAGGGGGAGCTAATACAATTGCTTTGACGAATTATTCACCAAGAATTAGGACCAATTTCAATGCTGCTGTATTTAATTTCCATGTGTTGATGGTGCAAAACATGCGATAGAAAAAATAAAACCTAGGCACCTCTTTCCCCACCTGAAAGCACCAAGGTCGTCAGGATCTATCAACAAAATGATCAATGGTTCGACCTTCCACTACGTGAAGCACAACTTGCAAGTCAACATGCTGATCATAGTCAAAAATGGTCAGATTTAGGGTGTTTACTTTAGAGTGTAAAGTTTTTTCACATATTCTTATGGTGCTCAAGGGAGCTATCCACCATATATAACAGTATCTGGAACCATTTTCCTCTTCAAAAGTCAGACCCTAGTTTATGGTCAGAAAAAGTCAGTGTTCTGTACACACAGAATAAAAGTGGAAAAAACAGATGATCAGTAAGGTTATGCTCCTAGCATTCGAGTGCCATGTCATAAAATTTTGCCATGTGCCAACACTTGAGAGTACTTGTGTAAAAACTTAAAATTTTTTAAGTAGCTTTTTGGCAGGCAAGGGCTTGGGACTCAAAATTCTGTATAAAGACAAGACTCGTGCTCATATACATCATTTCACTTGTGGAGAGCAACTGTTATATTAGAGCTTTGTGATGGTCTTCCTCATCCAAGTTTGTGGTAGCCTTCCTCATCAACTTCAAGGTGTGTAACATTGTAGTTCTCTTATGAGTAATGTGTTGTACACTTACCTGTAAAGATTTACAAGATTGGAGGAGATTATACCTCAACCATTCCGAGATTACTGGAGTAAAGGACAGCTTGGACATATTATTGGAAATTTGTGGAGCTCTTTTACTTAGAGATGAAATTAGCAATCTATTTGTAACTTCAAGACCTTGGAATGTGATACAATATTTGGAGCATGGCTCGTTATCATCCCTCGTGTGTGCTCTCTATGCTTGGTGGTCTCTATTAAAAGTACTGTTTCTATATCAATTGTTGCTTCTTTGCAAACAGTCTGGGCAAGCTAATCCTACTGGCAATGGTAAAAAACACTTGAGAATGTGGGATTCTCTGCAAATTTGGAAAGCCCAAGAGAGAAAGTATTACAGAGAATCTTGAGTGTAAGAATGTAATTAACTGTTGGAGCAACCGTATGGATCCCTCCATACCTTAACCCTTCTATAAAAGAGCTTAGACAAGATTCATCAACCCCGCAAGGTTATCTCAGATCTACTTCATAATCATACACTATCGAGAATTCTAATAGATATACTTCGAATGTGATGCACGAAGTTCCCATATTCTAATAGATTGAAGGAAACGGTTTCACACCACTTTGTGATGACCTGTAAAATCGTGAGAGCACTCCCTCTCCATCAGTTCCTGTTCCCATCACTACATGTCTCTGCTTGTCAGTGTTCCATGTACCAATCCCTCCATTCGTGGATGTGCTCCATCTGGCACATTCACTTGAGCATTCTCCCTCTCACTGTAAATTACATGCATACATCTGGCTCAAAGAGTTCTGAACTAGAAAAAAAAATGATTAGACTGAGATAAAGCCCCAACTCACAGATCTGGAACCTTTATCAGGGGAAGGCTTCCTAAATGCTGAGAGAATCGTCCCCAGAAGAAACAACATGCAGAGTGTGAGAGGACTTCATGATTGATGACAGATTCTTTTGCATCCTTAACTTCCAAGATTCTCGTAGTTGCTGAGCTATTCTTATATTTTGCACTTATAGGTCTCAATCATGTACAGGAGAAAGTATGAGATTCTGCCTATAATATGATCCATGGACAAAGCTCAGAAACAATGAAACCACAAATAGGATTGAATCCTGACCTAGCAAAGGTAGAATGGGAATTTTCAAGTCCGAGTTACCTATGCCCATTCAGAAACACCTGCAGCAAAAAACTGCAGATCCAAAACCTTCAGGCAAACAAGTGAAACGCATTTACAACAGGGAAAACATAATACAGGAAAGTAAGATTTTACTCTTTGAATTCTTCAAAACTTGAATCCCCATAATCTTTGATGAATACTCACAGAAGTTTCACCTTTATCTCAAGGACCAAATATTTGGTTTACCAGAAGCAATCACAAAGAAAAAACAAATATGGAAATGTAATGTACGCACGAACAGACTTGAAAAGCTATCAAGAACCATGCATCTCAATGGCATACCAGGACAGAAACTTACTTCATAACCCAAACCTGTCAAATACTGCTGCTCTTTGAATTCTTCAAAACTTGAATCCGACTCCCAGAAGTTCCCCTCTTATCTAAAAGACCATGTATATATACCTTCATAAGTTCAGAGATATCCAAACTTACGAACTCAAGATATAGAACACAAACACAAACACTTTTGTGGGGGGGGGGGGGGGGACAACAACAGCAGCAGCAAGAGACTTAAGATCAATATAAGACATATATTTGGTTTACCAGAAGCAATCACAAAAAAGAAAACAAATATGGAAATATAATGTATGCACGAACAAAGGCTTGAAAAGCTATCAAGAACCATGCATCTCAACTCCATACCAGGGACAAAACTTCATAACCCAAACTTGTCAAATACTGCAGGTCAAAGGCTACCCCCATAAACAATCGCACAAGTATACTCATTCAACAGAGAACTTGCTTCTATTGTCGTCTTCTAAAATAACAGACTGATGAAGCACATAATCCTTCAAGTACAGTTCTAAAAACGATATTGCTCAATGATTTCTCTAAAATCTCCATCATGCTTTGTCTGCCCTTGGAGTTGCCCATTCTACACGGAGAATCAGGTTATCATAACCATAGCCGTCCAATTTGTTGATTGCTCGAACTGCATCCTCCCTACAACATAGAGTTAAAGGTGAAACTCCAAACTTCAAAGCGATCAAGTCATTAACAATTTATGAAATTCATGAAGTGAAACATTGCACAACATCACAAAGGCACCAGAAAGTTGCTACAGAAAATATGAAATTGCATGAGTATGCACATACCTCTGTTGAATTCGTTCATTGATATACAGAAAGAAAGTGTCATAAAAAGATAAATGACATCCGAAAATTCATCACACTCATAATACAGCCAATCAAAACTGCATTTAATAAGTAGTTCCCACCAAAAGGGAGAAAAAGAAACTAAACAATGTATGTGGCATCTATGCACTTAATTACCTCTACAAGTGTATCTATGGAGAATGTCTACTTCCCATGATTGTACTTTGTATTGCACACTTGTATAGCTCCTATTCTGAGGAGAAGCCAATTGTGCATTTGCCCATCTTACATGCAGGATGAGGGTCACATTGGAAAATTAATGGTTAGTGGATGGCTTTGATAACATGGCTATTTGCCAAGTGGGATTTCGGTTACATTTGGGTTACTTTGTAGCTCAAATGATTTCAGGTTGCAAATCTGCAGTTCAGACCTTTGCACTCTGAAGGACTAGGTTTGTCTTGTTTTCTTGTTCGGAGAGTCAGTCAGCGTTATAGATTCCTACGAGCATGTACTTTCTCGTATCCTGATATTAGCTAAATTGAGCCCATTTTGCATAACATCAAGGTTCATGATGCTTTATTTGCAAAGGCAATCTAGCACATTCCTCCTCGTTCATGAGGCGGTTCATAGCCATATTGTTAGTGCCTAGCCAAAATCCCCTTGCTTAACAAAAGCACAAACCATACTCACAAATATAAAGATGTTAACATTAGACTCACATTACAATCATAAAGCACTTGCAAGACACTTCACACCATAGTAAAAAAATCATGCAACTGTTTTTTAATACATTTGAATCTCATACACAATTTAAAATCACTTGGGGCAAATTTCATTCCTCAAGGGGGGTTTTCATTTTTAATTGTTCCAACATTCATATGCACAAGATAAGTTGTAGCTGTCATTTTTGTGTGTGTTCTCAATATGAGAGAGAAAGATAGAGGATTCCTTTCCCCATAGACTAGACAAATTCCGTCATCTAGTGCCCTAGCCAAAATCCCCTTGCTTACAAAAAGCATAACCATACTCACAATATGGTTCCTTTCATAACCATATTGTTAGTGCCTAGCCAAAATCCCCTTGCTTACAAAAAGCACAAACCATACTCACAAATATAAAGATGTTAACATTAGACTCACATTACAATTATAGAGCACTTGCAAGACACTTCACACCATAGTAAAAAAATCATGCAGCTGTTTTTTAATACATTTGAATCTCATACACAATTTGAAATCACTTGGGGCAATTTTCATTTCCCAAGGGGGGGTTTTCTTTCTTTAATTGTTCCAACATTCATATGGACAGGATAAGTTGTAGCTGTCATTTTTGTGTGTTATCAATATGAGAGAGAAAGATAGAGGGTTCCTTTCCCCATTAGACTGGACAAATTCCATCATGGGTAGGACTCAAGACATCATCCCATACCATGTAAAGTGATTGGTCAAAACAATTAGCAATGAAACTATTGCATGAGAATCTGCATTGGCATTGCATCTTGCCTCAAGCCCAATCCCCTTGGAATGAGAGATGATGGCATTGAAAAATACACATACATATGCCAAAATATTATTAAGGAGCTAACTACTCAAATTTAATGGAGCAAAAGACTTTAATTGAGAAACGGGGTGGGTAACCTATCAATCCATCATCACATTGCAATTCGGATCACCATGGAGTTAAGGTCTCTCCTGTTCATAATATTACACCTCGTCCATCCAAAGTGCTGCAATTGAAAGCAAGGGCTCTACAAGTGTATGCACAATCGTCCAAAGACTAACATATTTTTGAGAGCTCTCGTGAGAGAGGAATTCAAAAGCAAACAATGATTGAGGCGACCAAAGAGAGAATTAATCTCTTCATTGAAGACTTCAATGTGATATATATAATATACAAGAATGAGTCCAAGCAAACCCCAAATTCACCCTCAAACCAAAAAAAAAAAAAAAACAGAGAATACATAGTTGATAGGGTATACACACTTATCAGCTAGTCGCAACTCGGATGAAGAATCCACACGTGAAAACTACATGTCCCCTAATATGGCAATCATATATACCAAAATGAATCAAGTTAAACCCCAAATTCACCCTCAAAAAGTTACAAGAAAAATGCATAATTGATAGGGTACACACACTTATCGACTTGTCGCAATTCGGAGAAAGAATCCACAAATGAAAAGTAACATGTCAAGTAATACAATAATCATATATACTGAAATGAATCCAAGTAAACCCTAAATTCACCCTCACATGAAAAAATAACAAAAGACGCATAGTTGATAGGGTATACGCACATCAACTAGTGGAAACTCGGATGAAGAATCCACAAGTGAAAACTCCATGTACACTAATACAACAATCAAATATACCAAAATGAGTCCAAGTAAACCCCAAATTCACCTCAAATGAAAAAAAATCAGAAAAAATGCATAGTTGATAAGGATATACACACCTATCAATTGATCACAACTTCGCCGAGAATCTGTAAGTCAAAATTGCATGTTTGCTAATATGATAATCATATATGCCATAATGGATCTAGGAAAACTCCAAATTTGCCCTCAAATGAGAAATTACAAAAAATGCATATCCCATTCAAAGTGGCAAAGCATTATTCCATAGAAAAAAGCCATGAGGGCTCCACATACGATAAGGGTTCTTGAAGAGGGTCCAAAAGGACAAGTTCTAGGCACCTCTAAACTCTTCACACAAACAAATTGGTGAAGACAAAGATGTTGTCCTTTAGATCCTCATAGGAAATATATGATTGTTCCATATTATATGATGGTTTTCAAACATAAGAATGTGAGATGTTTATAACATTCTTGTGCCCTCTTGCAATGACACGATGCTTTTACATGCCATACATAAGCATGCACCAAGCTCAATGGTTGATAGTTATTGGTGAATTTATCTTTTCTCATTTCCAAAAAAGCCATGGATAATATGAGGGGTGAGAATGTCATAAGTGCTGACCAAGAGTGGGTCCAAATTTGTTTCCACAAGGCATATGGTGGAAGAAATGTACCCCAACATCAAGACATAGGGCATATGCTATGGGTCCAATCAAACTATTGAATGATTTCAATTGCTCATTCTACCTTATATTTTCAAACACCCTCAATCTCACAGTTTCACTACATGTTTATAATGATTGACATAGTGTTGAGGGTTAGAAGGGAACTTCTCGATATGTTTGTGGAAGAGTGGTCTCAAATTTTTTATTTAAAACATATAATCCTTAAATTGCATATTTCTCATTGATTGTCACGAGACATGAATCCATTTTTTGTCTAGGGCATAGGTTCTAACTACAACCCATATCTAATCTTCACATTACAAATATGGATGGAAGCACCCTTGATCTTTATGCAAGTCCCATTGCCTTTATACAAAAATGTATGCCAAATGATGAATATCTTTCAAAGGAAGAGGAAGTGTGAATTTTTTCATATTTTCGACATGTTTTCAAATCTTAGATCTTGCATTTTAATTTATAATTCATGTTTGATATTCTTATTCCTATTATAGAAGGACAACTTTATGTGATGCTAACAAAAACATATGGAATTGATTCCATGAAGTAATCAATGCAATTGCTCATATTCTTCATCCATTCTAGAGATTTGGATTGACTAGATTACACAATAAACTAGTGGAGGTATATTTATCTTCACATTTAGGAAGGTAAGAGCTCCAATTATGTACCATAGAGTCTTTCTTCAAGAAGCCCATCACATGCTTGTGAGAAAACCAAATTGTACATATCACTTGGTGGGAGAAATGGAGTGAGTTCTCCACTATTGATAATGTTTTTTAATGATTTTAAATTTATTTAACAATGTGGTATTTGCAAAGATAATTGACCTTCCATAGTTCTCTCACAATATTGTACATGCAAAATTCTTTCACAAGATTGTAAAACAAGGGCTACAAAAAATTAAAAACATGGACAAAAAAGAAATAGATTAAACCCCATATAAGTTGAGAAGCTTGTTTATTGTAAATGCAAAGCTGCTATTGAATAAAGAACTAGACATTGCCCCCTTGCATGCAAACTTATGTTGTCATGAATCATGATGTTAGAGCTTAATACTTACACAAATTGAATATTAAGATTTTTAAAATCTTTTGATATTTACTCATAGGTTAATGTGGATGATGTTGAGATAGCTAAAATGAAGGACATGTCTAAAATCCCCTCATAAGAAAGGGATGATTGTGTTATGCTTCCTATGGAGTCTAAGAGATGTACACTAGACTCCTAGCCACATTAAGAGAGCTAGGCCTACTTTGAGTATAACAAAATTTGGGTTTGATTATAATAACAACATGATTGCATCTAGATCCTAAATTCTAATCCATCATCTCTTAAATGTGCACATGATCCATCTATGCCATCTACTAGTTGTCCTTAATTTTGCTTCAAGGCAAGGTGGAAATGGTCATGGAAGGTATGATGGACTCCCAATTCTAAAGTTGATCTAAAGAATTGGAAGGCAACATCAACCTCATCTTCTAGTGGAGATGGTGATCCAAAAACAAAGATTACAGATGATGTTAAATGAGCCTATTGATGACATAAAATAGTATTCATGGAGTTAACCATTGACTCTTCATGTGGCTCATGACACTAACATAGACCCTTTATGAGTTTATATTTTTGGTATTATAATTCACCATCCATATATGATCATTAATGAAAGACATATAATTATCTCATGGAATATATTATATTTTATGTATAATTAATAATAATTGATTTATCATGATAGGATGGTTCATGGACTTTCATAAGATGTCAATGCATCTAGCACGTATGTATTTTATTTGTCTTTGCTACGTAGTATGGCCTATGTAGTATGAAGAATTGTCAAGGACTACAATTCATAAATAGCATTATTCGTAATTAATTATACTTGCTTGAATATCTTTGATTGGTCTTTTTTGGTAAATTGGAATATGACTTACTATTTTTAGTTGAATTGTGATTTGCAAATTGTATTTGTACTTTGTAAAATTATATATATGAATATATACCAGAATGAATCCAAGTAAACCCCAAATTCACCCTCAAAGGAAAGTGCAACTACAAGCTCATGGTAGTCAACCACAAGACTACATAGCATATCAGCTCCACTATGCACAGTATCGACTCAATACTATGACATCCCCACTAACGTCCTCAGTGCCCAATAGTGGGTATAGAGCTCAGAATGAATACATGCTCACACACACACCCCACAACGCGCACACACCACGAGCATGAACTCACAAGAAGCTCTGCGAACTGAGTTTCTATCACTTCCGGAAGTGATGGGCAAACTCAGCCATAATGAAGCCTAGCACCAAATGCAAACAAAACATAGGAAAAATTACAGAAAAAGCATAGTTGATAGGGTATACACACCTAACAACTCGTCGCAACTCGGACGAAGAATCCACAAGTGAAAACTGCATGTTCGCTAATACGACAATCATATATACCAGAATGACTCCAGGTAAACCCCAAATTCACCCTCAAAGGAAAGTGCAACTACAAGCTCATGGTAGTCAACCACAAGACTACATAGCATATCAGCTCCACTATGCACAGTATCAACTCAATACTATGACATCCCCACTAACGTCCTCAGTGCCCAATAGTGGGTATAGAGCTCAGAATGAATACATGCTCACACACACACCCCACAACGCACACACACCACGAGCATGAACTCACAAGAAGCTCTGCGAACTGAGTTTCTATCACTTCCGGAAGTGATGGGCAAACTCAGCCATAATGAAGCCTAGCACCAAAAGCAAACAAAACATAGGAAAAATTACAGAAAAAGCATAGTTGATAGGGTATACACACCTAACAACTGGTCGCAACTCGGACAAAGAATCCAAGTGAAAACTGCATGTCCGCTAATACGACAATCATATATACTAGAATCAATCCAGGTAAACCCCAAATTCACCCTCAAAGGAAAGTGCAACTACAAGCTCATGGTAGTCAACCACAAGACTACATAGCATATCAGCTCCACTATGCACAGTATCGACTCAATACTATGACATCCCCACTAACGTCCTCAGTGCCCAATAGTGGGTATAGAGCTCAGAATGAATACATGCTCACACACACACCCCACAACGCGCACACACCACGAGCATGAACTCACAAGAAGCTCTGCGAACTGAGTTTCTATCACTTCCGGAAGTGATGGGCAAACTCAGCCATAATGAAGCCTAGCACCAAAACGTGATCAATAGCTTAAACGTGATCAATAGCCTAGCACCATATATGAACTTTAAAACGTGATCAATAGCTTACTATGAAGCATTAGCTATGAATGACAAGCCATTTGTTGGAAGAGAAGTTGGTCCAAAAACCCAAGTCTATAGGATCTTTCTAGCGCTAGAAACCGTGAAGACATACAAACCTTGAACCAAATAAAATAGATATTCGAAGATAGAGAGTACAATGGAGACAAGAATTAAACAAGTAGCAAAAACAGCTACTTCTAAAAATAAATAACTTAATATGAAAATAACTATACAATGTGTGCATATACAAAAATTGCATAAAAAGCTGAATATAGAATGGCCCTACTTGTAAAATATAAAAAAGTGTGCCTAAAATTAAAGTATAACAAGAGTGTTAGAATGTGAGATAGAATAGGCTAAACATAGAGAATCCAGCCTATGTACTATGGAAAAGCATTAGAATCTGCAAGCAAACCACACATGCTTCTTCTGAGATGTATGCAGCTTCAAGCACTTCTCCTCTTGAGGTAATAGGCTGAAAACACATGGGTACAGCAACAAAAGCATGCAACTTACAGAAAATCAACATGTACACACATTATATATGTGTGAAGAATGGAAAGTACACAAGGCCAAGACAAGCACCGAAAGATGTTGTTTCTTCATCCAAGAAGGTTACTACTCCAATTTCTACCTAGAGATGCACAAGCACTCTCATTTATTGCTATGGGAGTCAAGATGCATATCATTCCACAAAGCAAGTCATGCAAAACCTCTCCGGCTTGGTTGAAATTAGAAAAATCTCTATCAAAGAAGAAATCATGCCAAAAAGCTCGCCTCAAAAAACAACTAACCAACCAAGGATGACATTTGGTGAGTCAGTTCAATCTCACATTTCGAAGCATAAAGAATTACGAGATCAATCACTTAATGTTGGAGTTATTGTACATAATGATGAAATGAGAGTGCTTGTGCATCCAAGAAAGTTACTACTCCAATTTCTACCTAGAGATGCACAAGCATTCTCATATATTGCGATGGGAGTCAAGATGCATATCATTCCACAAACCAGGTCATGCAAAACCTCTCCGGCTTGGTTGAAATTAGACAATCTCTATCAAAGAAGAAATCATGCCAAGAAAGCTCGCCTCAAAAAACAATTAGCCAACACAAGGATGACAATCAGTAAGTTCAATCTTACATTTTGAAGCATAAAGACTAACGAGATCAATCACTTAATGTTGGAGTTACTATACATGATGATGAAATTGTGAATATCCTAATAAATTCACTTCTAGCTACCTATCATTCATTTGTTACTTTTCTCTCTCCTATAGAGAGAGATCAGTTGAAGAGTTGCAATTCCTATTATTTGAAGATGAAGACCAATAAAAGAGTATGAAAGAGAATGATGAAGCCATGATGTTATCATCGAAACAAAAGAAGAAGAATGAGACAACAAAGAAGGAGAAAAAAAGTCAACAAAGCTTGAGAAAGGAAATTCTTCAACTTCTAAGCCTTCATCCACTTCTACCACCACATCGAGTTCCAATACTTCTACTAAAGAGAAGTCTACTTTCACTAAATCCATGTCAAAGCAAGGTATAAGCCACTATTGCACGAAACATGGGCATTACATAAAAGAATGCCAAAAGAGGATTTTTCATGAGAAGAAGTTATCAAGTAATAATATTGAAGATGATCCAAAACCTAAATATTCAAATGGGGAATCATACGCACGTGTCAATAATGAGAAATAGCTTTTGATCAAGAAGCATTAAATGTAGTCTCAAAAAATCCTTAGATTTTATATTCTAAAGCTACTAAGCACATGACAAAGTTGCAAGATATTTTCCTTACCAACTCTACACGAAGAAGGGTGATCATAGTAGATGGTCATGATTGGGATGTTATAGGTGTTGGAGAAGTTAACCCGAAGTCAAGCGCAAGTGGAAATTTCACAATTTTTTATGTTCTTTATGTACCAAAGTCATCTTCAAGAAAGATTCATGCCACTTCACAATTTTTAATGTTTTTTATGTACCAAAATCATCTTCAAGAAAGATTCATGCCACATCCTAACTCCAAATGAAGAGCATCATCATCTACAAGGTGAAAACTAAAGTGTAATGTTTGTTTTGTCCAAAATTAGTCATGCTAATGTTGCTCGGCTAAGGAATATGAAATTATGGCATGCTAGATTAGGGCATATCAATTACACACCTCTCAATCGAAGTATGGTGGAGAGTTTATCCACTTTTGCTTTACCCTATGACGTAGAATCTTTTGAAGGATGTCTTAAAGGAAAGCTTCATAAGCTACCATTCAATAAGCATGGATACATCACTGATATCAAAAAATTACAAATCACATATTCAAATATTAATGGACACATGAGAGAAGATTCTATTCAAGGTTTCAAGTATTTCGCCTCATTATTCAATGATTTTTCCCAAAATTCTTGGATATATGATCTAAAGGCAAAATCAAAAGTCTTTCCTACTTTCAACAAGTTCTTAGTTATGGTTGAAAATGAACGCCAAGCAAAAATTCAGATTTCGAGAAGTGATAGAGAAGGAAAGTATTTGTCAAAAGACTTCAAGTCTTTTCCAGAAGACAAAAGGAATCTCTCATCAGCTCACTATTGCTTACACTACGGAATAGAATGGTGTTGCAAAGAGAAAGAAAAGGACACTTGTTGAAATGACGTGTAGTGTGATATTCTCGAAGGAAATTTCACACAAAGTTTTGGTTTCATGAAATACATACATGATACAACCAACCACATTCTTAATAGGTCTTCCACAAAAGCTTTAAATATCATCACTCATTATAAAGTTTATTATGGAAAGAAGCCCAACGTGAATTACCTCAAAGTTTTTGGATCTCTAGCTTATGTTCACTTATATTGAAGAAAATTAGATTTATGATAAACATGTAAAAATTATAGACTTTCTTAAGGCAAATGATTATGCATTTTTAAGGTCAATTTAGATGCTTACATTCAATCGTATAGGGGGGTGATCAACCTTCTCATGCCCCAAAGATTTTAATTGATAGAGGTAAAGAGAAAGTTGTTGCTTCTACACCACTACTATCCACATCTCCAACTTCATCTATTCCTGCACCTCCTCTTGGTGTACCAACTTATGAAGTTAGAGAAACTTCAAGAGCACCATAAAAAAGTTGCACATGAACAAGACCGTTCACTCGTCTTTGAAAAAATTCCAAGATGGTATGTGAAACCTTTACAAGCTAGTGGCATTCAATCATTTAAAGGACGAACCAAAAGTCAAAAAGATCATTGAGATCAAGTAAATTATGCATAACATTTCAAGATTAATAATATTCTTTCACTAACTTCCATTGAAGATGAACCTGCTAATATCAAAGATACTTTACAAATCCTGTCCGAAAGAAAGCAACGCAAGAGAAGAGTGATTCTATATACTAGAATAAAGTCCCAAGGATTTCAATCTTCAGTTCTTTAAGTCACAACTTAAGCATACATTTGATGTTAATGACCTTGGGATTTTACATTACTACTTAGGCATTGAATTCAAATTCAAGAAAAAATCATATATCTATATGCCACTACAAAAGTACATTGAAAAACTTCTAGAAATATTTGAATTCACAAATTGTAAACTTATGCAATCACCTATGGATTTTAATGTGTCATTACAAGCAGACGTAGAAGGTTCTGAAACTTTTGATGCTATGCTATTTGAAGAGAGCTTTGAGATATGCAATGGTATTTTCGAATTCTTCAAATTTTCTACTAAAAGAGTTTGTAAATTTTGATTAAGAAGGTATCAAAGATACGATAGGAAGCACAAGTGGTTATTGTTTCTATGTTGGAGATTGCCTTATCTCATGGCTTTCTAAGAAAGAACCATTAATAGCTACTTCAAGTGAGGCAGAGTATAGGACTACCTTTACAAGCTATACTTGGAAGCAATTCGATTACAAAAAATTCTATGTTATCTTGATGTTCATGTTCACCTACCTATGCAGATGTTTTTAGATAGCCAAAGTGCTACTGCAAAGAACCTCAAACCCTAATTTTTGACTTTCACATGCTTTTCATGCAAAAACTTCCTTTTCAATAGACTTTTTGAAACTTCTCATGCTTTTCATGCTGATTTTCGTGAGCACTTCTGATCCTATATAACAAGGACCTAGAAAACATCATAAATCATCAATTCTTGAAGCTAAGCAAACTTAAGCTCTAAGATTAAGAGGAGTTTTGAAGGTGTATATGCAAATTAGGAGTTTGTGAGAGTTGGTCCTTGTTCTCCTTCAAGGTCCTAACTTCTAAGTATGCATGCTAATTATAGAGAGTTGTGGCTTCTAAATTAGAATTTCTTCACATGCTTTTTTTGTACCAAGTATATATCTACTACTACAAGAAGTTCCATTGTTGCTACCCTACATCAAAGAAGATCTAATTTAAAACTCGGGTTTGTTGTAATAACTGTTCTCAACAGTTCATAACCTTATTTTTGCACATATTCACTCACATCATACCTCTAAAACTCTCAAACCTTACTTTCTGCACCTAGAAGCTTTGGATTCAACCTAATTTTAGAATTTGTATCATACATACATTGTATATTGACATTTTGCATTTACTTAGTGTGTGAAGCAGCATTAAGCTTCTTCACTTTTATAATTGTCTTCTTATCTCTATATTGTCATTTACCTCTCTTGATCAAGGCAAGGTGTGTTATGTGCTAAGATCAAGCGCTAGAAAGATCTCGAACTTAACATGTGATTATTATTTGGGTCTACCACACTTCCAACACAAATTTGTTGACTTAAACTCCAACGACATTAAGCCTTAGAGCTCATAAAGAGTGTGTACGTTGTATAAGCTCTTGAGTTGATATCAAAGTGTGCCCCCAAGTCGTGTTTATATAGCCATCTAGCTGTCATGCATATGAAAACTCATAAAAGCCAAAAAAGCAAAAATGTAGGTTTTATTTTACAAGAAATTAGAGTTTGACTTTTGAAGTGGACATAGGTCTTAAACGCTAAAGTTTTATATATGGTTAGAAAGCTCTCTTGAAGCATGTTGAGAATATGCAATAAAAGTTTTGACCATCATCGACCAAGTTTCATCATTTTCGTTTTTCTTTAAATGGTGAAGCATAAATTTAGGGTTTGGACGAAATTAGGGTTTAGGACATAATTTGGCATTGTTTCCAAGAATATTGGGATAAAATTTAAACAATGTGCATAACCTCGGATGCCTTTCTCTTGATATGCCTTAGTAAAAATATATACTAGATTCTCACTTGTAGGAACTTAGATAAGCTCAATGTGCTTCATTGCTACCTACTCACGTGAACCTCAATATGCTTTGTTCTTACGTGATGAGTTGAGTTCTTTGCTATAGAATCGCACTTTGACTATCTAAAAATATCTACATAGGCAAGTGAACATATACATCAAGATAACTTAAATTCTTGTGTAACTACATGGCTTCAATTATAAATGTAATAGGCTTCCCTGTAGTCAACTTCACTTGAAGATATACATTGTAGATATTGTAGGTTGTTTCTTAGAATGCCACATAATCAAGCATTCTTCAAGAAAGCTTCTTCAATCATTATCACCTTCTCGATTACAATCTGGAAATCATTTAAGAGTAAAATGTGGTGACTTAGGAAAAACTTACAATAACATACTTTTTTGTGCCTTATAAATATCTAAACACTTGCTTAACTACTTTAAAATGAATTTTAAGAGGTTTATGCATGAACCTTGAATCTTGATACTTGAGAAATAGCAAACTGAATGAACAAACAGATATTAAAGAGATATGTCAAGCAACTAATTGCTTGACTATGTAAAGTAGTGTCGAATATCTTAAATCTCTCTACTTGTAATGAAATATAAACATCCGCAAGAGTTTCCATGAGTCCTATTTATAGGCTCACATCAAGTGGTGGCCCCTTTCACACAAGGCAAGCAATTCATATTTGGTCATACACTTTAAATTGCATGCGCCCATCAAAATGTCCTTTAGTTTTCAAGATGTAACAAAAACGATGATGAAAAACAAACACTTAGGATGCCCTTCCATACATGTAAGCATTATGAGAGATTTCCCAACTATCATTCTGATATGTTGCTAATCTTTTCATCTAATGGCTTCCATACAATGTTTAAGGATGTAGATGTTTTCGGAAGAACAATATAGTGAGACAGTAGGATGGACTATGAAAAAGGGATAGACACACCAAATCTAAGGAGATGTTCAGCTATTCCTACAAGTAGGATAAAAAGGTTTCCTTCTATACCAAATGTAGTGTCCATATGCATAAGAACTCACCAAAGAGAACAATTGGAAAGTGAGATGTGGCTAGTCTCGAGGTCTTTTATGCAAGAAGAAATCATTGAAATCTATAGGAATTGGACACAATCTAAAGGATTAGAGCAAACATCTCACATGAATTCGTAGTTGACAAGCAAAGTACTAGTATGAATCCTTATTGCACACAAGTATATGTGTGCGTGCACATTTATGTCTATTTGCATTGTGTATGCATGTGTGTGTGCATGTATGTATGTATGTATGTATGTATGTATGTATGTATGTATGTATGTATGTATGTATGTATGTATGTATGTATGTATGTATGTATGTATGTATGTATATATATATATATATATATATATACATATACATACATACATACATATACATACACACATACATATATATATATGTGTGTGTGTGTCTATATGTGTGCGTACATATATACACACATATACACACATGCCTCTAGCAAGGCCCAAGGATTCTCAAGTTGCTTAAAGTCAAAGATAAAGGTGCTCTCAAGTGTGCAACAAGACAAACCGCCCAGACGAGGCTCACAGCAGCTCATTTCCGATAAAAACACCCATCAGGTGCCATCCCAACAAAAGCTCTGCAAGGAGAGTAAAAAACACAAAAAAAAACGTCCTGAACGTTTTGAGTACTAAAGTTTTTTATTTACCCAAAAAACGAGTACTATAGTTCTATTATCTAATGTCCCGTTCTTTCCTCAGCGAGGGTTCGAAACAAACACGATATTTCTAGACATCTCAGAATGGATTGCAAGCAGGACGAGGGAGATTGAAAGAGTTCCTCCTTGTCACTATGACACGAATGCTTAGCTGGCCAATCTTCGCCTATTATAATCGTTAAGTGCAAACAAGTGGTACATTCAGAAATTAAATGCTGGATTCGCCATGCAGTTCAACCATAAATCTAATGGAGAAGAAAATGAAACATGTGATCTTGCCCTAAGGTGACAAGCGGATTAAAGATTCTATACTAATAAAAAATACCATGCGATATCGACCAGAAACAGATCGTTTAACAAAACAGTTCTCAGAGAGAAGGAAATACGGAAAAAAAGAGTGAAAAGAGGACCTGTTAACGAAATTGATGAAGGCGAAACCTCTGCTCAGCCCTGTCTCTCTGTCAAAAGCAACATAAATACGTGTGATTGGACCAAATGGACGGAAAAGCTCCTGGAGATCCTGCTCGCGTGTATCCTCTGACAGATTGGTAACTCGGATAGAATTTTCATCACGACCTCTCCGAGCGTCTCCATCACCTTTGGGAACACCACCCCTCAAACTAGGGGGCACATAAGAGCTCTTGGTAGCAGTAGGCATAGCTGCACTCGAGATAGAAGCATCCTCTTCAGGTGGCTTCTCTCCAAAACCCTTAGCACCCATAATGTCCTTGAAGGGACACTTAGAGGTCCAGTGATCTCCCTTCTTGCCGCAGATACGACAAACAATTAGGGAGGCATTGCCAAGGGATGCAAGGTCACCAGTCATAGGAGGGGCTCCATCAATCTTCGCAGAAGCAGGTCCGCCTCCTGTTTTCGCCCTCTCAAGGAAGACTTCTTCAATGGAAACGACAGTAAGATTGTCAGATGCATTCTGCCCAACGGCATCGCCGAATTTCTTCAGATTCCGACGTGCAGCTACGGCGGGACTGAGCTTTTTCAGCTGACGTTTCACACGCACTGTCTTGGTCACCTTTACCACACCTCCATCGTCATTCCTGCGCCACTCCGTCACAATCTTGATGCCTTTCTCATCTGGGCCGATAACTTGCGTCGGTGGCAACACTGCCTCGGGCCCTTCGTCATCGTCACCCAGATCTCCCCATCGAAAATCCGGCTTGCCAGGCATGGTAGATGCGTGACACAGTCAGTGCTTCTCCTGCCCTAGGAGAAGTGTTAAAGCGAATGAACTGTTCCCTTGACACAGGAGAGTCGAGTTTCTTAAATAAAATTAGATGCTTTATCACATTGTGCACTAATGACCTTAATTTTCCTTTACTACGCAGAGAGTTTCTTTGAATGGGCTCATCTTGGTTTAAAGTAGGTCCACCAAAAGAATTGGTTACATCTTCTAATTTTAGTTGCACATTTGGAGGAGGTGTTAGAACACTTGTGCTATTATAACCTTGTTGTGAAGTACTAGCATTAGGACTACCACATGCTAGAGAGACGACTCTCCTCCAACTTATGCCTCTAAAAATAGCCTTTCCAATCAACGATGACCTCTGAATTAACTAAAGTCCACATATACACATGCAATCTCCGCCATTTTGTTAGCACCTTCCATTAGAGTCCACTAGTGGTAGGTGTACTTTCCACTTCATTTAAGTCTCATTGGACTCAAATTAACTCATGTTAAATTGAGTTAGAAGGCTCTAGAACTCTTTGGATAAAACTATCTCTCCATGCTCCCCATGGGGTTGAACACAAGACATCTACCTTCATAACCTTGAGGCTTAACCATGGGGCTAAGTAGATTATGTGTTTTAGAGAGCACATGAACCTATGCTTAAGTCTAATCTTTCGATCTTTGACCGTACATGAGAATGATCAAATGAAGTCCAATTTCAAATTTCTTTGAAAGAGTCAGACGCTCATGTCATAGACTTAGTTTATAACACTTGTCTAGACCTAGCTTCACATATGGCAATGGGTAGAAAAATGATCAACACCAAGTATAATTTTAAAGGGAAAAAACTAAGCAAAAAGGTTTACCTATGATTGTAAATTCATCGTTCTTTGTGCTATGTGAATGCAAAAATTGAAGCAACCAAGCTTTATGAATTTTTATCCGGTTTCTCTAAAAACAATCTAAAATAAAGAAAATGTTGAGAAGGTTTAAAATTTTGTTAAATTTAGGTAATGAACATTTGATGTGGTTCTTTCAATTTTTATCTTGGTATATGAGATAAAAGAGGGTGATTTGTATTTTGATCTTTTAATCTTGGAGAAACTCAAGGGTGTTTCCAAGAGAAGGTAGTACTAGTGTTTTCCCAAATTTCATTACATTATTGTAAAGCCATATGTTCTCTTGTGATACTTATTCTTTGGTCACGTTCCACATTTGTGATACTTATTCTTTGGTCACGTTCCACATTTGTGCAAAGAAATCAATTGCTTTTCCTACTAATGTTTATTCAAAGTTTTGAATAAAAATCGATTGCTTTCCCAATTAGTGTTTGTCGCATTTTCTTGTTTACTTTTGTGATGTTTTTCGAAATCCTTGACGGTAATATTAGCAATGACCATATTAATGATAATTTACTTTGGCACTTATGCGTGAACACATTTATGATTATTATAGCACTTTTTCTTTTTTTAGGAGGTTTTTTTCGCAGTTGTATATGCGATGCCCCTAGGAAGTTGTTTATCTTTGTACATTCCACACTTAGCAATATGTTGTGTGTGTTAATATCAAAGGAAGTTGTTGTTTCCAAAGTCCAACCATTAATATCAAAGGAAGTTGTTGCTTCTTGAGGTGCATTATCAAGTATGCCATTATCCCTCATATTTGCTCATGCAAATAGCTAAGGGTGTTTCAGATATTCTTGCAACATTGTATGACGAGAGAACTAAGGCTTCATGTTGCTCACCTTAAAAAACAATTAGAGAGTGAGTGTATGCATGAAAATGAATCTAGGGACATTTTTCCATGAAGAGAAAGAATTTGAAGGAGCAATTGATTGATGCAATCGGATTATTGCTTCTACTCTTCATTGATGATGAAGTTGTAATCTAAATGGCTTGAGATACAAAGAGTTCTTTATCGTTTGGCTAGAAGAAGGTCAATTTAAGCAAAATAGGTCCACTATGATGTTGTTGTTATGAGTTATAGAATGATTGAATTATTGGAGTTTATTATTGAGCTATTAATATGCTTTGTGTTTTGATATAGAACTTGAAGGTTCGCGAGGGCATGGATGCATGTAAATGTATTCAAATGTGTTTGGTCATGAATAAGAGAAATTATATATTTTACATATTTTGTAAATAAATGTCCATGTAGACGGTTCTTTCAAGAAGATCAAAAAAATAGTGGTTATGATAAGCATTGTTGTAAATCTTGATGTTTGTAAATAAAAAATAAGACTCTTCGTAAAGAGAGAAACTTTTTACTTTGACACCTGCTTTTTGAAGCACTACCTATAATGAACTATAGGAGATTTGAACTCACAAACTCCCAGCTAGGAGTGTGATGGACTAACTTGCCCCAAAGCCATGGTCGAGGATTCCCTCTTAGGGTGTAATTCAACCATCTCCTATTTTTCAAGGGTGTGGTTCAATTGTCTCCTACTTATCATTTTACTACATTCTTCCCCCTTTTGGTTGCTCATTGTCCTCAATGATCTACCCTTGTATCCCTTTAGCCTCACTCATGAGCTCTTGAACTAAGTACCCTTTGAATTGATTTTCTCAACCTCCATGGTTTCATGAACCTTGTTCACAATCTTGATGTCTTCAACCCTGTTCTCAACAATAGTATCTTCAAACTCGTTCTCATCCATGTTTGGTATCTTGAACCCTCAATCAAGTGGCACCCAAGGTATCCAGGTTCTTCACACTTCCTATCGAGCTCAGCCTATTTATTTACTTATGTATGTATGTATTTGTGTATCTATGTATTTACCTGTTTATCTATGTATGTATACATGTATGTACATACGTATGTATGTATGTATGTATGTATGTATGTATGTATGTGTCAGACATTGATCCACAGGAATCAGTTCATACCCACGCAAGAGACGATAAAAACTCCACATAGGGATCAGAGTGTCAGACATTGATCCATAGGGGTTAGTCCAAACATTGATCCATAGGGATCATTGATCCACAGGGATCATTGATCCACAGGGATCATTGATCCACAGGGATCATTGATCCACAGGGATCATTGATCCACAGGGATCATTGATCCACAGGGATCAATCACAGGGATGATCCAAAGGGATCAGTCCATCAAATGAGCTTTACAGTTCTAGAAAGCTCATTGCTTCAAGAGATAAAGGAAGCACAGGTGGAAGATCCACATTCGAGCCATCAGTGATGACTCTATTAAAAGAGACGGGACAGTTTCATTTATTTATTCCCCTAGAAGAGCGAACAAATCCATTCCGTATTCCAATTTCTCACAGGAGAATGGAATAGTTAGATGGAAAGGAAAGGTTTGCACACCAGATTCCCAGAATTTTAGAAGAAAAGTCATGCATGATAATGATGTGCCTTGTGCGGACATCCAAGTGTTGACAAGACAATACAGCTTGTAAGAATAACATTTTGGTGGCATGGATAGCCAGAGATATCCACACTTAGGTTTAACAGGCTTTATGTGTCAAGTCAACAAAGCAAAAAGGATAAAGACTCCACGTCTTTTGTATCCTTTACAGATTCTAGATCACAACTGGGACAGTGTATCCATGGACTTCATAGTCGGGTACCGCAGACCCAAAGGAAGTGGGATACTATCCTAATTGTGGTAGACAGATTGATGATCCATAGGGATCATGACTTTGGTCCATAGGGATCAATTCATACCCACGCAAGAGACGATAAAAACTCCACATAGGGATCAGAGTGTCAGACATTGATCCACAGGGGTTAGTCCAAACATTGATCCATAGGGATCATTGATCCACAGGGATCAGTCACAGGGATGATCCAAAGGGATCAGTCCATTTGATCCATAGGGATCATTTCATTTGATCCAGAGGTAGTGGAGTTGTTTATTCAGCATGGCTTCAGATTGCATGGGTTGTCCACATCCGTAGTTTCAGATAGGAATGTCAGATCTACAAGACCAAGCGGGTCAACTAGTTTTTAGAGGACATATTGAGGGCATATATGTCTGAGAGAGAGACAGATTGGGATAGTATTTGGCACTAGTTGCATTTCCTTTTGAGATGAACTATGGCATGAATCCCAATGCTCTCAGTACCATAGGTATGTCATAGAAATATCCTAGTGCTTTGGAGTTCTTAGAAAACGTCCAAGCAAATTTAGAAATAGCTAAAGCCAAGATGCAGCAAGATGCTGATAGGGCTAAAGAGTACGCTGATAGGAAAAGATCTCCTAGATCCTTAGAGGTAGGAGATAGAGTCTTTCTTCAGGTACTAGCTAGATCTACTTCACTGTCCATAGGGAAGTGTAGTACGCTATCACCAAGGTTTTGTGGACCTTAGAAGATAGTTAAAAAGCTAGGTGAAGTTGCATACCGATTAGATTTTCCTTCAGATTCAAGAGTTCATCCAGTGTTTCATCCAGTGTTTTTAGGGAGGATAATCTAATAGAAGGTATTGTTTCTTTGCAAGAAAGTAAAAGCACGGATCATTCTCCAGACAGGATACTAGATCGGAGACAGAAGCGATTGAGGAATCATGTCATCCAAGAGTATTTAGTAGCCTGGAGAGGATTACCACTTACTGACTCTACTTGAAAACATATATTGGCCTCGTCAGTCACAGACTAAAAAGTTCGACAGCATTTGTAAGACCTAAGAAGTTTGTCTTTGTGCTCCCTGTGTATTGTGTTTTTTGTGTATTCTGCAATCTCTATGCGGAGTACCGTGTGCGGCCTTAGGAGGTCCCTTTTCTACTCTGAGGTTATCATCGTGGAGCCGATAAGGAGCGTGCACCGTGGTGCATCACCATCGAAACCTTTCACTGGTATCAGAGCAGTTTGACGCAAAAGCTTTGTTCCCTTTTTGCGAGTGAAGCGAGCACCCCCCTGGCTTTGTCCAAGGCTTACGACCAAGGTGGCGACCAAGGCATAGACCTTGGCATACCTTGTCATCCGAGTCACCGAAGTCACCATTGGCGCCGTTGGCTGCACGCGAGGGAGGACCTCAAGGATCAAGGAAGATAGAGGTTCCTGGTACTTCCCGGGAGGTCACCCATCCCAGTACTGTTCCCCCAAGAGCTCGCTTAACCGTGGCAATCTCTTACCACTAAGCTACAGTCTTGTGGTGTCAAAAGAAGGGGAAAGACTAAGGTTGACATTACCTTGAACATGTTTTGGTCCCTCAAAGCTTCATTCTTTGCTTTCAAAGCCTATTTTTGAAGCATTTTTGGGGTGTCTTTTGGAGCCATTTTGGAGTACTTTTGCACATATTTCTCTTTAGAGAGGTCCAAGAACATCAAGAAGAGTGTTCTTTGTACTTCTTTGACAATAAATATCAACCTTTGGGGATGTTTTTTCAACCACACTCGTAAAACTATAGGTTTCTCAAAAGGTTTTTAGTTTTGGTGGGAGCAGGTGCTACAAATTTATGCAGGTTTTTTGAGCTTAAAACGTCAGAATTGACAGACACTTGCATGTGTTGTTGGCTAGTTTTTGGGTTGTGCATTCAGCCTTTTAGTGTCATTTTACTGCATATATTGAGCACATACAAACCATGTATGCTTCTATGGATACCGCTTATGTACGTCCATGTGGTCATTGATATAGCCGTTATGTTTTTGCATAAATCCTTTTACGCTTGATAAAGAGGGTCATGGTGAGGTTTTTGTAACTAGGAGACACCCAGATGTCGGGGTCTATTCAGTGATGCAGGTGGAAGACTTACCCAGCTTCGCCATAGGAGATGTATGATAGTTGTTCATAGGTGCTCGATAAGCCTAGTTGGGTTCTGTTGGGTAATTGATTATATGCAGTGGAGTCAGTGATTCACTATGCTGGAAAACATGTTACTACTTGAAGTTTTATGATATTTTGGCACTGGTCATATGCTCATTGTAGAGGATGCTCTGGCAAAACTTTTCCAGATTTTTGGTTTATCCAACTATATAGTGGTCGATTTACTCCTTGATACACTTATTCGTTGGTGTTTGGACTCTTCTAGCTCCATTATCATTCTATCCAGTTCTCTACCATCATGGCATTAGAGGTCTCAGGCACATCTGGTGGATCAGGTTCTAGTGCAAGAGTTTCGAGAAGGAGCTATAACTTGTAGGGCAAAGATCATTTTGAGATTCGAAAATTTGATGGCACAAATTTTGCTCTATGGAAGAATCAGATTAAAGATGTGGTGATTTAAGGAGGCAATGGAAGCGAGTAAATGGGATTTCAAAGAAGTCTGTTGACATGGATGAAGATGATTGGGATGAGTTAGATGAAATGGCCAGGTCTACCATTCGCTTGCACTTGACAGATAATGTTTACTTTACAGTATTAGACTGTGAAAGTGCAGAGGAGCTTTGGAAGAAGTTATGCAATACATATGAAAAAGAGACAACATCAAATAAAGTGTATCTGATGAGAAAATTATATGAACTTCGCATGAAGGACACAAATAGTGCTGCTGCTCATCTAAATGAGTTTGATGCTATATTCTCCCAGTTACAGCCTCAAAAAATGGATATGGATAATGAGATGAAAGCAGTATTGCTATTATACACCCTGCCATCATCATGGGATACGTTTTGCACTCATCTATGATGACATATGTGGAGCACTCTTGAGTGAGGAGATTCGTAGAAAATCTATGGTTGGCACTCATAGTGGATATGCATATAATGTTCGTGATTCTTACCAAGGAAAGAATCAGCAACGTGGTAGGAGCAAGAACAAGGAAAAGAATGGTCAACGGAATAAGAGTAGAAGTAAATCAAGGAAGAGGGATATGGAATGCCATTATTGTCATAAGAAAGGACATATGAAGAAAGACTATTATGCATTAAAGAATGCTAAAGGTAAATCACATAATGTTGATGGGCATGTTAAATTGTTACCTGCACCATCTACGTCGACTGTGAAGATTGAAGAAATTAATGCTATTTTTGATGATGTTGATGTGTTGACACTTGATAATACTATGCCAACTGAGGCACTTATGGCTAACTCTCTTTCCCACACTTGGCTGCTAGATTCGGGTGCTTCTTTCCATGTGACTGATGGAGAATGTTAATCTCCAAAAGAACAACTTATTCTTGTGATTGGAGCACCTCTATACCAAGAATAAGTCAAAACCTTTCACACATTTAGAGGATCAACTTCTAATTATCAAAAAATGAACAAATCTGTAAAGAAGGTGATACACAGAAAAGTCTGCTGCACTATTTTCTTATATTGACTTATCAAACGTGTAAAGTTTTTGATGAAACTTTGCACGAATCATCTCCCAGAGATTGCGCAACTATTTCAAGTTGAATTACTCCAAAAGATTAAGTGTAGCTTGAGAAATCAACTTCTCAAGTTACCTATGTCAGAAACTGTACTTCTGAGAAGTCGATTCAGACACCCCTAACTTCTTAACTTTGATTCTCACAATATCTAACCCGTTTTGCCAAATGCTTTTAGCCACGAGTAGATCACCTTCCAACTTAAAGATTAAGTGCTTGCTTGCACAAAACTTTAAACTATGGAGTGAGCACTGACCAAAAGATTAAACACGAAATTTGCGCCTGTTTCAGAGAACTGTAGACATTCAACACATATGAATGTTCCTATTCACAATTCTCCTAGCCTGTTTACAATTGGACTCTGAAATTCAGGTCACAGGCTCATTAACTAACAACTTAGATATCCTCAAAAGGATTTCGCTAATGATCAAACACAGAAGGAGCAGACACGAAAAGATCGGGCGCAATATTTCTTCATTAACTCAGAAAATTACAACTGAGTGATGAGAGCAAACACACAATTACTTTCCACTATCTTATTGCTTCTATCTCCCTAATTCTTGACTTGTAACTATTGTCACATATGCTCTCATACATGCCCCGACTTTTCTCAAGGTATTTATAGATAATTTGTACATAATTCTTACTGAACAAAAGATCTAAGTCATCTATGACTATGCTAATGTACATATGTGTACAAGACAACATTCTGACTTCTTCTTAATTTTGCAAATGTCTTCCTTTGCTTCATTCTGATCATAAGCATTCTCCAAGATCTGTATAATCACCAATTTGTGATTGGTTTGCTCCAACAGTGACACCACACAGAGAATGGTTCTCTAATTATGAAGCAAAGTCTCTTGGCACCATGAGACTTGGTGACTCTTACCAGTGTGATGTTGTGGGGATTGGAGATGTGGTTGTGCAGTCCATTGATGGTTCAAAATTTACTATGCATAATGTACGCCATGTACCTCAATTCTCATGCAATTTGATGTCAGTTGGTCAACTTGATGACCTTGGTTACAAGGTAGTCTTCTATGCTCAATCCTTTCGTATATCAAAGGGCAATATGGTTATTGCAAAAGGAAGCAAAGTTGGCTCACTTTATCCTTTATTTGTATCACAGAAAGAACACTTGTTAGCTGTTAGTGAACAGCCTATGGCTTGTATTTGGCATGGTCGTTTGGGCCATAGATCTCGTAGTGGAATGGAAAATCTTTCTCGTTCTGGCTACTTACCTATGTTATCTTTCTATGATTTTTCATTTTCTGAGCATTGTCAATATGGAAAGCAAACTAGAAATGTGCATAGAACACACATTGACTCTTCAATTCAGCCTTTAGATCTATTCCATACAGATGTGTGTGGTCCTATGCCCACTAGGTCCTTAGGTGGTTCTCTTTACTTTGTCACTTTCATAGATGATGCTACTAGAAAAGTCTAGGTATATCCTATCAAAACGAAGGATGAGGTATTCCCTACTTTCAAAAAATGGCTTGCTTCAATTGAGATTGAAAAAGGAACTAAGCTTAAGGCTTTACGTTCAGATAATGGGGGTGAGTATACCTCACATGATTTCAGTCTTTTCTGTGAGCATAGAGGGATTTGTAGAGAGTTTACAGCTCCTTATACCCCAGTACAGAATGGTGTAGCTGAAAGGATGAATAAAATTATTCAAGATAGAGTAGTTTGTATGTTGCATCATGCAAACCTCTCACAAGGCTTTTGGGCAAAAGCAGTATTGAATGAAGTTCATGTGATTAACCTTTCACCTAGTACTGCCAAAGGTCTGAAAGTGGCACAAGAGTTATGGATAGGGAAGCCACCATATTATGATCATCTTTGAGTTTTTGGGTCTAAAGCATATATTCATATACCCAAGAATCTTAGACAAAAGTTGGACCATAAGTCAAAGAAATGCATTTTTCTTGGATATGGTCCAGAAGGACAATTTTGATATCGCTTATGGGATCCTGAAACACGGTCAGTGATCAGAAGTAGTGATGTCATTTTCAATGAGTCTAAGATGCATAAACAACCCATTAAGGAGGTTGAAGTGAGAAGAGGCGTTTGAGGATACTAGTCCTCCGGTTAGCATGCATAAAGATGTTGCACATAGGGATGTTCAAGAGAATGTCCATTCAGATCAGTTTGCACATATTCCTGTTCAGCAACCATTGAGACGTTCTGCATGTGTCTCACATCCACTTGATAGATATGTTCCAAGTTTAGATTTTGTTATGCTAACAGATGCCGATGAGCCTTCTTGCTACAAAGAGGCTATGTAGACAGAGGATCATGTCAAGTGGTAGCGTGCCATGAAGAGTGAGTTGGATTCTATTCACAAGAATGGTACTTGGGATTTAGTGCCTTTGTCAAAGGGCAAGAAAGCTTTACCATGTAAATAAATGGGTATATAAGCTGAAATTCACATCAGATAGTGCTTTTCCTAAGTATAAAGTACAACTTGTTGCAAAGGGTTTTAAGCAACAACATGGTGTTGATTTCAAGGAAATCTTCTCTCCAGTGGTCAAGATGACTACCCTATGCATGTTGCTTGGATTCGTTGCAATGGAGGACTTATAGCTAGTCCAGATGGATGTGAAAACTGCTTTCTTGCATGGAGATCTTACAGATGAGATCTATGTGGAATAACCAGAGGGGTTATGTAGTTCCTTGCAACGAAAGCCTAGTTTGTAAGCTCAAAAAGAACTTGTATGGACTTAAA
>CM035427.1:115398941-115406441 GCA_020310875.1 Ceratopteris richardii
GCATAGTTGTAGTAGGTGTTATTATAGGATTGACTTTGGAAGTTTCTTCCACCACCTCTTCCAAAAGAACTCCTACCACCTCTACATCTGAAATTTCCTCTCTGAAATCTACCACCTCTTGCTCTTTGATTAAAGTTCTGATAATTACCATTGTTTTGATTATTGTGCCAACAATCATGAGATAGATGATTGGTCTTACCACATATCCAACAAGCTCTTGCATTCTCTTTGTTGTTTCTGCCTCTTCCTCTACTTCTGCCATTTCCTCTTCCTCTTATGAAGTTTGCTTGGTTTGATGTACCTTCTTCTTCACCTGATTGTTGCTTCCCTTTGTTGGCTTTCTTCTTGTCTTTAGAATACATTGCATGACCTGCACTCTTATCAACATCTCCTTTGATATCATTCTCAAAAGTTAGCATATGACCTAACAATTGATTCAAATCAGGAGTAAAGTGATCTAATGAAAGTTCTGTAGATAAAATGAAAGGCTTCCACTTCTCATCTCCTCTTAGCCCTGTGAGTATTTGTCTTACCAATTTGTCTTCTTCAATGTCTTCATCAACTGCACCTAAAGAATCTGCAATGTCCTTCATCTTTGTCACATAATCAGAAATTGACTGTGAGGCCTTCTTCTTGAAGGTAGTAAATTCTGCCCATAGTGAAGCCTTCCTTGATTTAGTTGTATTTTGGAAATGCTCTTCCAAAGCATTCCAAATGTCACAAGCACTCTCAAGTCCTCTAATGTGAGGAAGCAAATAGTCATTGACTGCCATGTAGATGATGCTTCTTGCTTGAGCATCCTTCTTCATCCAATTCTTCAAATCTGCAAGCTCCTCCCTAGTTGGAACACTAGGATCTCTGAATTCTGGCTTTTCTTCATCTCCTGTGATGTAACCTATCAGATCTTTGCTCATAAGGTGAGCTTCCATCCTCATAGACCATGCAGGATAGTTCTCTCTATCCAGCTTTTCAATTTGGAGACTATCTCCCATCTTTGATTCACCTGTAGTCTCAAAACTTTAACCTTTACAGATAATGAATGTACCTTTACTTCGAATGTTGCTCCTTCTGATCCTTTGATACTCTTTGTATGTCTTCCTTCAAGTTTTCTTCAACCTTTATCCTTCTGCACCTTCAAGATGTAAAGATTTGTACTTCTGCAATAGTCGGAGTCTTCTTCACTTCAATTTTGACACAACCTGCTCTGATACCACTGATGGAGAGTGTTAATCTCCAAAAGAACAAGTTAACCTTGAAGTTAGATCACCTCTATGTCAAGGTTAACCTTAGACTCCACCAAACTTAGAGATCATTCATCAAATTATCAGAAATATTGAAAGTTCTGAAAAATTCAACTTCTCTGAAAAGTCTGCTGCAGATTAGTCACTCATTGACTAATCAATCCTGTAAAGTTTTTGATAAAACTTTGCACAACACTTCGCCTTAAGGTTGCGCAACTTTACCAAGTTAAATCTCTCAAAAAGATTAACCATACACTGAGAAATGTGTGAAACACTTTACCTATGTCTGAAAGTGCTTTTCTGCAATGGCGACTTTGACACCTGCAACTTCTTAGCACTGGTTCTCCCAACTCTGAACCCGTTTGATCAAGATCTTCTAGCCATAGATGGCTTACCTTCCAACTTAAATTTTAAGCCCTCATTTGTGTAAAACTTTACACTGTAGACTGAGCAATGATCATTTCATTGAAGATGAAATGTGCGCCAGATTTCTCGACTGTTAGAACATTCTTACATATGAATGTTCCTAATCAAAATTCTCACAGCCTGATTACGATTAACCTCTCAAATTCTAGCCATAGATAGATTAGCTATGGACTTAGATACGTGCAAAAGAATTTCTCAAAAGATTAAACACAGAAGGAGCAGACAGCAAAATATCGGGCGCAAAAATTCTCGATTTCTCAGAAAATTTACATCTTAGTGAGGATGGACAATTCACTCACTTTTCATGTGTCTAATGACACTAATTTCTCTCTCCCTATTCTCAAATCTTCTTCTGCTCTCCTTGCCCGACATTTTCAAACATATTTATAGATGAATATATACAAGTGTATGACTTAAACAAGGGTATAAGTCAGCTAATGTACATATGTGTACATATCTTTGAGTTTTCTGAAAATGTCCTTCCTTCAACCATCTGACTTTGTTTCCTTCTTGACTCCTTGACTTCATTTCTCCATAATCCTTCAATTGATGATTGTCATGCACCAACATCTATCTATCTATCTATCTATCTATCTATCTGTCTTCTGTCTGTCTATATATCTATCTCTCTGTCTATCTATCTATCTATCTATCTATGTATCTATCTATCTATCTATCTATCTATCTATCTATCTATCTATCTATCTATCTATCTATCTATCTATCTATCTATCTATCTATCTATCTATCTATCTATCTATCTATCTATCTATCTATCTATCTATCAGTCTATCTATCTATCTATCTATCTATCTATCTAATTATCTATCTATCTATCTATCTATCTATCTATCTATCTATCTATCTATCTATCTATCTATCTATCTATCTATCTATCTATCTATCTATCTATCTATCTATCTATCTATCTATCTATCTATCTATCTATCTATCCATCTATATATCTATCTATCCATCTATCTATCTATCTATCTATCTATCTATCTATCTATCTATCTATCTATCTATGTTGGAACAAGCCAATCACAAATTGATGATTAAAGAGATCTTGAAGAATGTTTATGGTCAGAATGAAGTGAAGGAAAACACTTGTGAAAGTGAAGAAGATTTCAGGATGATGTCTTGTACACATATGTACATATAAGTGAAGAATCTTGTAAACTGAGTATAGTTAAATCCTTAGGATGATAAGGAGTAGTGTCATAGACGCGAGATGAGTCTAAAGTCATGTATATATAAGTTAATGATGACAAGAAATGTAAGTGAGAGAGAAAGAGAGTCATTTGTAGATGACAAACTTCAGAAAGATGTGTAGAGAGTTTTTTCCCAGAAAATAGCGACGGGTTTTTCTCTGAGTGCTCTCTGTCTGATCACGTGGATCAGAAATCCTTTTGTACAGATCTAATTGAGAAGCTAATGAAGCTATGTCTAGAGTTTCAGAATCTAATTCCTCTCCTACTGTGAGAATGATAAATAGGAACATTCATATGTGAACTTTGGAAACTGATGTCTGAAAGTAGCGCACTTTTCCGTCTCAGTATTTTGATCAGATCTGAGTGTATACTGTAAAGTTTTTGATGAGTGAGCACTTAAAATTTAAGTTAGAAGATGAGGAAGCTATGGCTAAAAGCATTTAGCAAAACGGGTTTCAGATTGGGAGAAATCAACTTAAGAAGTTGACTATGTCGAAGGCGCAACTTCTGAGAGACATTTTCTGACATGTCTTTGATCTTAATGATCAAATTAAACTTTTGGTGATTAGTTTTGAGAACTAATGATTGACATGTTTGCGCAAAGGTATTGCGAATACTTGTGCATCATTTGCTTGAAGAAATTTGAAACTTTATGCAGGTAATGAAGTGGATTTCTGAAGCAGACTTTCTGAAGTAGACACTTCTTCACTCAGAGAAGTGTTGCTTGAAGTTTTGGTAAAGAAGAACATTGTTTGTGTAAAGTTTGGTTTATAACTGACATAGAAGTGTTCTTAAGTCAGTATAGATCAAATCTTTGGAGATTAAGAGGTCTCCAACAGTGGTATCAGAGCTGAAGGTGAAATACAAGAGAAGAAAAGACAATTGAAGTTCCGACTGGTGCAGATATTGAAGATATTCCAAATCAAAGGAGGACAAGGACAAATTATTGAAGATAACTTGCAGAAGTTCAGAGCACGAGTTTGAAAGAATCAAGAAGGACAAAGACTATATCAAAGGTACACTTTCTCCTCATAAACCATAGTAATTGCAGATACAGAAGGTCAAGGATGGGAGAAAGCTTGCAGATTGATAAGCTAGATAGGGAGAACTATCCAGCATGGTCCATGAGGATGGAAGCACACCTCATGAGCAAAGACCTTATAGCATTTATTACAGGAGATGAAGAAAAACCTGAATTTGCAGATCCTAGTATTCCTACTAGGGAAGAGCTTGCAATGTTGAAGACTTGGATGAGAAAGGATGCTCAAGCAAGGAGTATCATCTACATGGCTGTAAATGATTACCTTCTACCTCACATCAGAGGTTTGGAAAGTGCTACAGATGTTTGGAATGCCTTGGAAGAGCATTTCCAAAATACAACTAAGTCAAGGAAGTCCTCACTATGGGCTGAGTTCACAACCTTCAAGAAGAAGAGCTCACAATCAATTTCTGATTATGTGGCAAGAATGAAGGATATTGCAGATAGCTTGGGAGCAGTGGATGAAGACATTGAAGAGGAAAAGTTGGTAAGACAAATACTTACAGGTTTGAGAGGAGATGAGAAGTGGAAACCCTTCATATTGTCCATAGAGTTGTCACTTGATCACTTTACTCCTGATCTTAATCAATTGCTAGGACACATGCTAACCTTTGAGCAGGATCTTAAAGGAGACAATGATAGAAGTACAAGTCAAGCTATGTACTCCAAGGACAAGAAAAAGAATGGCAAGGGAAAGCAATCGAATGATGATGAAGGGAATTCAAATCAAGCTAACTTCACAAAAGGGAAGATGAACTTCAGAGGTAAAGGAAGAGGAGGTAAGAACAAAGATAATGCTAAAGCTTGTTGGATTTGTGGCAGAACAAATCATTTGGCAAATGATTGTTGGTATAACAATCAAAATGGTGGAGGCAATAATCAGAATTATAATCAAAGAGGTAGAGGAGGCAGAAACCAAAGAGGCAATTTCAGAGGAAGAGGTGGTAGGACATCATATGGTAGAGGAGGTGGAAGAAACTTCCAATCTCAGTCCTACAACAACAATTATTACAATTATGCATCAGATCAGAAGGATGATATGACTCTTATCTTGAATGCAACTCATGAATCAATGGGAGAAGATCAAAGAGTGTTTTATATTGACTCAGGATGTAGCAACCATCTGAGTGGGAATCTATCCTTGATGGCTGATATGGAAGCAAGGGTGAATGGACATACAGTTCAAACAGGTGACAATACCAAACATAAAGTGGAGAGCATTGGATCAGTGAAGACAAAGAGTGGAAGTACACTTCTGAGCAAGGTACTTTATGTTCCTACTATTCCTAAAAATTTGATAAGTGTAGGGCAAATTGTGGAGAAAGGATATGAGGTAAGATTCACAAATGATGGTGTTTATGTACAAGATCCAAATCAGGGATATAAAAACATAATTGCAGGTAAAAAGGAAGGAAGATTGTTCACTCTCAAAGTCCAAGGTAATGTGGGACATGCATTATTTACCTATGGAAGTCAAAAGGTATCTGAATTAGACCTATGGCATAAAAGGCTAGGTCATTTCAATGAGAGAGCTATAAAGGAAATGTCGAAGAATCAGGTGGTGCTTGGATTGCCAAATATTGAAGGGCAACATATGGTGTACAAGTGTGAAGCTTGTCAATTAGGTAAAGCACATAAGAGTTCTTATAACAAATTAGGGTACAAGCATTCAAATATGCTTGAATTGGTTCATACAGATGTATGGGGTCCCTCAAGGGACTATAGCATAAATGGATCCAGATATTATGTGTTGTTTGTTGATGATGCAACCAGGTGGATTACTTTGTATGTAATCAAGGATAAATCAGAAGTTTTCAAGACATTCAAACATTTTCATGCTTATGCAGAAAGGATCACAGGGCAAAAGCTCAAGAGGTTAAGATCAGATGGAGGGGGAGAGTATTTCTCTAAAGAGTTTGATGATTATTTGTGGAATGCAGGTATCAAAAGAGAAGTAACTTGCAGGTACTCCCCTCAACAGAATGGAGTAGCAGAAAGGAGGAATAGGACTCTTGTAGAGTTTGCAAGAGCCATGATGAAGGAAAAGAATTGTCCAAATTACTTATGGGCAGAAGCCATTAACACTGCAACATACCTTGTGAATTGGTTGCCTTGCAAAGCTTTGGATGGAGGAACTCCTTATGAAGCATGGTGGGGTAAGAAACCTACTCTTGATCATTGTAAGGTATTTGGATGTATTGCATATGCTTATGTTCCTTCACAGTTAAGACATAAGCTAGAACCAAAAGCAGAGAAGTATGTGTTTATTGGATATGATGATAGACAGATGGGTTACAGGTTGTGGAATCCATCCACAAAGCAATTTCTTGTTACCAAAGATGTGACATTTGATGAGCAAAATACATGGTATGTAGGATCACCAAATGATTTTACAGGTGTTGAAGAAATACAAAGGAAAGGAAAGGCAAAAGTAAAAGTGTGTGAAGAAATTGTTGATGAAGTTGACTCTAGAAGTAGATTGCAGGATCATGTAGAAGAAGGGCCAAGATTTGATCCAGAATCAAATGAGGCTGAAACTTCGAGAAGTGCAGAAATAAGAAGATCTACAAGGGAAAGGAAAGAACCTATAAGGTATAGTTATGATACATCTTTCCTAACAACAAAAGATTATGCTTACATTGTGAAGACAGAAGAAGATCCAACCACTTATGAAGAAGCCAAAGGTAACCAGAATTGGGAGAAGGCAATGCAGGAAGAGTATGATGCTCTACTTGAAAATGAAACTTGGGAATTAGTACCAAGACCAAAGAATCAGAAGGTCATTGGATGTAAGTGGGTATATAAAACAAAGAGGTTTGCAGATGGTAAGGTGTCTAGATATAAGGCTAGACTTGTGGTCAAAGGTTATGCCCAAACTTATGGGGTAGATTATGATGAAACCTTTAGTCCTGTTGCTAAGATGTCTACAATTAGGACATTGATTGCTATTGCTGCTTGCAAGGGATGGAAATTATCACAATTGGATGTGAAAAATGCATTTTTAAATGGATACATTGCAGATGAAGTATATATGGAGCAACCAGAAGGCTTCATGGAATCAATTGGATCAGATTATGTGTGTAAGCTCAAGAGAGCTTTATATGGGTTGAAGCAAGCCCCAAGAGCTTGGAATTACAGATTGGTCAAGTTCTTGAATGAATGTGGATTTCAAGCATCAAAGGCAGATAGTAGCTTGCTAGTGAAGGCAAGTGAAAATGGATACATTTACATGTGCATTTATGTTGATGATATTATTGTTACAGGAACAGATGCTCATGGAATCAATGAACTCAAAAAGCAAATAGAGAAGGAGTTTAAGATAAGTGATTTGGGAAACTTATCTTATTTTCTAGGAATGCAGATTGTATATACTCAACATGGAGTATATGTTTCACAAGAGAGATATTTGAAGAATCTTCTAGTCAAGTTTAACATGGAAGATTGCAAGACCTTAACTACACCATTGGAGGTAAATCATAAATTAAGCAGGTATGGAGGTGAAGAATTCAATGACATGAAGAAATATCAGAGTTTGGTAGGTAGTTTAATCTATGCTACCTTGACAAGGCCAGATTTATCA
>CM035427.1:115411441-115416441 GCA_020310875.1 Ceratopteris richardii
GCCCCGACTTTTCTCAAAGTATTTATAGATAATTTGTACAAGATTCTTACTCAAACAAAGATCTAAGTCACCTATGACTATACTAATGTACATATGTGTACACTTCTCTTATCCTCTGAATATGTCTTTCTTCCAAGCTTCAATAGTTGATCCTTCCTTCACTCTTTAACCTTCCAAGCCTTCAATTGGTGATTGGTCTGCACCAACAGCTCCCCCTCAATCATCAATTGAGGTCTTCACTATCTTCTTTATACCTGCCATGTCTTTGAACCTTTGTAACTTTGGTCCATCCAAGCCTTTTGTAAGCATATCAGCTATCTGATCTTTTGTTGAAGTATGGATTACTTCAATCTCTTTATCCATCACCTTCTCTCTTAGAAAGTGATACTGAATCTCAATGTGTTTGGTCCTGGCATGAAAAACAGGATTAGCAGCTAAATACAATGAACTCATGTTATCTCCATATATAATTGGTACCCCATGCATAATGTCAAGACTCTTCATCAAGGTCTTGAGCCAAATCACTTCCTTTGCAGCTTCAACCATGCCTTTATACTCAGCTTCTGTAGAAGACAAAGCAACTGTATGTAACTTCTTAGAACACCATGAGATTAACTTATCTCCCACATAACACATGTATCCATAGGTTGATCTTCTATCATCTGGATTACCTGCCCAATCTGCATCACTATAAACTTTGATATTTGTATCTGAGGTAAACCCATAATACAAACCTTCATTGAGTGTACCCTTAATGTACCTCAACACCCTTTGTCCTGCAATCCAATGTTTTTTCCTTGGGTAATGCATAAATTGAGACAAAACCCCTACTGCATATGATAAATCAGGTCTAGTTAGAGTAGCATAGATAAGACTACCAACCAAACTCTGATATTGTCTCATGTCCTTGAATTCTTCACCTCCATACTTACTCAATTTGTGATTCACCTCCATTGGTGTAGGTGCTACCCTGCAATCATCCATTTTAAACTTGATTAACAAGTTCTTCAAATACCTTTCTTGGGTCACAAATACTCCATGTTGAGTATATGTAATCTCCATGCCCAAGAAGTATGATAAGTCTCCCAAGTCACTTATCTTGAACTCCTTTTCCATTTGCCTCTTAAGCTTTTGTATTCCTTCTTCATCTGTACCTGTAAGAATTATATCATCAACATATATGCACATGTATATGAAACCATTTTCACTTGCCTTGACAAGCAAGCTACTATCTGCTTTAGACACCTGAAAACCAAGTACTTTTAGGAACTTCACAAGTCTATAGTTCCATGCCCTTGGGGCCTGCTTCAAGCCATACAAAGCTCTCTTGAGCTTGCACACATGATTTGGATACCTTTTATCTCTGAACCCTTGAGGTTGCTCCATGAATACATCATCTGAAATGTAACCATTCAAAAAAGCATTTTTCACATCAAGTTGACATAGCTTCCAACCTTTACATGCAGCAATAGCAATAAGTGTCCTTATGGTTGTCATCTTTGCCACAGGACTATAGGTCTCATCATAATCAATACCATATGTTTGAGCAAAGCCTTTGACAACAAGTCTAGCTTTGTATCTAGACACACTTCCATCTGCAAACTTTTTTGTCTTGTAGACCCACTTGCATCCAATAATCTTCTGACTATTTGGTTTAGGAACCAAATCCCAACTTTGATTCTCCAATAGTGCATCATATTCCTCCTGCATAGCATTCTCCCATTTTTCCTTACCTTTTGCCTCTTCATATGTAGAAGGGTCTTCATCTGTATTCACCATATAAGCATAATCTTTTGTGGCTAGAAATGAAGTATCATAACTATACCTTGTAGGTTGCCACCTATTTCTTGTTGACCTTCTGAGTTCTCCACTCCTTGAGGTTTCTGGCTCTTCACATTCAGGATCAAATCTTGGTGTCTCTTCCACTTCAACCTGCACTTCATTATTCTCTTGCTCATCAAATATTTGAACTTTTGATTTACCTTTTCTTTGACTCACTTCTTCTTCATCACCTGTATTGATATTGATTGTACCTGCATACCAAGTGCTTTGTTCATCAAATGTAACATCCTTAGAAACCATAAATTGCTTTGTTGATGGACTCCACAATCTATAGCCCATCTGCTTATCATCATAGCCAATGAAAACATACTTTTCAGCTTTAGGCTCCAACTTGTGCCTTAATTGTGATGGCACATATGCATATGCCACACACCCAAAAACTCTGCAATGATCCAAGGTAGGTCTTTTACCCCACCAAGCCTCATATGGTGTCATACCCTGCAAGGCTTTACATGGTAGCCTATTGACCAAATAAGTGGCTGTATTTACAGCTTCAGCCCACAAATAATTAGGGCAATTTTTCTCCTTCATCATGGATCTTGCAAACTCAACAATTGTTCTATTTCTCCTTTCTGCAACACCATTTTGTTGAGGAGAGTACCTGCAAGTAACTTCCCTTTTTATACCTGCATTCCATAAGTAATCACTGAACTCATTTGAGAAATACTCTCCCCCTCCATCTGACCTTAGTCTTTTCAACTTATGACCTGTAATTCTTTCTGCATATGCATGATAGTGTTTAAATGTATTAAACACTTCTGACTTATCTTTGATCACATAGATAGTGATCCACCTAGTAGCATCATCAACATAAATCACATAATACCTTGATCCATTTATACTGAAATCTTTTGATGGTCCCCACACATCTGTGTGTACCAACTCAAGCTTCTCTGAGTACATAAAACCATGCTTGGAATAGGAATGTTTATGAGCCTTACCTAATTGACATGCCTCACATTTGTATGTCATATGTTGACCTGCAACATTAGGCAATCCAAGCACTGAACCATTGTTAACCATATCTTTAATACCTCTTTCATTGAAATGTCCAAGCCTCTTGTGCCAAAGATCTAACTCAGAGATCTTATGACCTCCATATGTGAACATAGCATGACCAATGTTGCCTTGAATCTTCAATGTAAATAATCTTCCTTCCTTTTTCCCTGAAACAATCTGTTTATACCCTTGGCTAGGGTCTTCCACATATACTCCATCATTAGTGAACCTTACTTCATATCCCTTTTCAACAATTTGACCTACACTTATCAAATTCTTAGGGATTGTAGGAACATACAAAACCTTACTCAATAAGGTGCTTCCATCCTTGGCCTTCACTGATCCAATTGACTTCACATTGTGCTTTGTGTTGTCACCTGTTTGAACAACATGATTAAAAACTTTACTTTCCAAATCAGTCATCAAAGATATGTTACCACTCAGGTGATTGCTACACCCTGAGTCAATGTAGAAGACTCTTTGATCTTCACTCTGCCTTTCACAAGTTGCATTCATTATCAATGTTGAATCTTCCTTTTGATCTGAAGCATAATTGTAGTAGGTGTTGTTGTATTGTTGACTTTGGAATCCTCTACCTGCATTTCTTCCAAAGTAATTCCTTCCACCTCTACCTCTGTAATTACCTCTTTGATTTCTGCCACCTCTTCCTCTTGAATTATAATTTTGATTGTATCCACCATTATTCTGATTATTATGCCAACAATCATTAGCTAAGTGATTTGTCTTACCACAAATCCAGCAAGCTTTGCCTCCATCTTTGTTGTTCCTGCCTCTTCCTCTACCTTTGCCACCTCCTCTTCCTCTTAGGAAGTTGGCTTGAGTAGTTGTTCCTTCATCTTCACCTGCTTGTTGTTTTCCTTTGCTATTCTTCTTCTTGTCCTTTGAGTACATTGCATGTCCTGTACTCTTGTCACCATCTCCTTTAACATCCTGCTCAAATGTTAGCATATGACCTAACAATTGATTTAAATCAGGAGTGAAATGGTCAAGTGATAGTTCTGTAGACAAAATAAATGGCTTCCATTTGTCATCACCTCTCAACCCTGTAAGGATTTGCCTTACCAATTTATCCTCCTCAATGTCTTCATCAACAGCTCCTAAAGCATCTGCAATATCTTTCATCCTTGTTACATAGTCTGAGATGGATTGAGAGGCCTTCTTCTTGAAGGTAGTAAACTCTGCCCATAAGGATGCCTTCCTTGACTTTGTAGTGTTCTGGAAATGCTCCTCCAAAGCATTCCATATGTCAGTTGCACTTTCAAGACCTCTAATATGAGGTAACAAGTAATCATTGACTCCCATATAGATAATGCTCCTAGCTTGAGCATCTTTCTTCATCCAATTTTTCAGATCTGCTAACTCTTCCCTAGTTGGAACACTAGGATCTCTGAACTCTGGCTTCTCTTCTTCTCCTGTGATGTAACCAATTAAATCTTTGCTCATAAGATGAGCTTCCATCCTCATTGACCATGCAGGATAGTTTTCCCTATCCAATTTCTCTATCTGTAGAGCATCTCCCATCTTGTATCCACCTGTGTATTGAAATCTTCAAGCTTTACAAACAATGTATGTACCTTTACTTCGAATTAGACTCCTTTTGCCTTTCTTGATGTCGAGTAGTCTTCTCCTCAGGCTTTTGACTCCAAGCTTTCACTTCTTAGTTCTTCAAATGTTGAACTTCTTGAATCTGCAGCAGTCGGGACCTTCCTTTCCTTGATTTTGATGTCTCCTGCTCTGATACCACTGATGGAGAGTGTTAATCTCCAAAAGAACAACCTACTCTTGTGATTAGAGCACCTCTATACCAAGAGTAAGTCAAAACCTTCACTAAATTAGAGGTCCAATCTCCAAATTATCAAAATTGAGAAAATCTGTGAAAAAGATAAAACACAGAAAAGTCTGCTGCACTATTTCTCCACATTGACCTATCAAACATGTAAAGTTTTTTATGAAACTTTGTATGAATCATCTCCTAGAGATTGCGCATCTCCTCCAAGTTGAATTACTTCAAAAGCCTTAGTATAACTTGAGAAATTTACTTCACAAGTTACCTATGTCCAAATCTGTACTTCTGAGAAGTCGATTTGACACCCCTAACTTCTTAACTTTGGTTCTCACAATGTCGAACCCGTTTTACA
>CM035427.1:115421441-115423941 GCA_020310875.1 Ceratopteris richardii
AGCAAGACCTGAAAGGAGATGTAGATAAAGGACAAAGTTCTGCAATGTACATGAAGAACAAGAAGAAATCAGACAAAGGTAAGTCAAAAGACGAAGAAGAGTCACGTTCTCAGGCTTATTATGCTAGAGGTAAAGGCACCGACAGAGGAAGAGCGAGAGGTTCTGTAAGAGGAAAAAGTAGCAAGAATAACAACAAGAAGGCTTGCTGGATTTGTGGATTAAGTAATCATCTGGCTCATGATTGTTGGCACAATCAACAAGGATCAAATCAAAATCAGAACAGTAATAGCAGAGGCAGAAGCGGAAGATATCACATTAACTTTCAAAGAGGTAGACATAATCAAAGAGGAGGCTATGGTAGAGGTGGAGCAAGAAGTTTGGGGACAGAACCAATCCTACGGGGACAGAATCAATCCTACAACACCACCTACAACAACTATGCAAATGACACACATAATGAAAGTCCGTCAGGAAATACAAAACTGATGTCAGAATTGGAAAAAGGGAGTTCCAGTCATACTGTTCAAACAGGTGACAATATGAGACACAGTGTACATTCAATTGGAAAAGTGAAATGTAAGAGTGGAGCAGATTTGCTAACCAATGTTTTGTATGTTTCGACAATACCGAAAAATTTGATTAGTGTGGGACAGATAGTTGAAAAAGGTTTTAAGGTCAGATTTACAAATGAAGGAGTATTTGTAGAAGATCCCGAGAATGGATATCATCAGATCGTCTCTGGTAAGAAAGAAGGCAGACTCTTTACTTTAAGAGTACAAGGGAACATTGGCCAAGTGTTGCTCACACATGGTGAAAAGGTGATTACAAAACTTGATCTCTGGCATAAGAGATTAGGTCATTTTAATGAAAAAGGAATCAAAACTATGATTTCAAATCAGTCTGTACTAGGATTACCGAATGTACAGAACCAACATATGATTCATAAGTGCGAAGCATGTCAGATGGGAAAAGCCCACAGGTTACCATTTCAAAAGAAAGGATTCAAACATGATGGAGTACTTGAACTCATTCATACAGATGTATGGGGTCCAACAAAAGAAGGATCAATAAGCGGCTCAAGGTATTATGTTTTACTCATTGATGATGCTACAAGATGGATAACGTTATATGTTTTGAAAGAGAAATCATAAGTGTTTGGAGCTTTCAAACATTTTCATGCATATGCTGAAAGACTCACAGGTCGAAAGCTTAAGAGACTGAGGTCTGATGGAGGGGGAGAATACTTCTCCCGAGAGTTCAATGATTATCTTTGGAATGCAGGTATTAAGAGAGAAATAACCTGCAGATATACACCACAACAAAATGGTGTAGCAGAAAGAAGGAACCCAACTCTAGTTGAGTTTGCACTAGCTATGCTCAAAGAAAAGGATTGTCCAAATTATCTTTGGGCTGAAGCTGTAAATACAGCTACATACTTGGTAAACAAATTACCGTGTACAACTTTAGATGGAATGACCCCTTATGAAGCTTGGTGGGGAAAGAAGCCAACACTTGATCATTGCAAAGTGTTTGGATCAGTAGCTTATGTTTATGTACCATCACAACTCATACATAAGCTTGAACCAAAAGCAGAGAAATATGTGTTCGTCAGATATGATGAAAAGCAGATGGGTTACAGGTTATGGAGTCCTCTAACAAAATAGTTTACTGTCTCCAGAGATGTTACATTTGATGAACAGAAAAGTTGGTATACAGATCAAAGTCATACAATGGAAGAATTCGAAGAAGAGGTAAGAAGGAAAGAGAAAGGGAAATCAATTGTGCAGGTGAATAGAGATGAAGATCATATGCAGGCAAGTACGTCCAGGATCGGATCAGGTATGAGAAATGAAGATGAAGAAGTGTATTCAGACACTTACGAAGAATGTGAACCAAGAAGGTCAAGCAGGACTAGAAGACAACCAGAGAGGTATTCTTATGATACTTCGTATATAACTCAGAAAAATTATGCATATATGGCCAAGGATAATGAAGAACCTCAGAACTATGACGAAGCTAAAGGCAAGAAGCAATGGGAAGAAGCAATGGAAGAAGAGTTTAGCGCACTGGAAGAGAACAAGACATGGGAACTTGTTCCGAAACCAAATGGTAAAAAAGTATTTGGAAATAAATGGGTTTACAAAGTAAAGAAGCTTGCAGATGGAAGGATAGCCAGATACAAAGCGAGACTGGTTATCAAGGGCTATGCTCAGACGCATGGCATAGATTATGATGAAACGTTCAGTCCGGTGGCAAAGATGTCAACCATAAGGACAGTGATTGCTATAGCAGCATCAAAAGGATGGAAGCTAAGTCAGCTAGATATAAAGAACGCATTTCTGAATGGATATATATCAGATGAAGTCTACATGGAACAACCGGAAGGTTTTGTAAGTTCCATTTACCCAAACTTTGTTTGCAGATTAAGAAAAGCACTTTACGGACTGAAGCAAGCTCCAAGATCCTGGAATTACAGGCTTGTGAAATATCTCAATGAACT
>CM035427.1:115428941-115436441 GCA_020310875.1 Ceratopteris richardii
TTATGCATGATGTTGGCATATATGTATGTCATATGTGTATTCATAAGAGGAACTACTAATATGCATATTTATACAATGATAAGTGTGTGTTTGTATGCATATATGTTTATGTCAATGTGTGTGCATGTGTGCATGAGAACATACATGTGAGTGATGTGTGTATGAGCATGAGTGTGCATGAATGCATGTTTATGAGTGAGGTAGTGTTAGCATGTGCATATGTGTGAGTGTTAGCATATGATTTAATGCATAGGTAAGTAATTGAATTATTGTATGCATATGCATAAATGCATCTAAGTATTAGCATAAATGAGTATTCGCACATTCATGAGAACTAATATGTGTGAGAGCATAATAGCATATGTTTGATGAAATACAAGTACAAGTAGGAATGTAAGTAAGATTAGTTAAGCAAACATTAAATGAATGAGTTTATGTTAGCATATGTGATAATGCATGTGTGTGTTTATGAGAATTAAATCATTTGCATGAGTATATGCATGTGTATGATAATGTAAGTTTATGTTCTTATTGATTTTGTAAATTTATTAATGTCCTCATGTTTTTTGCAGAAACATTGAAGATTACAATCAATTAAAGTGAAGTGAAGACAATTGAAGTGAAGCGGCAGCCTAAAGATCCATTTAAATCTTATTTCTCATTTAGTCAACTATCCAATTGACTAGACAGTTATCCAATTGTTTAGACCTTCCAGCTGTATTAGAATTATTAATTCGAACCATTAGCATATCAATTAATTCATTCAAACAGTTTAGCATCATATTGTTTCATTAGTTTTTCCATTACTTTCCTTGATGTCTTCTAAGTTAGTTCATGAGTCTGAGCACAGTACTATTGAAAATATTGAAAATATTGAAAATATTCCGCCAACTCTAGTCAGACCAGAACCCTCTAGCTTACCTGAAAGTTTAGTAGAAGAACCCATTATGGAAGTTTCAATCTCATATCAGGAAGCTGTTGCTATGTACGAGGCTGCCCGTCCTTACGGTCCATAGCTAATTAAAACTATTTACTTTTGATAAGAGAACTTTAGTTTCAGTCATAGAATTAGGTAATTTAAATTGTTTTATCATTAGAACCCTTATTTTCATAAACCTGAGTTTGCTACAGACACCCCGCGTGTGCCGAACGATTTAGGCGGATGACTTGATCCACCATCCGAGCATCTCTCACGACCCGACATTGGTGAACCCGACGTGAACAAACGGCCTTGCAACTCAGGTATAAATTTTAAATTTTGCATTGCATATACATTCATACGATTTTACATCAGTGCAGCTGCGTCTTCATCCTTGGAAGTTGTGGCATTTACGTGAGCTTGCAGTCTTCTTGGTGTCGAGGGCTGGTCTGGTGACCTGAGCGCCTCCACGAAGATTGGCAAGTAGGAGAACCTCGTTACGCCACCCCTTTCATCAACAATTGAAGCACAAAACATTTGCACCCATTTTAGCAAACTATGTATTTAGGTTTTGATTCAAATCAATAAATGTATTGAATTTCACAGAAAGCACTATTTTGAGCCTCATCTTCGAGCAGTTGGTATAATTTCTTTACCCTTACATTCTTGGGTGAAAAATTTTATTTAAGGTTAAATTATTGGTATAGGTTAAAGGCAACTGTTTGTTAAACATAGGTTAAGCGTTAATCATAGCTTTACTTGCAACATTTTTGCATAGTAAAAACTTATCAAACTGGACTCTAACGGAATTTCAGAATTAGTAGCTGAACATAAGGAAAGAGTAACAAAAGAAGTTCAGGATATAGTTAGAATTGTTCAAGCTAGGTCAAAACAAACTTCAAAAATGGACGAGCTATTTCAAATTATGATGCACGAGACGCAAGGACAAAAGGTACTTGAAACGTTATTAAAGGATAAAGGGAAATTTACTGGTATGAATGTTACAAATTATTTAGACACGTTTGAGGAATTAGCTAAGTTACACGGTTTACCTGAAACAAAGTGGAAATCCTATCTTGGACGTCTGGCCATAGGTACTGTAAAAGCTATTATGGATATACATGACAATAAGGAATGGGATGAGTTTAGAAAAGAGCTGCATAAGGAATTCTACTTAGAAGACTACAGTCAACATAGTCGAGAAGGATTTATGAAATGGATTAGTTCACCTAAGCCTCACATTTCGTTAACTCAACTCCATAGTGAATTTATGAAAAGATTCTCTCAATTACCTGAACAGGATAGAGTTGCCCTTACCCCAGATATCATTTTATATTTCCTTAAAATCTTAACTCCAGATATAAGGGTAGAGGTTGAGCGTAGGCTTGAAGAACCGGGAAAGAAATATGGGCTTACAGATGACTGGGGTGTAGTGAAAACTATAGTTGAGGCGGTTGCTCACATGATCCAACGTAAAACACTCCTTTATGAATCGATGTCTCAACCATCTTCCAGTTTTCCTCCGATTCAGGCAACTAGGGATACACATATAGATTCAAAAGATGAGCCTACAACATCCACATCTAGAGTACCAACCGAGTTACAATTTGAGATTTTGTTTAATAAGTTGGACTATATGATGCATATGCACGAGAATATGTCTAAAGAGGTAACGGCTTTGCAGAATGTGGTGTATGCTTTAAACCTACAAGATAAACCTGTAATGCAAGCTCATCCGACTATTTATCCTCAACCAGTAAATGCTCCAAATCCACCATTAGTAGCTCCAAATCATCCATTAGTACCTCCTAATCCACCTTTTATACCTCCTAATCCTCCAGTTGTACCCCAACCAATTCCTCAACCGATTCCTGAAGCATTTAACCAAAGAAATTTCAATGAAAGGAGAAATGCCAATGTGAGGAGATGTATCTGGTGCGATGCCACAGATCATTTGACTTACACATGTGAAGCATTGAAAGATGCGAAAGAGAAAAGACTTGTAATTGATATTGACAAGCGATTGTGCGACTATAGAACACATTTACCCTTAGCTGCCAATTGGGGAAAGGGAGGGATGCAGAAGCTGTATGAAAACCTTTCTGAGTCTTCGAAATCTGCTTCTGCTGTTAAACTAGAATATGTTGATAGTGACTCTGATTCCGAACAAACAAGAGAAACGAGGAACTACTCAACTGACGTCTGCACCCTACTCAAATAGGTGGTTTACTGTTCCAAAGAAAAATGGCAAGTTACGGTTCATTCAAGATTTACAACCTGTTAACAAGGTTACTATTAGGAATGTAGGTACTGGGCCCATTGTAGGAGAATTCGCTGAAGCCTTCGCTGGTCATGCCATATACTCAATGGGAGACTTGTATTCTGGCTACGATCAATTTCAGCTTGCTATTGAAAGTAGAGACATTACGACCATGAAAACTCCTTTAGGCTTAGTTTGCATGTGCACTTTGCCGCAAGGAGCTACTAATTCAGTAGCGCATATGATGAACGCCATGAATTCAGTATTACATGACTTCATTCCTAATATAACCATGCCATTTATTGATGACATTCCTATTAAAGGATGTATTGAGAATGCGAAAGATGAAACTTTAGATTCCTCTGGCTGCAGGAAGTTTGTAGTAGATCATATCTCTGACTGTGAAAGGATTTTCCAGAGATTTGAAGAGGTTGGTCTCACATTCTCCATTGAGAAATCTGTTTTTGGTGTCAATGAGGTACTTATAGTTGGGCATTTATGTGGACATTACGGTCGGAGGCCATATCCACCTAAAGTCGACGCTATAAACAAGATTTCTAAAACCTGTAGTAATATTAGTGAGGTAAGACGATTCCTTGGTGCTTGTGTGTTTTATGCCATCTGGATCCCACACTATGCACATGTTGCAAACTGTCTTTATGCTTTACTAAGGAAGAATCGAAAGTTTCTTTGGACTGAAGAACACTCAAAAGCTATGAAAAAGTTAAAGAAATTACTTCTTGAAGCTCCTATTTTAAAGCGAGTAGATTATACTGATCAAAAGCCTATCATTTTAACTGTTGATACGAGCCCTATAGGAATAGGATGGGTTATTGGTCAGGACGATGAAGAGGGCAATAGGTATGCTGTGAGATTTGGAGCAAAGATTTTACACGATACGCAAAGAAATTATCCGCAAATTAAATGAGAACTATGGGGTTTAGTCACGGCATTAAAATCCGAAAAAGAATATTTTATAGGTGCAAATGTAATAGTTGAGACAGATTGTCTACCTCTGATTGGAATGATTACAAATTGTTCATCACCCGACATTGCCATGCTTAGATGGATTTCATACATCAAGTTTATAAATCCTGTTTTGATACATATTGCAGGTAAATCTAATTCTGTGGCTGATATGCTTTCTCGAGCTAGATTTGATAATGAGGAAGAAACAGAATTAGAAATAAATGCAATCAATTATGATTCTAAAGCATACGCATATGAACAGTTTAATATTGAAGAATATGAAGGAGAGTGGCAGGATATTGGAAAGTATTTAAGTACTTTGGTTAGGGAACCTTCATGGTCTTCAAATAGATTTCGGAATATTAGGAAAAGAGCTTACAACTTTTTTCTGAAAGATGGTTTCATTTGGAGACATGCGAGGGGAAAAATTAGATTGCCACAACGAGTACTAGGTACTAAGGATCTTCAGTTACAAGTCATGAAGAGTATGCATGATACTTTATGGGCAGGACATAAAGGTTTTGTAGCTACGTATGAAAAAATTAGAGAAGGATACTGGTGGCCAGGGATTTATGTTACTATTAAAAATTATGTTACTTCATGTGACGTATGTCAGATTCATTCCTCAGTCAAACATAGGGATCTGTTGCATCCTACCTATCCACCATGCATCCATTATAAATGGGTTATAGACTTAGTTACCATGCCCAAAGGTATCAATAAGATGAGATATATAGTCTTGGCACGTGAAGATCTTACGAATCATGTAGAAGGTCGAGCTTTAAGATCTAAGACAACCTTGAATGTATGCAAATTTCTTCTTGAGGATGTCATTTCACGATTTGGTTATGTAGAAAAGGTAGTGGCTGATAGGGGAGAGTTAGATGCGCAGGAGGCTAGAGAATTCTTTGCTAGGCATGGAATTCGCTTAGCCCTTACTACTGCTTACAACCCTGAAGCTAATGGGAAGATTGAGCGAGGGCATTCTCCTATTATTAAAGCAATTTCCAAAGCTTGTAATGGAGAAATTAAGAATTGGCCAGCTTATCTGCCATTTGCGTTGTGGGCCGATAGAATGACCTGCACTAGAACAATGGGGTATATGCCGGCGGAGTTGATGTATTGCCAGAAACCGATATTCCCTGTGCATACGCAAATTCTTACTTGGACTACGTTACCATGGGAAGATAATTTGTCGACAGAAGATTTATTAGCTCTGCGAATCCAGCAGTTAGAGCAAGGGAATGAACGTTTAGAAGAGGCTATAGTTAAACTAAAAGATTCTCGATTGAAAAACAAGAAGTATTTTGATAAATCACATAGGTTAAGGCCAAAGCCGATTTATGTTAATGATTGGGTTTTACTGTATGATAGTACGTTTGATTCTCAGTATGATGCCCGTAGGAAACTTAAAAGACGTTGGTTTGGACCTTATGTGGTAGTCAAAACCTATGATAATGGAACGTATGCCTTACGCGAATTAGATGGCACGCCTCTTAAAAACTTAATTGCTGGCAAAAGAATTAAATTATTTAAACAAAGAGATGATGAAATGTATGAAGTAATGTTTGATGATGAGCATGACTAATTATGTATGAATGAATTTCTTTAGTGTGGGTTTCTTTTGCAGGAAAGCCAAGAGAAGATTTGAATATGAAATTTAATAATTTTGTGTGTCTAGCTGTTGCTGGTTGAGTTCTAACAGGTCTTTGAAGAACAAATTAAGATGCATAAAGATGAGCAAATTGAAGATGAAGCAGATTGAAGATAAAATTGATTTTAGGTCGTATTTTTCTTTGTCTTAAAATTTTGTTTTACGTAATTTATTTGCATTCATATAAAACTAATTGTTAAAATCTGGAATGAAGAATATTAATTTATAAAGGACTCTATTTAACCATATTAGGAAAATAGACATAATTTATATTCCTACATTTATAGATTAAGTGAGATTTGTTAAAAATAGAAGGATTTGTAGTTCATTTAGATAACGAAAGTAGTTGTATATATGTAGGAGCATATTGTTGCATGATACATGTCTGTGAAAACCTAGATCTTTCTTGTCCATGCAGCTAGATCCTTAGCTCGGATTAAGGGGTTAAGCCTTTCCCCTTTAAAACAAAAAAGTAGCGAAAAAAAAAAAAAAGAATATTGACATGGAAGTTATACCTTCTTCCACCCCAAAAAGGTATTTACATTTATTATTGACATGAAGTTTACATCATATGTATATGAAGAAACTAGTTGTGAAAAAACACATCTAGTGATTAAAATTGGGCATACAAGGCGGCTGTCTGTCCAAGTAGATTTAGTAGATTTCTTTGGCATGCTTGATTGTTCATATGTGAATGCATATATATGACGAAACCTGCATTTGAATGAATGAAAATGAATTCTGTTTTATAAATCTTTACATAGTTTATAAATGGATGAAATGTAAATTAATGTTTGTTGATTGAACAGGTTACTAGTTTACCTTTATACTTTAATATGTTTTCATTGCCAGATGTAATTGAAATAAACTTCATGTGCATGTTGATAAGATTAAAAATTTGAAAGATGTTTATATAAAGAATTGATGCTTTTCTATGATTTAATTTCAGGATAATCATTGAAAATGCCGCTTCCCTTAATCTGCAAGTTGGCCCATCGAGGACGATGTGCAGGTTTGGTGGCGGTGGATGTCGGGAAGATTTGCATCTTCCAGTTGATAACCAGAGGAAATAAAAGCAACTTAATTGGTGAATTCTAAACCGCTTTTTCACTGTTGATCAGTTGTTCTGGATTGAATTAACTACTTTTGAAGTGTTTGCAGGTACAAGAACTGATGAAGAATATGTGTTCATATTAGGGTTTACCCTAATTACTTAATTAATGAGTATTTCATATTTATACATGCTTGATTCATGGGTATTTAACCCTAGGGTTTTCTAAGTTCATATGATTTTATGTCAATTAGGTTCATCTAAAGGGTCTCAAAAGATTCTAATGGGTTCATGTTAGGGTTTACAAGGGATCAGAAAGATTTTAATGGGTTATCAATGATTTTCAAAGGGTTTTAATAGGGTTTTGATGGGTTTAAAGTAGGTTTTCTAGGGTTTTAGAATGTTTCAAGGGTTAAAATAATTAATATTTAAGGAAATTAATCTATAACTAAACATTGGTTCAATAACAAAAATTAAAATATGGTTTAATTAATTATTTAATCATGTATGTGCATTTAATACTAAGGTTCTAATTAATTAAAAGCTTAACCTAAGTTTAATTTAATGGATTTATTTAATTGAGAAATTTAGGGTAAATAGAATTAGAATGATTAATTAAATGGATAAATAACTAGTGGTCTATATGA
>CM035427.1:115438941-115448941 GCA_020310875.1 Ceratopteris richardii
GTGTATGAGCATGAGTGTGCATGAATGTATGTTTATGAGTGAGGTAGTGTTAGCATGTGCATATGTGTGAGTGTTAGCATATGATTTAATGCATAGGTAAGTAATTGAATTATTGTATGCATATGCATAAATGCATCTAAGTATTAGCATAAATGAGTATTCGCACATTCATGAGAACTAATATGTGTGAGAGCATAATAGCATATGTTTGATGAAATACAAGTACAAGTAGGAATGTAAGTAAGATTAGTTAAGCAAACATTAAATGAATGAGTTTATGTTAGCATATGTGATAATGCATGTGTGTGTTTATGAGAATTAAATCATTTGCATGAGTATATGCATGTGTATGATAATGTAAGTTTATGTTCTTATTGATTTTGTAAATTTATTAATGTCCTCATGTTTTTTGCAGAAACATTGAAGATTACAATCAATTAAAGTGAAGTGAAGACAATTGAAGTGAAGCGGCAGCCTAAAGATCCATTTAAATCTTATTTCTCATTTAGTCAACTATCCAATTGACTAGACAGTTATCCAATTGTTTAGACCTTCCAGTTGTATTAGAATTATTAATTCGAACCATTAGCATATCAATTAATTCATTCAAACAGTTTAGCATCATATTGTTTCATTAGTTTTTCCATTACTTTCCTTGATGTCTTCTAAGTTAGTTCATGAGTCTGAGCACAGTACTATTGAAAATATTGAAAATATTGAAAATATTCTGCCAACTCTAGTCAGACCAGAACCCTCTAGCTTACCTGAAAGTTTAGTAGAAGAACCCATTATGGAAGTTTCAATCTCATATCTGGAAGCTGTTGCTATGTACGAGGCTGCCCGTCCTTACGGTCCATAGCTAATTAAAACTATTTACTTTTGATAAGAGAACTTTAGTTTCAGTCATAGAATTAGGTAATTTAAATTGTTTTATCATTAGAACCCTTATTTTCATAAACCTGAGTTTGCTACAGACACCCCGCGTGTGCCGAACGATTTAGGCGGATGAATTGATCCACCATCCGAGCATCTCTCACGACCCGACATTGGTACCAATGTCGGCGCGGAAGCGACGGTCGGTGGATCAGGGTGACCGCCGAAAATACGGCGCACCCAGGGTGCTTGGAGCAACTCAGGTACGATGAGAACTCAAAGAAGATTGTTCCATAATGGAGACTCAAAGGAAATAATTAAGAGTTCATTTGGAAACCAATTCATCATATTTATTTCCAATATCATTCATAAATGATTTACAAAACATTTGTAAGGTAGCCGAATCAAGTCAAGGATTTGATGTTTGTTAGCAAACTTGTAAGTTCTAGTGTTCTTTTATCAAAAACATCAATGAATATATGAAGTAATCATTAGATTACACTTCGTTTATGAAAACCTTAAATGTTAAACGCATCTAATATCAAACCAATAGATCGCAATAAAAAAAAACCCTCACTAACTGTTCCGTTGACAAAAGGTGAAGCATAGTCATTCTTTCTTTTTGTTAAGAGAATGCATAAACCCTTAGAAATATTGAATTTTAAAGAGAGATTTTAAATTACTTATTGTTTCATAATTGCATTTCTTATTATAATTGAAGCCGAAGAATCTTCAAGAGAATAAACATCTAAAGCAAGGCTTATAGGGAACGATAAACGTATGACAACAGTATTCAGCTTGAATCCAAAGAGCAGGCAAATGCATAAGTAGAGTGAAATATGTGCCAAGAAAGCAAATACTTTCTCTGTGAGCAACCAAAGAGTACGAAACACATAAGGTTTTTGCACGACTTGATTATTGCTTCAAATCCATCATGTAGAGGTTCCTTAGTAAATGATAACAGATTCATGAGGATTATATAAAACTAACAACTCACTTGAACTCATTTTTTTTTATCACGTAACCCGATATGGAGATCTCTTTGGTCAGAGACATACTACAGCATCGACGAGGCTAGAAAAATGATGGAACTTCAGAGCTTCCCTTCCTGTAGTTTTCTGTCCTTGCATAAATTAATATAAAAATGCATCAAAGATTCTCCAGAGTGAATTTAGAGCATCGTTTTTGTTTCCTGATTCTCAGCGTTGTGAATTGCTTTCTCCATTACTGTCTTCTGACATTAGAAATGTCTAATTTGCAGACAGATGTTCCCACGCTGATCTATATCTCTAGCTGCTGTAGACGAGAAACAAGAAGAAGGTTTGACAGTTAAGAATGCCGTTCATGATCCAGATAGTCAAAAACGGAGGAGGAGGGAGGGAGGAAAAGGAACGGAGAGAGAAAGCGGTGCTCGCAGCTCTGGACTTTTGGGATGGAATAGCACAGGACTCGCGCTTCTGCAGGTGGAGATGATGGTGAAATGCGCACTGGCCGCTCTTGGTGAAGAAATATCTCAGAAGTTAGAATTCTTCTTCGCGCTTCACGCCTTCTCGTGCTCTCATGAATTGCCACAGCACTGCAAGCTTCATAAATCTCTATGCAACATCAATCATTATTTTAGTGTTATTAGCAGCATCAAATGTCTTCAAACGTTCTGTGCAAAACTGTCAGCCACGTCTCTTATTGACTCATTTGTGTCAATCTTTCCGCATATTCTCTGTATCAGCAGCACAACACAAATTCCTTCTCCTGTGCGTTGCCATGATCTCCAATCTCCAGCTCTGGTAACTCTCCTAAGGGTGACAGAAGGAACCAAAAAAAAAAAGAAGCGCACGATATGCTCAAAAGAATTTGAGTTTCAAATACAAAAAGCTCACACTCAGTCCGTATCATTGTTGAAGTTTCTACGCAAAAGTGTGATCGTCATCTTCAGAAATCTTTTGAGCATCATCGCTGACTGCAAAAGTGCCTTTCAATTCCGTGTGCTACCTCCCTCCTTCAGGACGTCGTTCTGAAGATGGTAATTCTCCTTCCTCAGATTATATCTGCCAGCAACAAAACATGAAATGGCCTGCCAAACAAAAACATTCGGAGACCCCCCCCTCTTGGAATCATGCACGCTGCTCCCCTCTTGGCCACCATTTTTCATACGCGTCTCTTCCATCTCTTTTTTAGCACTGCCCCATGCTCTTCCTCCTCTCTGTCAGATGACTTCGTCCCTGTTGCTGTGGAAGATTAATTTATGCAAGTGGCTCCTCTCTATAATCGGCAACTCAAAATCTTCCCCATGCGCCAGATAGCTTCTGTCAACTCGATCAAAACCCATGTTCATCTGCCAAAAAAACATCCGGAAATAATAGAGTCCAAGCACATATATATACTAAATGCTCACAGTTGCCCTTCAATCTACACCATTCTTTTCCAACCATACTTTTTGACCTTTACTTCTAATCCCTTTAATCACATATTCCATATACTCCATTCTTTAATCCACATACTTTTTGCACTTTAAATGTATACTCTATTTAAACCACTCTTTTAACTTGCACTCACAACTACCACACTTTCAAACTACTACTTTATCTACTTTAGTTACACACTCAACTCTCACCACACTTTAATTACCACTCACATAGACCATTCATTATTTGACCACTTAATGTATTATTATAATTCAATTTACCCTAAATTTCTCAATTAAATAAATTATTTAAGTTAAGCTTAGCTTATGATTTTAATTATTTAGAACCTTAGTATTTAAATGTTCATACATGCTTAAATAATTTAATTTTTGTAATTGAACCAATGTTTAGATATAGATTAATTTCATTTAAATATTAATTGTTTTAACCTTCGACATTCTAAAACCCTAGAAACCCTACTTAAACCCATCAGAAACTCATGAAAATCCTTTAAAACCCTTCTAAACCCTATCTCTAATCCATGATAAATCATCTAAACCCTAGCTTTAACCCATTGGAATCATTTAAGATCCTTTGGATTAACCCTACTTACTTAAACTTATAAAAACTTATGAAACCCTAGGGTTAAATACCCATGAATCAAGCATATATAAATATGAAATACTCATTAAATATGAAATTAGAGTAAACCCTAAGATGAACATGTATCTTTATCATTCCCTGTAACTACAAACACTTCAAAAATAGTTAATTCCAATCAACATAATTGTTTAACAGTGATATACAAGGTTAAAATTCACCAATTAAGTTAATTTCATTTTTATCTGGTCATCAACTGGAAAGTTGAAAACTTTCCGACATTCACCCCGGCCAAACCTGTGCATCCTCCGGATGCGCCAACCTGCAGATCATAGAAAGCAATATCAAATTCTTTTGAAAATTATTCATGACTCAAATTCAAATTGTCTGTATATTAAAATGCTTCTATCATTAGTACATCTTCAAATAGCAAAGAAAACTTATAAAATTATGTAAACTTGAATTTAAACCTTTTCGTTCAATGCATGAGTTGGAAAACAGGTTTCAGAAGGAAACTATAGAAGTCATTCAAATAGTGTTCGTACTAACTCTTCTATTAACTCTGTTCATAAGTAAAGCTTATGTTTTATATAAGCCCTCTATCCTCATCTCCTAACCATTTGCCATTAAGATACAAAAAACTAACTCCCCTCGAGCATACATCCGCCTTATATAGCCCGCTTTTCAAATCAGAAGTGATTTCGAGACCACAACTGATTTATTTGATTTTTCTTTTATCTCATTTTTTTATCATAATTTTTCTTTTTGTCATTTTTCCTCTTTCATATGTAGCAACCATTAATGTACTGCTTTCAATTTTTCTCTTCGCAACTTTTTTGATGAAGGGGAAAGGCTTAACCCCTAATCAGAGCAAAGGATCTAGAGGTAAGCTAAAGCAGGAACTAGGATCTCTTTTAGCAAAATGGGTCAGATTTAAGGAAGCTTACCTATATAAAACAAGTCTACTTCTACTAGGAGTTGCAAGTTAAGCGTTCCTTCAACTATTCATATGACAGCCATAGGTCTCTAATCCCTATCTTCTCTTCAAGCACATTCCTACTTCAGTGTAAATTCTACTTTTCATAATTTTATAAGAAGTTTCTTAACCTAGCTGAAGAATGTACAATTCTAATTATGATAATGCAGGAAAAAAACAAAACTTAAAACATTAATCAGGGTTAGAACTGTTTCACCTGATCCATATTAATTCCATCTTTAGCATTTCCAAATATCGTTTTAATTGCATAAATTTTAAACTGCATGTACTATCTTCAATCTGCTACGCTTCATTCTTAGTCTATTTTGGAAGAAAATCTTAGTTCATCAATCCGCTCCCAATCTTCATGCTAATCCTAAAAAATAACTCACTCAAAATCTTGTGAGAAACAAAATTATTAACAAACTTATACAAAAGGTAGCAATCCAAGATAATATTTCTCGATAGTCCATCTGTAAAACCCAAAGCAATAAAAAATCAAACTTTGTAGCTTTCATAATATTCCTTTGTAATATCCAATCATCTATTTTTGCTTGACCTGCATCAAACCACTCACAAACTTGATTAGAAAAACCATATTTGATTCATTAATGAAATTCAACAAAATCCATATACGTACCTTTTTGATGAGGAAGTAGGTTGTAACTCCCATATAAATACCTTTTTGATGAGTAAGTAGGTTGTAACTCCCATATAAATATTCTTCATGGATAGAAAACATTCACAAAATTTCATAAACTGTTATTCATCATAATTATCAAAAAGAATGTGGACTATTTCTCGTGTCATCTGTGTGCAATAATAATTTTATAAAACCTTCTTATCAAGTTCCTTTTTCATAAGAAAAACAAAACAATTTGATTCATCTTTTCTTGTCAAATATATTAATCATTTCTTAGTTTAATCATTTCTTCTAGTTTCTTCAATGGTACATTCTTAGTTTTCTTGTTAAGTTTTAAAGGTTTTGATTGTTTTGAATTTATATTCATTTTGTTTTCGATTTGTTTAATTATATGATCAAGAAGTTGCTTGTCTATTTCATTTGTTTGTTTATTTTGATTCATAATACTTTGTTTGGTCTCTTCTTGTTTAATTCCTTCTTCTTTAACTTGATTAGATTCATGTTTGTGAAATTGAGTTTGAAGTTGTTTAAGCTTGACTTGATCAAACAAATTCTCATTAGAAAGGAGCATTGGATCAAGTGAAATCTGTACATTATTAAGTTTCCTTGCTCCTACTTGTATTTCATGCTCAAAATCACCTAGATCAATTTCCAATTGCTCTTCTATAATCGATTTTTGATCTTCTTCCTTTAGTTTTATCATTTTGATTTCTTCTTTTAACTCTTGTTTTTGGTTTGATGTCCTCTCTCTTATTTCTTCTTTTGTTTGAATGTTCATATGTATGATAGGCTTCCATACTTTTTTACTATCACATGGATTAGGTTTAGTCTGAATCTCCTTAAATAGTTCTTTCATTCCACCCCTTCCTAGATTTAATTTTAAAGGTGATCGATCCTGATAATTACAAATTTTCTTTTCAAATTCAACCACTAGTTTCCGTTTTCGTGCATCTTCATACGATCTGCAACTCCAAAATGCATGGCCATATTGATCGCACCAAAAACACTGCAAAGGTCTCATTCGAATCCTATTTGATGGTCTTAATGAATGTCTACAACTAGATTTACTAAAATCATGAGCATGTGTTATAGATGAAGGATCTATAAACAAACTTTGGCTCATTCCCTCCTTTTCATGCTCACATTTAGCTAGCTCTAAATCTTGTATTCGTTTAGATAATATTTCATACTTCTGGTTCATTTCTTGAAACTCAGCATTCATTTCCTCTTTCCAAGTTCTAAGACTAGTTCTTAATACTTGTAAAGTCTCTGGCATAGCTTTAAGCGTATCATTTAAAGTCAAAATCATTCTAAATGTCTTTTGTAGAGCTTCATTGGCCTTGTTTTCCCTTTCTATGAATTTATCTTCCCATTTTCTCAAATGTTGATCTATCAATGCGTTTACATATGCTTCATCAATAACAATACTCGTTGAATTATGCTCTTGTAAACTAAGTTCAAAAGATTCTTTACATTGATGTATATTTTTCATGTTTGTACGCTGCTTTTTGCCCATAACTCACACTTGAATATCAAAGAAGCACCACATAAACGAAAAACAAGCTATGAGGTTATACATACATCAAACATACATTACTTGGCATTAATTTGTGAAAAAAGTCCAGAAACATGTACCTGAGCTGCAAGGCCGTTTGTTCACGTCGGGTTCACCAATGTCGGCGCGGAAGCGACGGTCGGTGGATCAGGGCGACCGCCGAAAATACGGCGCACCCAGGGTGCTTGGAGCAACTCAGGTACGATGAGAACTCAAAGAAGATTGTTCCATAATGGAGACTCAAAGGAAATAATTAAGAGTTCATTTGGAAACCAATTCATCATATTTATTTCCAATATCATTCATAAATGATTTACAAAACATTTGTAAGGTAGCTGAATCAAGTCAAGGATTTGATGTTTGTTAGCAAACTTGTAAGTTCTAGTCTCCTTTTATCAAAAACATCAATGAATATATGAAGTAATCATTAGATTACACTTCGTTTATGAAAACCTTAAATGTTAAACGCATCTAATATCAAACCAATAGATCGCAATAAAAAAAAACCCTCACTAACTGTTCCGTTGACAAAAGGTGAAGCATAGTCATTCTTTCTTTTTGTTAAGAGAATGCATAAACCCTTAGAAATATTGAATTTTAAAGAGATATTTTAAATTACTTATTGTTTCATAATTGCATTTCTTACTATAATTGAAGCCGAAGAATCTTCAAGAGAATAAACATCTAAAGCAAGGCTTATAGGGAACGATAAACATATGACAACAGTATTCAGCTTGAATCCAAAGAGCAGGCAAATGCATAAGTAGAGTGAAATATGTGCCAAGAAAGCAAATACTGTCTCTGTGAGCAACCAAAAAGTACGAAACACATAAGGTTTTTGCACGACTTGATTATTGCTTCAAATCCATCATGTAGAGGTTCCTTAGTAAATGATAACAGATTCATGAGGATTATATAAAACTAACAACTCACTTGAACTCAATTTATTTTATCACGTAACCCGATATGGAGATCTCTTTGGTCAGAGACATACTGCAGCATCGACGAGGCTAGAAAAATGATGGAACTTCACAGCTTCCCTTTCTGTAGTTTTCTATCCTTGCATAAATTAATATAAAAATGCATCAAAGATTCTCCAGAGTGAATTTAGAGCATCGTTTTCGTTTCCTGATTCTCAGTGTTGTGAATTGCTTTCTCCATTACTGTCTTCTGACATTAGAAATGTCTAATCTGCAGACAGATGTTCCCACACTGATCTATATCTCTAGCTGCTGTAGACGAGAAACAAGAAGAAGGTTTGACAGTTAAGAATGCCGTTCGTGATAGGGAGGAAAAGGAACGGAGAGAGAAAGCGGTGCTCGCAGCTCTGGACCTTTGGGATGGAACAGCACAGGACTCGCGCTTCTGCAGGTGGAGATGATGGTGAAATGCGCACTGGCCGCTCTTGGTGAAGAAATATCTCAGAAGTTAGAATTCTGCTTCGCGCTTCACGCCTTCTCGTGCTCTCATGAATTGCCACAGCAGTGCAAGCTTCATAAATCTCTATGCAACATCAATCATTATTTTAGTGTTATTAGCAGCATCAAATGTCTTCAAACGTTCTGTGCAAAACTGTCAGCCACGTCTCTTATTGACTCATTTGTGTCAATCTTTCCGCATATTCTCTGTATCAGCAGCACATCACAAATTCCTTCTCCTGTGCGTTGCCATGATCTCCAATCTCCAGCTCTGGTAACTCTCCTATGGGTGACAGAAGGAACCAAAAAAAAAAAGAAGCGCACGATATGCTCAAAAGAATTTGAGTTTCAAATACAAAAAGCTCACAATTAGTCCGTATCGTTGTTGAAGTTTCTACGCAAAAGTGTGATCGTCATCTTCAGAAATCTTTTGAGCATCATCGCTGACTGCAAAAGTGCCTTTCAATTCCGTGTGCTACCTCCCTCCTTCAGGACGTCGTTCTGAAGATGGTAATTCTCCTTCCTCAGATTATATCTGCCAGCAACAAAACATGAAATGGTCTGCCAAACAAAAACATTCAGAGACCCCCCCTCTTGGAATCATGCACGCTGCTCCCCTCTTGGCCACCATTTTTCATACGCGTCTCTTCCATCTCTTTTTTAGCACTGCCCCATGCTCTTCCTCCTCTCTATCAAATGACTTCGTCCCTGTTGCTGTGGAAGATTAATTTATGCAAGTGGCTCCTCTCTATAATCGGCAACTCAAAATCTTCCCCATGCGCTAGATAGCTTCTGTCAACTCGATCAAAACCCGTGTTCATCTGCCAAAAAAACATCCGGAAATAATAGAGTCCAAGCACATATATATACTAAATGCTCACAGTTGCCCTTCAATCTACACCATTCTTTTCCAACCATACTTTTTGACCTTTACTTTTAATCCCTTTAATCACATATTCCATATACTCCATTCTTTAATCGACATACTTTTTGCACTTTAAATGCATACTCTATTTAAACCACTCTTATAACTTGCACTCACAACTACCACACTTTCAAACTACTACTTTATCTACTTTAGTTACACACTCAACTCTCACCACACTTTAATTACCACTCACATAGACCATTCATTATTTGACCACTTAATGTATTATTATAATTCAATTTACCCTAAATTTCTCAATTAAATAAATTATTTAAGTTAAGCTTAGCTTATGATTTTAATTATTTAGAACCTTAGTATTTAAATGTTCATACATGCTTAAATAATTTAATTTTTGTAATTGAACCAATGTTTAGATATAGATTAATTTCATTTAAATATTAATTGTTTTAACCTTCGACATTCTAAAACCCTAGAAACCCTACTTAAACCCATCAGAAACTCATGAAAATCCTTTAAAACCCTTCTAAACCCTATCTCTAACCCATGATAAATCATCTAAACCCTAGCTTTAACCCATTGGAATCATTTAAGATCCTTTGGATTAACCCTACTTACTTAAACTTATAAAAACTTATGAAACCCTA
>CM035427.1:115453941-115486441 GCA_020310875.1 Ceratopteris richardii
GGAATTATTTCACTTACACTCAGCTTGAAAGGAATCAACCTTCAAAACAAGCCATTGAAATACAAATACCAAATATTTTTATAAGGTGTAATTATAAAAATAATAAATGATATTATGGAAAATATAAATTATGTTTACTTGTTTTAAAATATCATAAGATCTTTATAGATACCAACAATGATTCCCACGTCGCCAAGTCCCCTCTCTATAAGGTTCATCTCCTCTCAACTCGCATGTAATGATTGTTTGAAAGAAGAAAAAACGTAAGAATCTTGTGTTTTACATAAAGAAAGCCTACATAGTCCTCCGTATTTGTGCACATTTAAACCTATAATAGTATATAAATTAAATGAACATATACTTCGGGAAAGCTACCTTTCTTTTGCACCTTCTCATTAACCCTCTCTTCTCATTTAAGATCATCTCTTTATCTCTGTTGGCTTACTTTATAAGAGTATACAACCAATCCATTAAACAAGATATTTGTATGCTCTTCATCAACATTAGCTCTAGAACTTCGGTTTATTCATCTTCTACCTTGGAGGCTTTGATCATATTCAAGATTGAATGCTTACATGCATTCAATATTTTATGCAATACAAGTAGCAATATCAATATCCTCTCGCATTTTGAAGTGAAAAAGGACTCCCTACCTAGCAACCCTCGTCTTTTAATTTTAAAGAAGATTCATTGGTGTTGGAGTTCAAGGTCAGCTGCTGAAGTACGAGAACGCCACAACGAAGAAGAAAAAGCTTGGAGCACAACAAACAATACTGAATGTTTTACCACTAGAATGCACAAACATGAGTAACTCATTAGGGCTATAGGCGTATATACAAGGGGGGGTGTGAAAACTTCCTAAAGAGAGAAAAAAGTGCCCTGGTGGTCCTAGAGTGTTCACATACATCACTACCTAAGTATATCAACAAATCCCCCCTGGGAGTGATGAGGTGAACAAGGAGCATGCACTCATGTATAAGGAAATGCCAAGCTATGTGGAATCAATCAACAAAAGGAAGTAAGCCAAAAGCTTTGCGGAAAGCTTCAAAATTCTCCCTAGGCATAGCCTTTGTGAAAAGGTCTGCAATGTTCTCTTGCGTGGGCACATATGCCAAGCTGATCTCTCCAACAAAGAACCTCTCCCTGACACATTGATAATGCACCTCAATGTACTTAGTGCGAGCATGGAACACAAGGTTCCTCACAACTTCCAATGTGCTCTCACTATTAGCGACATGATGGTGGTAGAAGATTGACCAACAACCAATCAGCCATAAGGCATCTGAGCCACACATTCTCAACACTCACTGTGAAAGATTCCCTATACTCAGCCTCACAACTCGAAGTGGTCATAGTAGGCTGCCTCTTGCTCAACCAAGATATACATGAGCTACCAAGCATGAAGCAAAATCCACTAGTGGACACATGAGTATCATAGCAACCAACCCAATTAGAGTCAGAAAAAGCATGTAAATCTATTGCTAGTGATCCCCTCTTAAGATAAAACAATCCAAGTAGTCGGGTACCACTCAAGTAGCGAAAGATGCTCTTAACCACTTGCCAATGTTTGACACCTGGGAAATGCATAAATCTTCTCATCTGTGAGATAGAAAACTAATATCTAGTTGAGTAATGCATAAGTAAATCAAGCATCCAATAGCCTGTTGATAGAGAATAACATCAAATGCATGTCTAGCATCATGAAGACTCAATCGTAAACTTGTATCCATAGGAGTGGAAATAGGTTTAGAGTCTTCAAGGCCAAAACACTCCAATAATGTGTCAATATATTTTGTTTAACACAAATGCATTCCACCATCAACTTGCATAAATTGAATGCACAAATAAGGATACAAATGCCCCAAATCAGACATCTCAAATGAGGCATGCAGATCAACCTTAAAATCAGCAATAGGCTTAACATGAGGAGTAGTGAGCATCATGTCATCAACCTAAACAAAAATGATCAGAAGCACATCATTAGCACGCTTAACATATAAGGTGCTTTTAGTTGGACTATTCTCAAAACCATGTGCAATCAGATAGGCATGTATCTTTTCATACCAAGCACGTGGTGCTTGTTTCAAACCATATAATGCCTTTTTCAACCTTCACACTTGGTTTTCATGCCCTTTCTACACAAACCACGAGTCTAAAAAACATACACTTATTCATGCAAGTCACCATTCATAAATGCAGTTTTAATGTCCAAATGATGTACATTCCAACCATGATGAGCTGCAAGTGCATAGATGCTACGAACAGTAGTCATTCGGCAAGCACGAGCAAAGGTCTCATCAAAATCAATGCCTCTTACTTGTGCATAACCCTTCACAACAAGCCTAGCCTTATACCTATCAACTGTTCCATCAGGATTACACTTCAACTTGTATACCCACTTAGAGTCAATGGCTTCTTGCCATGAGGCAAGTCACATAAAGACCAAGTATCATTCTTAATTATAGCATCATATTCAGATTTCATAGCAGCCATCCAATTTTTTGAATTTTGTGCTTCATCAAATGAAACACGCTCATTCTCATCATAGAGACTAGACGCAGTCATAGCATAGCAATTTGATGCAAAAGAGGAACTATGCAAGCTTGAGCGAGTACGATATGATAGAGGTGCATCTGATTTGTTGTCACGCAAAGTCTGCACCAGCCATTTTTGCATAGTTTTTGCCTCCTCAATATCAGCTCTCTCATCAACAAATGCATCATGTAAATCTGCATCAGAAATGGAATGATCTACATCATCACATGAAACGTGTAAAGGCTGAGAAGTTTCCTCATTAGGACCAGCACTAGACTATCCACCTCTAAAAAGAGGCAGTAAAGTATCATACATGTCTTTGGAACTAAGAGATGTCTCCTTTGTACATGAAAGTAAAGGCTGAATAGCATCTTCCACAAAAATAACATCACGGCTAACCAAAATGTGTTTAATATGTGGTTGACAGAGAGGATAGCCTTTGTTTTCAGAATTTTACCCAACAAAAATACATTTTACTACTTTATCATCCAATTTCCTATGATGTTGTTCGGGCACTAATGCATATGCAAGACAACCAAAAACACTCAGATGAGAAACAGATGGCTTGTGACCATGCCAAGCCTCATATGGAGTGATAGAGTGCATTGCTTTAGTGGGGTACCTATTAAGTACATATGTTGCACACATAATAGCCTCAAGCCAAAAATTATGTGGTAATGCTGGACTCTTGACCATACACCTCGCCACCTCCATGAATGACATGTTCTTTCGTTCAAAAACTCCAGTCAAGTGAGGTGTATAGGACATTGTATACTGATGTTTTATCCCACGTTGAGCCAGAAATGCATTAAATTCAAAAGACATATATTCCCCCCCTTGATCAGAATGGAGGGTTCCAATTTTTCACGCTCATAGATTTTCAACCAAAACCAAAACCTATTTGAAGCGCATAAACACTTCGGACTTTGCTTTCAATGGAAAAATCATCAATGAAGGTCACAAAGTAAAGATATTTTCCAAAAGAGGGTGTCTACATAGGACCATAGACATCACTATGAACAAGATGCAATTTCTAGGTAGCCCAAATTGAACCATCTTTTGGGAATGAAGAACGTTGCATTATGCCCAAAATACAACCTTCACAAACATGTTTACTGGGTGCCTCAAGTTTGGCCAGAGAGGACACCATTTCGGATTTTTGTAGGCATAGCAAACTAGTAAAATTTAGATGACTAAAGTGTGCATGCCAAGGCTTTACATCTAACAGAGCCTGAGAATCATGTATTCCACATGCTGAATCATTCACAGATTTTCATAGTCTATGAGCTTATACAACCCATGACATAAAATGCGAGAAGCAATAATGACGTAGCCATTTGACACATCATGAACTGTACATCTGTCATCAACAAATTTCACATCCAAGGCAATCTTGGCTAAAGCTAAAACTGATAACACATTCTTCTTGATCCCTAGCATAAATAAAGCATCCAACAATGTAAAAGAACGACCATCAGCAGTAGTCAAAATGATCTTGCCAACTCCCATGATAGGATAAGAGGAGTTTTTGGTGCATGTGATAGTATTTCCTATAGGGGCAGGCTCAAGTGAAGTGAAGAAATTATGCTCATAGGTAACATGTTTGGTTGCCCCATTATCGAAATACCAAACATCTGAGTCTACTACAGACATACACTGCTCTTTTTTCTTTGCATCTTTAGGAGTCAGTTTTGGACACCTCTTAATGACTCGCTCATTTCCTTTAGAGTATTTGCAAAACATTTTTTGCTTTTCTGATTTCCTCATCTTTATCTTCCTTCTTCAAATTTGCAACATTTGCACATTTTGTCTTACTAGTAGATGAGCTCCATTTACCTTTTTCCTTTTGGCTAGCCAAGAAATCTTGATCTGCAATACACATAATAGACCTCTTCAGCCTAGAGTCATCTTCTTGCAACATGATAGAATCTAAATCTTCAAATGTTAAGGCATTTCGGTTGCATTTCATCATCAAACGAAGAGTAGAATAAAAACTCTAATATGAGTCAGGAAGACCATTCAAAACAAATTGCACAAGTGAACTGTCAAGAAGCACTTGATCAGTAGAAATCAATTATTCCTTTAAATCCTTGATCTTTGTCAAAAAATTGTCCATAGAATCACCTTCATTCATGTGCTCACTCTCCAGTTGTTTTCGCAAGTAAGCAACATGAGCCTCATTCCTAGACTGCTACAATGTGGTAAGTGTATCCCAAGCATCCTTAGCTATTCTGCAAGAGCAAATATGAGAAATAATAGAAGGTTTCATAGACAAGGTTGTGAATGCGTGTCTGAGCATCTTTGCCATCCCAACAAACTTGCTCTATATTAGGTGCAACAAGGATTGCTGCATGAACAAGAATCTGTAAAATATCACCATCTTTGATGCCATCAGCATCAGCAATAATAGGATGTTCTCCACCACCCTACAAATATTCGACAGGCTCTTTATGACAAATACATGAAGCATCATATAAGCCCATAATGTGTAGTTTGTGCCATCCAACTTATCCTCAACATCCAACATATGGAATACATCACTAGTTTCATCCATTGTCACTAACTAAAATATTGTGATGCAAAAAATTGAATGTACATCAAAAAGTTGAATAGAACTACCCTATCAAGTTCTGTTAGACATGTAGTAGACTTTGAGATGCTTGTACTAGAGAACCAAAACCTGTATATATCATTGGCACAAAAAGATGAAATATCCTACAGAAGCACTATGCTAGTGTGTTCAGAGGCTGAAACAAGCTAAGATCAGGATTTCAGCACCACATAGTCAAGCTCTTTTGATCTCCTAATCACCTTGAGTATGCTCATCGAATTTCATGCAATTTTGAGACTACGATATGAGGAGTGTCGACAGTGCCCTAGATGAAGCAACGGTCTGCGCTGATACCAATTTTTGGAGTTCGAGGTTTGCAGAAGCATTTGAACAACACAAGGAAGAAGAAGAAGATTGGAGCACAACACACAATACTGAATGTATTACCACTAGAATGTACAAAGATAAGTAACCCATTAGGGCTATAGGCGTATATACAAGCCAGAGGAAAAAACTCCTAAAGAGAGAAAAAAGTACTCCGACGGTCCTAGTGTGTTCACACACATCACCATATTTATCAAATCTATGTTTCATCCAAAAGATTAATGAACATATGATCTTGAATGTCAAATAAAGAAGTAAGAAGCTATTTCTCCATTTGAGAAATAAGCTTTCTACATATGTGCTTCTTTTGTGGGATTGATTCTCTATCAATATCTTTTGATACAATTTATTTATTATTAAATTATAGATTTATTTATTGAAAAAATAATTATATTCAGAATATATATAGCTATTCTATTTGCTAGAAATAGAAGATTTGCGAATACATTGAAAGTAATGGAAGATAATAGATCATGTCTTGTACTCCCTTTGTTGCGCACCCATCGATGACAAGAGGTAGAAAATATTTCAAGAAGTTATGAAAATAATGTGTATGTAAACTAAATAATATCTCTCCGTCCAAGGTTAAGAAAAATGAATAGGAGCCTCCTATCCTATAGGTATGTGAATTTATTGAATTTTGTTGTGAATAGTTTGAATCTCTATTTCTATACACCCAAGATGCATAATCATGGGCTCTTTCACATGAATTTTCATCGTAAACTGGCAATAAATTTGGCTTCATATTGTATTCCTTCTATGGCATTTCCTGATGTTTTTGTGTCATTTATATTAATGAGATATCTCCAAAATAATATTTCTGAGATATCTCCACGATAAAATTATGAAGAATGTAGGTTCAAAATGTTCTAGTATAGCTCATGTTCCTTTAACTCTCTTCATCACATTACCATCATGTTCATCATCACTCAAGATCTCTTATTTAGGATTTATACAATGTTCATCACTCCATAGTTATCAATAAATTTGTATCATTGGTTTTGGACACTTATCTTTTTCAATCCTTCCATTAAACTGCATGGCTTCTTCATTTACATTGTAAAGGATGATAATTACACAAAAATAAACGATTTCAAATAGACTAATCTTAATAGAAAAAGCATCGATGTCAAATACATAGTTTTCTTGAAGAGATTTCTACTGTAAAGTTGTATCCCTAAGTAGATATTCCCACATGCATGGGCAAGATAAAATATATCACTAGCTCAATTCATATAATAATGAAAATAAATCATATATTTCCTTGAAGAAAAAACCATATTGTGGAAAATTATGTATAGTCCATGACACAATCCCACAAATCATAACTCGTATATGAACAATGCTTTTAGACATATCAATGAGATCAATTCCTCTCCATAACTTTGGAAAATCATGGATGAAAATAGAAGGGTATGAGGTTATGCCTTTAATTTGTTTCAAGAGTGAATTGTAAAGGCATAGAATGTTCTTCCTTAAAAGATAGAGAGGAAGATTATACTTAATGATGATCATTGGCCATGTAGACCATTTATTAGACCTTAGTCAAGATGGATTAACTTCATCTAATTCAACACCTATATTTTGATTGCATGGCTCAATATGTTGAAATGTTGGACAATCAAATAGAATTCTCATTACTTCAAAAACTATTTCATGATCAGATCCCCATTTCAAAATCTTTGATTGTTTTGGAATTTGAGAAATATGTTTGATTTGTGGAGAAAATAGAAAATTTCCCAATACCTCTTTTAGAATTCTACTCTGCAGCTTCTTGGTATCTGGGATATTCACATTTTTCAAATGTCACATTGTCTGCATATTGACCTCTATATAGAATAAAATTTTGGGACAAGCATGTATCGAATGATAACAAAGATCAAGACTATTAATCATTTTCTTCATTCAATCATGTGATATAGTAAGAGAGTTGTTGTTTGATGAAAACAAAATTAGATAATAGCATACAAGTCTGTAGAAAGAAAAAACGGTTATTGAAAACGTTTCTAAATATAGATAGAAACAGATACACCATTTATATACCATACCTTAATAGTTCTAAAACAGATATTAGGAATAAGTAGACTTGGATTTAGTTGTGTCAATTAATTTCCTTCATTAATGTGTTGTATTTATTCTTGTCATAATTAACGTTTTTCTCAAAAATGTCAATGCTGTTGTTTTTAGATTGATAAATTAGAGTTCTCTTGGACTCGCATATCTTACAAGATTAGCTTTATATAGCCTTCTCATGGATACTTCTGCTAATTGGGCTCTTATTAGTGACTTTTAATGGATGGTGGAATATAATCCATATCATAGTTTATAATTCACACATGTGAATAAAAATAAGAATTCGTTTTCCATTGTAAAAACTACCATCAATACCATAGATTTAATGTTTGAATAAATATAATTATATCAAATCTACACATATGAATGAAAAAAGAGTTTTTCCACACATATTTAGGGATATAAGTAGAGACAATGAAATTCTATTATCAAATTAAAGTATATTAGGTTGAAAAAACACGCCGCATCCTAGGCATTGATTCTTTGCTTAGTTGACCACCTAGCCTCAAAGGTAACACCATAATTTGGATCAATATCCTTGAAGTTGATCCAATATATTGTTTCTTCATTCCATTGGTGTTTACCTGTCTGAAGACACTCTTTTTCCACTCTCATGAATCATATAGTCTGTTGCGAGTAACCGACTTCCAATCGGTGTTAATGGAACAAAAGGGTCTCATGTTAAATGCGTGCTTATGATTCATATGTTTGAAACTTTATGCATGCTAGAAGTTAATTCATCGGTTCTTAAGCTCCATTCCACTTGCACACTTCCAGGTGGTAACGCATTGAATAATATATTACCTTAGTAGATATAGGTGTATGGAAAATGTTACGGATACATAATGTAGGTGTTTTACAGTAGAACTATAAAATAAATTTTATAGGGCTAGAAGAACATTAAGAATAATTGGAGGTTAAACATGATTATTTGAAACCCTTTACCATGATCGATATTGTGAATACTTAATAGAGCAATAAAATATCAATTTTCTGCAACTTACATACTCGGGTACGCTAAATCCCCAATTTAAATCTTATTTTTTAATCGCCCACATCGGTGATGAACGTAAAGGTTTACAATAGAAAACCTTAGAGGAAATTATATAGATTCGCCACAAAATCAAGTACTCATAACATTCTCCATCATGCGTTATTTTCAACTCGTGGTAATACTGGATGATGAAAGTGTTTGGACTATAAAAACTTGGTGAAATGAGGATGAGATCCTTTTAAGTATTTTACTGCAAGAGATGGAACATGATATGTACTTCAATAAGGCATCATTTGAGGCAATGGATACACATAGAAGATAAGGAAGACAGTTAATAAGTATGATAGAATCCTAATTAGAGATATTTAACTCTGTAATCTCTATCCTTTTATGTCTTAAAATGCGAAAAAAGCAACTAAATTTGCGTTTCTAGCTCATTCACGTAAGGGATTCTTTAGGAATATGTACCCACAATAAAAAAACCCATCTTCTAAATTATTTATTTAATTATCTTAGATATTCAAAAGTTGAATTGAATGGCTTGCGGAATCCTTTGATATTTTTAACACGCGTAGCGAATAAATTTCATGTCTCACAATTCTCTCGTCCATTGCTCTTCATACATCTTCCTTCAAAATCATTGGACTGATATAGCAACACACAAATTAAAAAAAACATATGGATATATCAAAAGATACATCTATGCGCCCATAACGACACACAAAGATGCATGCTTTCATATAAGGATGCATTCATATAACGTGATGAGAATCATGCACTTTTCAAATGTTAAGGACGAGGTTATCGGCAACGCTTCCACAGTATAACCAAATGTTTTTTTTTTTTAAATATAAAGGAAGTTCGGCCTTAGCCTACTCTCTCGGATTTGTATCAAATAAAAGAAAAAGAAAAATATAAATGAAGAGGATTAGTGCCCATGGGACCTCCCAAATCCCACAGAGCAAGGGTAGATCTTATAGAGCTTAGATGGCATTACAAAGAAGGTTAATCACTCTCTCATCACCCTCATCCAACCCCTACATATGTCCGCATATTATGGTCAATGATCGAAAAATTGAGGACTCTCCTCAAATGAATTCATGCATATATAAAATTGATGACGACTTGAATGTCATAGTCAATGCGAGCGGTATAAGGACCCCATGATATTGAAGCGCTTTAATATATATTATATACTGATGTTTATTAATATATATTATCATATACTGATTTTTATTATCATATACTGATTTTTATTATCATATACTGATTTTTATTTTTAAATTTTCCTCCAATGAAGTCCAAGCTCCATCACGCTCGGAGATTTCGACGTTATAACGAGTTAAATAATATATTTTTACATAAATATAGATGTATCAAAAAGTACCGATGCAATATGCGGCTGTTTAGAAAAAACAACTCTTAAATAATTTACACTCCTACAGCGAGAGAAGAACATTAGGAATAATTAGAGGTAAACGTGACTATTTCAGTGTGAGGACTAGACATCATTTCTCTCCAGCTTACGTAATCTCAAATACTAAGTTCCCAATTTAAATCCTCTAATCGCTCACATTAGTGTATCTCTTACACCAAGATAGCACACCACAATATAATTTTCCACATAAGGAATTCATTTTGTATTCTCGATAAGCGGGTGCAACAAGTCCTTGAACTTGGACTCCCACCTCATCCAAAACTAGTTCAAACACCACTTCTTGTTAAGAAACCCATGATAGTTGAGATGTCTTTTGATTCTAAGAGGGGCCTCCATCTTGCTACCATTACCTCTACTTAAAACTTCCAAAGCACAGGGACTCTAGCTAATTTGGAGGCGGATTTTTGCCTCAAACCAACCATTGATTCTATTTCTCAATAGGTACAAGTATTTGAAATCAAATATGTGGGACAGATTGATGTCCTCAAATATGATCCAGTGCCTTTTGTCTTGGTCCTAAAAGTGGTTGTGCATAGTAAATCCTTTGTTTGAGACCTCTTAGCTCTTTGGAGGCTCTCACACTGAACCCTCTAAATACTAGGAGCTAGGAAGCAAATGGGATCATCTTGTCTTATCCCAATGGCCCACTTTCGATCCTGGAGTGATGGCTTTAAGGATAGATCTGTCTTTCATGAAACATTTCTATTCTTCATAGATGTGCAAGCGGAGATGGCCTACAATGTGGCCCATCTGACGCACATAGTAATTTCATGTTTAATAATTCGTTGTCGATTTCGCTTCATACATATTGCTTCCAAACATGGACTTATATAGCACCTCGGTACAAAAATTCAAATATGTAGTTACCTTACATATTATATGTTTGTACACGAACTTGAGGGGATGTACACATATATGTACATGTATAAACGAATGTGTACACAGATACAGTTATCGATATCATGCACTTCTTCAATGTATTCATTGTAGGTTGTGTAGCTACAAGCTAATCGATTACACTTCTAGAAAACCAAACGGATAATTCTAAAAATTTCTAAAGTCCTAGGGCATGAATAGAAGAGATGAGCGATGTCTTCATGCAATGATGGCCTCGTTTACACCACATCATAACTTCATATATTTTAGTAGCTTTCGGAGTAGTCGAATCTCCACGCTAGAGGATAAACAAAAGAAGAATTTCTTCCTTGCACTCCACCAAGGGTCCCAAATTTACTAGAATTTGAGATCCTATCTCAAAAGAACAATTCAAGCACCATTTTCTATTGAAATCTTGATAAAGTTCAGGTTTTGTTTTTTCATATCTGTACATCCTCAAGTCTATTTTCATTTCTCCATCTAATTCCTTTGGTATTTGGATTTTCTTGGCCAATAAGGAGGATAATCTCTAACTACCTCCAAGGATTTGTCCTTTTCCTTTAGAGGCACGAATCATCAAAGTCGACTCTTTGGCTCTGATCAATTTCTTGAAATCTACTCTAGGTTCTTCTTCGTTGAAAGCAAAGGCGTCCATGGACAAAATCCTTGGAACCAAACTTTTTAGGCTCTTTGGAGGTTATCTTTCCGGACTCCCTTGATGCCAACAATAGGAAAGAAAATGGAGTTGTTTTGTCTAATTCCTACTCTCCACTTCCATTCTTTATTGAAAATGCAATGCTGTTTGTGTGTGTATATATATATATATATATATATATATATATATATATATATATATATATATATATATATATATATATATATATATACATATATATGTGTGTGTGTGTGTGTCACTACAACATATGAGGGGTATACCAGACCCTATACTGGTGCAAATACATGGATGTATTTTTTTCCCTAGCATCCGTCTAGGCACTAGTATGTACATAGACACCAAAATCTTGGTATAAGCGCCACTATAGGCATCGATATAAACATCGGTAATTTATCAATAGTGTTGATATAAGACTCGATACTTTCCTCAGTTAAACATCACCAATATAAGCATCAATAAGTCCTTGGGGAAAGACATTGATAAAGGCACGGATACATCATTAGACATATCGGCACTCATACTGATGACCATATCTACAAATATTTTTTTTGATGGAGTATGTTGTCTCTTGTTACACCAACATTACCATGTTGTTGTGTAGCAAAAGATATTACACTCTGCCCAAAAAAAAACCGGGCTATATGTGAAATGTACTCTAGTGGTTGTTGAGTTATGGTTTAAATGACCGGCAATCAAAACATGATTTGATAAAGCAAAACACATGAACATAAAAGATATGATCAAAATGAACCATGAACCATGTACAAAAGAGATATTTTATAAATAAACTATGTATAAAAAAAATATATATTCATAAATGAGCCATGTACAAAAATATGACAAATTATTTCCATATTTGAGCCAAATACAAAATGTAACGAACCATTATGACATAAGAACCAAATACAAAATATGGCAAACGACTACCATATAAGACTTGACACTCGAAGGAGACAAAGAGTTCCTAATTATGCAATGGTGCAAAGTACAAAATAAAGAAAAAACACTACCTGCTGAACCGCCTATGTCATGAGCTATATATTTTTTTGTATCTTATACAATCCATTTTATACATATTTTATTTTTGGTTTCGGACATATTTTATACAATTCATCTTTGTGTATGAAGTTGGAGTTACACGCTACGTAATTTGCAGCTTCAATACTATAGTGTCATTTTGCGTCTAGAATCGAAAGAAGTGAGGGAATTTTGTAAATAAATCTTTTCTTATCCAGTTGAAATCTTCACACCTTGTAAAACATAACGATAGTATTAGGAATAGAGTTGTACAGCAATAAAACGTATTTTAATTTTCCTCCTTCAATGATCCCGATTGACTTAGCGGATGTAGAAACACCAGCAATATCTATTATTTCTCACTTTGCAAATAATATGCATCCTTGATCAGTGGCGGGTTGCTACATTCTACTTCAACGATTGGTTAATAGGTATCAACGCTCGTACACAATAAGTATCGGGAAGCCATACGAACTGCTCTTTATTACCCAATCACGAATTATTGCGGCATATATTTAGGTGTTTAAACATTGCTTGTTTTTGCACTCTGTATCATAAAAGCAGCAAAACGTTGCAGTGAATAGTGGAAGAGAAAATACACACACATACACACACACATATATATGTATATATATGTATATATATATATATATATATATATATATATATATATATATATATATATATATCACTTTAAGTAGACAATGGTCTGCTCAAGTGAGAAGATCCGACATGAATTTTTCTTAAAAATAACTTTATAACCATCTAACAAGAAAGTAGAAGAAAGTAGAGATAGAGAACAAATTCTTCTTCATGTCTCAAACATATAGAACATTGGAAATTGTGAAATATCCACCTGCTTTAGATTTAAGATTCACTTCTCTAACATCAATGGCACCTAAATCATGAACATCTACAATAGTTACTCTTCTACCTGAAGAGTTAGAAGGGGAAGAAAATACCTTTCTACAACATTTCATATGCTTATTAGCTCGAGAGTAAAAAATCCAAGGATTATCTGAGATTGCATTTGATGTTGCCTGATCAAATGCAACCTCTTCAAGAATAATACATGCATATGAATCTACCTTTGAATATTTCAGTTTTGGATCATCTTCAACACTATTACCTAATGCTTTCTTCTTCTCATTAAAAATCCTTGCTTCACATTCTGCTATGTAATGTCCCGGTTTCTTACAGTAATGGCATACTCCTTTCTTTGAATGTAGCCGAAGACTTTTCTTTGGGTGTAGAGGTAGCATTAGGAGAAAGACTAGTAGTTTTTCTTTCCTTCCCCTTCGACGATGATAACATGGCTTCATCATTCTCTTTCATACCTTTTTGTTTATCTTCATCTTCAAGTAATAAGAACTCTAGTTCTTCAAATGAAAGTTCTCTATCTCTTATAAAGAGAGATGAAGAAGTAACAAAAACACGATATGTAAATGGAAGTGATTTTAGAAGTGTGTTTACCATCTCTTCATCTAAAATGTTGACTCCAACATTGAATTACTGATCTCTTAAATATTTGAGCTTCAAAATATGTGACTTAACTGACTCACCAGCTTTCATCCTTGTGTTGGCTAATTGTCTCCTTAGATGAGCTTTCCTAGTAGGGTTTTTGCTCTCATAGAGATTCTCTAACTCCGACCAAGCCTACCGAGAGGTTTTTCATGACCTAATTTGGGGTATAATATGCCTCTTGACTCCCATAACAATAGATGAAATTGCTAGTGCATCCCTTGAAACCCATCTTGATTGCTCTTTTGTAGGAAGTAATCTGATAGTAGAATGGACTCCTGATGATGAAGTGATTTCTTCTTCTTCACTAACCTCCTAGTGAGCACAAATAAGAAAAAAGGTTCTTCTAAAAGATGAAGTGGACTCTTCTCCTACTTTCCTTGGCCTTGGATAAGTGCCATTGATATTATTCAACAAGTCCTTTGATACTAATAGATTCATCATCATAGAACTTCACATTGGGATAATTAGGGATTCCTTCGAGCTTGTCTTCATTCTCAAGTCTATAATAACTCATCTTGTTAAGGGCATATGTCAAGTATGCTCCGATACAAAAGGTTGGAAGTGGTTGGGCCTCAGTAACAATATATCATAGATTTATAGGATCTTCCAGCACATGAACGTCCTTATCATACATACCTTAATACTCAAAAAGATGATGAGTGAGATATAGAGAGAGAATAGACAAGATCTTTCAAAGTGTATTGTAAGCTGAATTCTCAACTACACTATCTTATATTCCAATGTCATTTACAACATGTGAATATGATACAAACTGACAATATCTGAATCTAAGCAGAAATAGGAACTAGATACAAGAAATTGTGTGCCTAAAAGGTATGAAGAGAGAGTGTGTGTGTGTGTATGAGAGAGAGAGAATAGAATATGAACACTTTAGAACTATTTTACAACAAATTCGAATTCTGACTATCTAAATTAGAAACTAATGAATGCACAAGTGGGGAAAGAGGTAGACTTGCTACTCATAATATGTTGTTGACACAAACTCCTCCAGATGTCTCGAGACATAGAGCACACCTCCTCCAAGTGTGTGAGAACACTCCCTCCAAGAGAGCCCCCAAGATATCTTCCTTGAGTTTATTGTAGTTTGAGAGGATTATTACAAAGAGTGCCAATGTCTCATTTATATAGCTTTGAAGCACCCTTCTAAGAGCACTCTAAAAAACTACGATCAACATCGATCGCTTAAATCAACCAAGATTGTTAAAATCGTAACCAATCTTTTGTGATCAAAGATAGTAGTTCTAAAATTTTATTCAAAGATAATATACTTGCTGTGTCATTGCCATCCGTGATTTTTCAGGTCGGATCAATTGAATGAAAGCTTTTTCCTTTATCCAAGTTGCCTAAGGTGCTTTGTTGTAGAGTATCCTCGAAAAAAGACTTTATATAATGGTACACTTGGACCATATGAAATTGTTTCCAACAAAAAATAGAAGTTTTACAAATACTTTGATAGTAATGGACGATGATAGATCATTTCTTGCACTCCTTTTGTGGCACATCGATTGATAACAAGAGGTAGAAAATATTTCAATGGGTTATGAAAATAATTTGTATTTAAACTGGTAATATCTTTTCATCCAAGGTAAAAGAAACTTGAAAAGAAGCTATTGAAACTTGTTGTGTTATAATTTGGATCTCTATTTTTATATGCACCCAAGGACCATAATCATGGGTTCTTTCACATCATTTTTCATCATAAATTGACGATAAATTTGGCTTCATCTTGTATTTCTTCTATATCATTTCTTGATTTTTTTTTCCATGACAAAAAACTAATATTCGTGAATATATACATACAATCAAGAAGATAAATCTTTAAATCTCTATAAAATTAAAAAGAATGCATGTTCGAAATGTTCTACTAATGGCTGTGTTCCTTTAACTCTCTTCTTCACATTACCATCATCTTCATCTTTACTCAAGATCTTTTATTTAGGATCTATACAATGTCCATCATTTCATAGATATAACTCAATTGTTATCATTGATTTTGGACGGGCTTATCTTTTAAAGTCCTTCCATTAAAATGCATGGATTCTTCTTTTAAAAATATATTATTTAAAATGTATATAGACTCATCATAGTAGAATCGATGTCAAACATATATTGTTCTTGAAGAGAATCTTATGTGCGTGCTACAACTAAATGATGTAGAGAATCCCACTAGAGAGAGCGACTCCAATGACCTTCTTAAGCTCCATCCCACTTGCTGACTTCCAAGTGTTATATTTTCAGAAACATTGAAACTATCTTCTCATTCATTACCTTCTCATTCATTAAAACATAAATGAAAGGACGTACTGGTAATTCCTTGTCAGAAGTTAACGATTTTGAGTTGGTGGTTGGGCTTCAAAGTATGTAGTTTCCTTACACGATGTTTTAGCTTTTCATCCTCTTAGTGTTCCGGATTGAACCTGCTCTATGAACATGGTTTCGAAAACTACGTCTGTACCTTTCATCAAGGACCGTGAATATATGATGACCCCATGAAAACTAGCCCTTTACATATAGAACCATTTTTTTACATCTCACATTGTGATACACACGTTGATATTGAATTACTTCAATACATATTATCATATATTGATGTTTATTAAACTGAAAACTTAGTATTCGCGAATAGTGGATATGGACAATTTGTTGGATTGGATTTCAGATACACAGTTGTACTTGACACAAACTATGCTTGAGATTATTACATACGCATCTTCTTAAAATTGATTGAATACGATAGCTGGGGTCAACATGAAAGATGGCTGACAATGTGATTATCTAACACTTTGACAATATTCTTGTACCTTGTTCGGACCATGGTGATGGGTCTCTAGTTTTGAATGATGTAGTCTTTCTCTAGTTGTTTGCACCAATCATTTGAAGTTAAATTGGGTAGATGGGAATCACGATTATAAGGGCTACTAAATGTCCTTTAAAATCTGTGATTGGCGGAACTAAAAGTCTGAAAATATGTAGTCATTAGGAAAATGTCCATTGAGCTGATGAAAATAAATTTACCACACTCACCAAAGATGAACACTAGTTATATGCCCTCATTGGAAAAAAAATAATGGGAAAGTGCATGTATCTATATTTGCATGAAGGATCCTCACATCTAGGCACAAGAATCCTACCTTCAAGCATCCAATTAAAAGTTCATTGATAGCGCAGTGTGCCTTTGATTTCTTGTATCAGTTTTGTTAGGATTCCTCCTCAAATAAGGTGCTCTTGTATTTACTTTTCCCATGCAGATAACTTCTTTGCATGGTTCCTCTCTTGTTTCATGTTCTCTCTGCACTTCTAGCCCTATTTCGTAATGTTTGCATTCACACGATCTCTAAAATGTAGTGCTTACTATCCCCTGACAAAACACAAGAGAAAATTAGTCTATAGATACAAGACACAAGATACAAGTAGTCTAGAGAAAAGTAAAACAAAAAAACTATGATGACATTTTATTTCTCTTCGTGAGGGATCCCCTAACTTCTCGATTTATTGTTTTCAAAAAAAAAAACTTTTGTTAACCTTCGATCTCCTTTTCATTTAGGGATAGGAGTAGGTTAAGTATGGTTTCTAGGATGGGATGACCTACAGTGCTCTTAATCTCTTATTTTCTCCACTCTCTTTCCTCTCCGATTATCGTGAATTGATCACAATTACACATAACTGAATTACATAGTAATTTGTAGTCTCCACCCGGCTGCATTTTGTATTAATAGCACCATAATACCATAAAATTACAAGCATTACTTGCATCAATACTAAATCAGATAATTCTAACTGGACAAAGTAATACACAGTTTCCTCACTGTCATAGTAGGTCTAATACCAAAATCTGTGTCACGCTTCAATTACACAGAGCTTCTTCCAATGGACACTTAAACACTCAATTATATCTTACTTTCTTTAATGTACACAACAATAAGGTAAGAGAAAAAGCAAATTCTCGTACGGAATACTCAAAATATACGCACAACAATGTGCTTGAAGCACCGCTAGCTTGACACTTCATCATAGCCAGATCATTTCTCTCACAACGGGCCCAAAACACATTTTCATTACCAAGAAAATTGTTACATTATACCATCCTGCCTTTGCCATCAAGAGTATTCGTCCAAATTACATTGTCATGTCTAAATTATAGAAAGGACCGAATTTACAAGAATCCTACATCCAAGAGCCTAACATTGCCATGGCCAGAGGACATGAACCCAAAAAATCAATGCTTATGCTTCTTCTTGTTCATTGTCGGAGGGGGGAAATGGACTTCAACTTTCAAAGATTCCTTAGCTTCTTTGAAAGTTTTAATAGAAAAACTCTATCAAAGGCTTGACTCGTGGAGGCTGCAATGCACACCATGACTTGACTATGTGCTTCAGCAAGTTGAATGCCTTCCTGTAAATAAAAGTATTGTTTCAAAACATTAGGGGAAAAAGTGAACCCTGCATGGGCCTTGTAAGGATCCCTAATTTTTAGGGGTTAAAGAGCTTAATCCATGAGGTTATGGAACGTATTGAAACCACTAGTGGTTTTGGCGAATAAAATAATACTTCATAAAGGAAGCGTGCCAAACCACTAGTGGTTCATGGCTATCTGGCACCCCCTCATAGAAATCAAAAAGTATGTCCTATTATGGCAAATTCTTCATCATGGCATTTGGACCAACCTTAAGGCTAGCAAATTTTGTGGGACTCCTCCTTGGTTCAAATGCTGCTACCGGTCTATCGAAGATGTATCACACATCTTCTTTACTTGCCCCAACTCCAACAGACTCTGGCAGATGGTTGGAAAGAAAATTAGACTTCAGAAACATCTCAGCTGGCAGCAGGCCCTGCTGGGAGAAGCGATCGGCTGCTCTGCGAATCTCTGGAATGCCATCAAAGGGGAGGTCCTATGGAAAATCTGGCGGGAAAGATGTGCTTTCAACTTCGGTGACTCCCCCAAAGAGTGTTCAATTGAGAAAACGTTGTTCCTCCTTGGCAAAAGGATTGTTAACTGTAAGAAGTCCCCCCCTTCAGGCATCATCAAGTACTCCTTTTGATCAATAACAAGCTTAAACCCAAGTGGGCTCCACATGACGGTGATGAGAGGGTGATTAACCTTCTTTGTAATGCCATCTAAGCTCTGTAAAAGCTTTCCCTGCTTTGTGGGATTTGGGGGGTCCCGTGGGCACTAGTCCCCTTCTCTTGTACTTTTCTTTATTTAATTCAAGTTCGGGAGAGTAGGCTAATGCCGAACTTCCTTTATATTAAAAAAAATAATACTTCATAAAGCTTTGCATTTAATATCTCATGCGTGAGGATTCATGACCGTTAGATTCGTTAGATCGATGGCTTGATTTAAATGTCGTGGAAAGTTAGAAAGAGATGGTCCTAGAGTGAGCCTAAGGCCTCACATCTCTGCAAGATTTTCAACCCTTAGATCTTCAAGGATCCAACGGGTCCCCACGAATGGGGCTGAGCTAACCTTTTCGATCGACCTCTGCAGCATTGTGCACCCTTGGATCTTGGGGGATCGGACGTTTCTTCGCAAATGGGGCTGATATCCATGGCGCGTGCGATGAGATCCGTACGATGAAGAGGTTAATCCAATGGTCTACAAATAAAGGCACAGGTTCACTCCAGATTTTATCCCTAACCGTTGGATAAAGAGCACATCCAATGCTCCAAATGGAAAGCCACCTAAATTTCAAGATCTTCATTATCTGTCGTTCGATGGAGCCTCAAATCCGAGGATCTGAAAGTGATGGCGCAATTTCAAATCACGAGTAAATCCTAGCCTTCCATTATCCTCTGAATCCAAGGGCTCTTTTTGTAAGTTGCTTTGACTTTTGCCATTTAACCTCAACCTTTGATCACTTAGCCAATCCAAGGGCTCTAGTTGATTTCAAAGAGTTCCAAAACCATTCACATAACTAAAACCACAAATCCTAAGTGGTTTTCTCCTCTTTGACCACAAAAAAACAAGGGAAGCCTATGCCTAGCCTATGTGATTAAGGGACTAGACTGTGTGCACCACCCTCCTCTCATTGGTCCGTTCCTAATCACTCCTTAATCTAAAAGGCCCATGCAAGGTTCATTTTTTCCCCTAATGACATGCTTCCAACAATGTTGATCTACTTTTTCTTGCTTCAGGGATTGAGCTTTCAAAGCTTTGGATTGTTCTAATTGGTGTTGCAACTTTTGGAGTTCGGTTTGATGAATCAACATAGTAGCAGTCAATTACAAAACCTCTATAGAGAGTCTCGAGTTCACTCTTACACGGCTTTGATAGTGTGTTGTAGCAACTCCCTTTGTTGTGTTGCCTAATATAATTTAAAATATGCCTCATTGTGTGAGGCTTTCTGTACCATCGTTTCATGTTCGAGATTGTGAATCCTCTAAAGATGGAACGTGTTTGGCTTCCCATAAAGTTTTGGCCAGATTGACAACAAACTCCTTCTCTTTCATGGCTTCTTCAAAAAAACCTTTGAAGTAACAAGTTTGCTTAGATTCCCAAAAGCATTCCTCTGTAAGGGCATATGATTCTTTGGTGGGAGTAGCCAATCGGAGTGTAGTTCATACAGATGGTGCTATAGGTAGCTTCTCATTGTAGATTTTTACGAGAATGGTTATAATGATCCATGTTACCACCGATGAGTTCTTGAATGTGGATGAGATAGGTGCTAAGATGAAGCACGAATTTTCCATCAACACCAAAACCCCAAAATTCTTTGTGGGGGTTAGGAAGAAGAGGGAGGTAGGGAGCATCGATAGAAAGTGATACATTCCATGGTCCAAAGGGAGAAGTTGTCGGGTACTAACTAGGGATCTAAGGAGGAGGGGTGACTGGTGGTTAAGAAGTGGGAGATGATGGAGTGGAAGCTTCAAGAGATGATGGAGCATGACTGGTCATGGTAGCAGTAGCATCTCCAATAGTCTATGGTGGACAAGAGGGTGGTGGGGTAGGCAACATTGCATCCGGAATGGGATGTCATTGATGGGAAATAGGAGAGATTGGAAGGGTGGATGCTAGAGGTTGTTGTCTGGAGCCTGAGGGTGAATGAAAGGAATCTTGAAAGGAGGATTGAAGGCTCACCTTGGCGGGAGTCCCACGAGTGCTAGCAACTAAATGGCCACACATCAATGGTTGAGCCACCTTATTCTTGGTAGTGCATTCCGTATGAAATGAGCTAGAACTTTGCACTTGATGGGAGCACTTGAACCATGACAAGATCAAGCCAATGCTTTCATCATCTTTGGAAATTGGCAAGGCAAGAGGGGCTAAAATCCGAGGGACTAATAGGATGGAGATATGCATGGGGAATTCCCTAGGATAGAGAATGGATATGGTAAGGGAGGTGCGTACATGTGGCACTAGTCTGATTTAACTGCCTAATAGTACGCTAGCATTCCTATTGAATGTGGTTAAAAAGGAGCATGGCCCAGCTGACCAATTGGTGGGTGGATGCAACAATAGAGGAATAGAATTGCTTGGAAATACAATAAGCACAGTGTTTTACATCCATCACTACAACCATGAACTAGAGGATTGATGGCTCTAGTTCAAGGTGGTAGCTAATGGCAACCTCATTTGAGCTATGCAGAGGAAAGAGCTCCTCCAGAGCATTGTGCCTCTTTTTACACATGGACAGTCAAATGCTATTCCAAATGAGGCAATTTCTCAACCTTTATAGGTTCCACATGATGATGCAGATCATTCCATTTTTAGGTGGATTTACATGATGCACTTGTTGATGAGAGGGCCAATATAGAGGATGAAAAAACTATGCCTAAATGGCTAGTGTAGGCTTTGGGAGATAGCAAATCAGATGCACCTTTCTCATATCATACTCGTTGTTGATCGGATCTTGTAGACGCATGTACATAGAGACAATACAGAATGAAATCCCACAAAAGCATACACACAATAGAGAGAGACAAGATCTATAGGTATTTTCATTATGTCTTGAATAGAAGATACATGAGGGTGACGCTTTGAAAAGTATGCATTTACAAAAATCTACTTTATTTACAAAAATGTTTCTTTTCAAGTGATCTACTATTTATACAAAAATGTCGCTTTCTAAGCCATCTACTATTTTTACAAAAATTACCTAAAATACTATCGTTTAACTATCTTCTAAAATATCTCATGCACTATGATTATGTCAGAGAGAGGTTCTCTGTTAGAGAGATCATTTTGACATATGTGCCCATAGAGGAGAATGTTGTAGACCTTTTCACAAAGGCTTTGGCTAGGGAGAAGTTTCAAGCTTTCTGCAAAGCTTTTGGCTTACTTCCTTTTGTGGATTGATTCCACATAGCTTTGCACTTCCCTATACATGAGTGGTAGCTCCTTGTTCATCGCACCAATCTGAGGGGGGATTTGTTGATATATTATGGCAATGATGTTTATGAACACACTTAGGACTGTCGAGGCCTTTTTTCCCCTCTTTAGGAGGTTTTTTCCCCCTAGCTTGTATATATGCCTATAACCCTAACTAGTTACTTATCTTTGTACATTCACTTGGTAATACAATTAGTATTGTGTGTTGTGCTCCAATCTTATTCTACTTCCTTGTGTTATTCACATGCTTCCACAGGCCTCGAAGTCCAACATAATCTTACTAGAAAAGGATCAAGTTCAAAAACATATTGATTTTTACTATAAAGTTGTAGCCCTTAGTAGATATTCCTACATGCATGGGCAAGGTAAAATATATAACTAGCTCAAATCATATGATAATGCAAATAAAACATATATTTACTTGAACAAAAAACATATTGGACAAAATTGTTTATAGCCCATGACACAATTCCACAAATCATATGACCAATGTTTTAGGCATATCAATGAGATCTCTACCTCTCAATAAATTTTGAAAATCATGGAAGATAAGAGAAGGATATGAGCTTATGCCTTTAATTTGTTTCAAGAATTAATTGTAAAAGAATGAAGTGTTCTTTCTTAGTGCTAAGATAGAGAGTGTTGGAGAAACAATCACTAATTGGACATATATTTAAAGTTCAAATCTTAGGAAGAAAACCCCATGCCTATGTGAAGGGACAAATTCACAAATGTATTATACTTGTAAAGTTAGTTCACTTTAGTTCTAGAAGTTTTTTAAAAATCACGAGAATGAGAAAGTCTATATAAGTTAGTTAGTATTAACTGACGCGAAGAAAAAAGAAGAAGGAGGAAGACAGTGAGAGAAAGTGAGAAGAACTCATTTTTGTATGACTGAGTATAGTCGAGCTTCTCTGAGTGAGAAAGCATTTGTAAAACTTTTGAGTTTTTATAGTTATGAGAAGAACTGAGTAAAGTTCTGTGTATGAGCCTCTCTCCATCATCTCCATAATTACCTACTGTGTGATGAGTTAAAAAGATCAAGTTCTCCAAGCAACTCGATGCCTGGCATCGAATCTCTGTTGATAAGTCATATTTTCTTTTATATTTTTCATTCAGTACTGAAGTGTTTGAAAAACATGATGTTGTTGGAGCAACTCGATGCCTGGCATCGAATTCCAGTTGATAAGTCATATTGTAAGTGTGCATGAAATCACCTATAGTTTTGGTGTCCAAAAGATCAAGACTTTATGCGGGAAGTCGATGCCTGGCATCGAATCCCTGCTGAAAAGTGGCCAAAAACATCCCAAGTCGATGCCCGGCATCGAATTCTCGTTGCAAGTCGATGCTAGGCATCGAATTCTAATTTTAAACAGGCGCTCTTACTAAAACAGGCAAGTTTTCCAGTTTTGGAAGGTCATACATGGTCATCTTGTGAGGGCCATAACTTGAGTTCTAGAGCTCCGTTTGATGCATATGATAGCTTGTTGGAAAGCTCTACTCTTCTAGCTTCAGCCTATAAAGTTTCATCAAGAAATAATACTTGAGCTAGGAGAAATTAGCAAAATACTGAAGGTATGTCATTTCGGTGACTAGGAATTTTTGTAGAAGCAAAGTTCACACTTTAAGCTATCATTTCTCAAAGTTTGGAGTGGCAATGAGTTAATGGTGACCATAGAGGTGTTCTAGTGTCACATTAATTCATTCCTTGTGGTGTTTTATACATCAACAAGTGGTATCAGAGCAGAAAGATTCTCGAGAGCAGAAGACGACAAAGGTACGAGAAGTTTTGTAAAGTTTTCCATTAAATTTTGAAAGGTGAAGCATTTGAAGACACAAGGCATCAAAAGATTACTTTCGAAGTATCCTCATACACAAAGAACTTCAAAAGGTATTATCCTTTATCCTTTAAGCTCACAGGTTGCAGCAGAAGGAAAGAACTATGGCAGATCATATCTCCATTGACAAACTGGACAGAGATAATTACCCCGCATGGGTAATGAGAATGGAAGCCTTACTTATGAGTAAGGATCTCATGGTATATGTAACAGGTGAAGAAGAGAAGCCAGTATTTGAAGATGAAAGCCGACCAAAGAAAGAAGAACTTGATGCTTTAAAGCATTGGTAGAAGAAGGATGCAAGTGCAAAAGCCTACATCTACAATACAATCTCAGATCATTTGCTACCACACATCAGAGGATTGGAATCATCAGAAGATATATGGAATGCATTGGAATATCATTTCCAAAGCACTACTAAAGCACGGAAAGCAAGTCTATGGTCAGAGTTTACAACATTCAAGAAGAAGCCAAGTCAAACCATTAGTGATTATGTCACTAAGATGAAGGATCTAGCAGATAGTCTTGGATCCATAGATGAAGATGTTGAAGATCACAGATTGATTGCTCAACTACTTGCAGGCTTGAGAGGGGATGAAAGGTGGAAACCTTTTGTCTTATCAACAGAACTTTCATTAAATCATTATGTTCCAGATTTGAACCAGTTGCTTGGTTTGATGCTCACATATGAGCAAGACTTGAAGGGAGATGGAGATAAAGGTCAAAGTTCTGCAATGTACATGAAGAATAAGAAGAAAGGAGATAAAGGTAAAGCAAAGGATGAAGAGGAGTCTAATTCTCAAGCTTATTATGCAAGAGGTAAAGGCACTGGTAGAGGAAGAGCAAGAGGTTTTGGAAGAGGAAGAGGTAATCAAAATAACAACAAAAAGGCTTGCTGGATCTGTGGATTGAGTAATCATTTGGCTCATGACTGTTGGCACAACCAACAAGGATCAAACCAGAATCAAAACAACAATAGCAGAGGCCGAGGTGGAAGATATCAAAGTAATTTTCAAAGAGGTAGACAAAGTCACAGAGGAGGCTATGGTAGAGGTGGAGGAAGAAGTTGGGGACAGAATCAATCCTACAACACCACCTACTACAACTATGCAAATAACACACAGAATGAAAGTCATACATCATTGATGATGAATTCAATCAGCACATCAGACAAAGAAGATCTAAAGGTATTTTACATTGACTCTGGATGTTCTAATCATTTGTCAGGAAACATAGAATTGATGTCAGATTTGGAAAAAGGCATTTCTAGTCACACAGTTCAAACTGGTGATAATACAAGACATAGTGTACATTCAATTGGAAAAGTGAAATGCAAGAGTGGAGCAGATTTGCTAACCAATGTTTTGTATGTTCCTACAATACCTAAAAACTTGATTAGTGTGGGACAGATAGTTGAAAAATGTTTTCAAGTCAGGTTTACAAATGAAGGAGTATTTGTGGAAGATCCAGAGAATGGATATAATCAGATTGTCTCTGGTAAGAAAGAAGGTAGACTCTTTACTTTAAGAGTGCAAGGGAACATTGGTCAAGCTTTGCTCACACATGGTGAAGCAGTGATTACAGAACTTGATCTCTGGCATAAGAGATTAGGTCATTTCAATGAAAGAGGAATTAAAGCTATGGTTGCTAATCAGTCTGTACTAGGATTACCAAATGTGCAAAGTCAACATATGGTTTATAAATGTGAAGCATGTCAAATGGGTAAAGCACACAGGTTACCATTTCAAAAGAAAGGATTCAAACATGATGGAGTACTTGAGCTCATTCATACAGATGTATGGGGACCAACAAAAGAAGGATCTATCAGTGGCTCAAGGTATTATGTTCTTTTCATTGATGATGCTACAAGATGGATAACATTATATGTTTTGAAGGAAAGATCAGAAGTGTTTGGAGCTTTCAAGCATTTTCATGCATATGCAGAGAGAGTCACAGGTCAAAAGCTTAAGAGACTGAGGTCTGATGGAGGGGGAGAATACTTCTCCCAAGAGTTCAATGATTATCTTTGGAATGCAGGTATTAAGAGAGAAATAACTTGCAGGTATACACCACAACAAAATGGTGTAGCAGAAAGAAGGAACAGGACTTTGGTTGAGTTTGCTAGAGCTATGCTAAAGGAGAAGAACTGTCCAAATTATCTTTGGGCTGAGGCTGTAAATACAGCTACTTATCTTGTGAATAGATTACCATGTGCAGCTCTGAATGGAATGACTCCATATGAAGCTTGGTGGGGTAAGAAACCAACACTAGATCATTGTAGAGTGTTTGGATCAATTGCATATGCTTATGTGCCATCACAACTTAGGCATAAACTTGAACCAAAGGCAGAAAAATATGTGTTCATTGGTTATGATGAAAAGCAGATGGGTTACAGATTGTGGAATCCTCTAACCAAACAATTTATTGTTTCTAGAGATGTTACATTTGATGAACAGAAAAGTTGGTATGTAGATCAAAGTCATACAGCTGAAGAATTTGAAGAAGAGGTAAGAAGATGTGAGAAAGGAAAATCAATTGTGCAGGTGAATAGAGATGAAGACTATATGCAAGCAAGTACATCTAGAAGTGGATTAACAAGAATGAATGAAGAAGCTCCTATATTTGATGAAGAGGTGTATCCAGAAACTTATGAAGAATGTGAACCAAGAAGGTCAAGCAGGACAAGGAGACAACCAGAAAGGTATTCTTATGATACTTCTTACATAACTCAAAAGAACTATGCATATATGGTCAAAGATGATGAAGAACCTCAGAACTATGATGAAGCTAAAGGTAAGAAGCAATGGGAAGAAGCAATGAAGGAAGAGTTCAATGCACTAGAGGAGAACAAGACATGGGAACTTGTTCCTAAACCAAATGGTAAGAAAGTAATTGGAAATAAATGGGTTTATAAAGTGAAGAAGCTTGCAGATGGAAGTATAGCCAGATACAAAGCTAGATTGGTGGTGAAAGGCTATGCCCAGACTTATGGCATAGATTATGATGAGACATTCAGTCCCGTAGCTAAGATGTCAACTATAAGGACAATCATTGCTATTGCAGCTTCAAAAGGATGGACTCTAAGTCAATTGGATATAAAAAATGCATTCTTGAATGGATACATATCAGATGAGGTATACATGGAACAACCTCAAGGGTTTATAGATTCCAGGTATCCAAATTTTGTTTGCAGGTTGAGAAGAGCATTGTATGGATTGAAGCAAGCTCCAAGAGCTTGGAACTATAGACTGGTGAAGTATCTCAATGATCTTGGATATCAAAGTTCAAAAGCAGATTCAAGTCTACTTATCAAAAGAACAGAGGAAGGTACAGTCTACATTTGTATTTATGTAGATGACATTATAATCACAGGTACTTCAGATGAAGGAATCAAGGAGGTAAAGAGATTACTTGAGAAAGAGTTTAAGATCAGTGACCTAGGAAAGTTATCATACTTTCTTGGAATGGAAGTCACTTATACAGATCATGGCATATATGTATCACAAGAAAGGTATCTTCTGAATCTATTGAAGAAGTTTGATATGGAAAATTGCAGAGAAGCTTCAACTCCACTTGAAGTTAATCAGAAGCTCAGTAAATATGATGGTGCAGACTACAAAGATATGAGGAAGTATCAATCTCTTGTGGGTAGTTTGATTTATGCTACACTAACAAGACCTGATCTTAGTTATGCAGTGGGAGTTTTGTCACAATTCATGCATTGTCCAAAGGACCCACATTGGATTGCAGGTCAAAGAGTTCTCAGATATATCAAAGGAACTATAAAGGAAGGATTATATTATCCTTTTACATCAGATTTGAAGTTGAGAGCCTATAGTGATTCAGATTGGGCAGGTAACCAGGATGACAGAAGATCAACTCATGGTTACATGATATACATTGGTGATAAGCTTGTAAGTTGGTGTTCAAAGAAACAACATACAGTAGCATTATCATCAACTGAAGCAGAGTACAAAGGACTTGTGGAAGCAGCTAAGGAAGTCATATGGATGCAGACATTGTTCAAGAGCTTAGGCATTGATCAAGGTACACCTACAATACATGGAGATAATATGAGTTCACTTTATCTTGCAGCAAATCCAGTATTTCATGCAAGGACAAAGCACATAGAGATACAGTATCATTTTCTCAGAGAAAAGGTAATGGAGAAGGAGATTGAAGTGGAGTACATTTCTACTAAAGATCAGTTAGCAGACATAATGACAAAGAGCTTGGATGGTGTGAAGACCAGCAGATTCAAAAGCATGGCAGGAATAAAAGAAAAGAAGAAGATATGAAGAAACAGGGAATGTCAATTAGTGATTGAGGGGGAGCTGTTGGAGAAACAATCACTAATTGGACATATATTTAAAGTTCAAATCTTAGGAAGAAAACCCCATGCCTATGTGAAGGGACAAATTCACAAATGTATTATACTTGTAAAGTTAGTTCACTTTAGTTCTAGAAGTTTTTTAAAAATCACGAGAATGAGAAAGTCTATATAAGTTAGTTAGTATTAACTGACGCGAAGAAAAAAGAAGAAGGAGGAAGACAGTGAGAGAAAGTGAGAAGAACTCATTTTTGTATGACTGAGTATAGTCGAGCTTCTCTGAGTGAGAAAGCATTTGTAAAACTTCTGAGTTTTTATAGTTATGAGAAGAACTGAGTAAAGTTCTGTGTATGAGCCTCTCTCCATCATCTCCATAATTACCTACTGTGTGATGAGTTAAAAAGATCAAGTTTTCCAAGCAACTCGATGCCTAGCATCGAATCTCTGTTGATAAGTCATATTTTCTTTTATATTTTTCATTCAGTACTGAAGTGTTTGAAAAACATGATGTTGTTGGAGCAACTCGATGCCTGGCATCGAATTCCAGTTGATAAGTCATATTGTAAGTGTGCATGAAATCACCTATAGTTTTGGTGTCCAAAAGATCAAGACTTTATGCGGGAAGTCGATGCCTGGCATCGAATCCCTGCTGAAAAGTGGCCAAAAACATCCCAAGTCGATGCCCGGCATCGAATTCTCGTTGCAAGTCGATGCTAGGCATCGAATTCTAATTTTAAACAGGCGCTCTTACTAAAACAGGCAAGTTTTCCAGTTTTGGAAGGTCATACATGGTCATCTTGTGAGGGCCATAACTTGAGTTCTAGAGCTCCGTTTGATGCATATGATAGCTTGTTGGAAAGCTCTACTCTTCTAGTTTCAGCCTATAAAGTTTCATCAAGAAATAATAATTGAGCTAGGAGAAATTAGCAAAATACTGAAGGTATGTCATTTCGGTGACTAGGAATTTTTGTAGAAGCAAAGTTCACACTTTAAGCTATCATTTCTCAAAGTTTGGAGTGGCAATGAGTTAATGGTGACCATAGAGGTGTTCTAGTGTCACATTAATTCATTTCTTGTGGTGTTTTATACATCAACAGAGAGGAAGATTATACTTAATGATGGTCATTGGCCATGTAGATCATTCATCAGATCTCATTCAAGGTGGATTGAATTCATTTAATGCAACATCTAGATTTTGATTGCATGGCTCCTTTGCAAAATCATGCAATTTAGAATCATTATGTTGAGATGCTGTAGTATCGATTAGAATTCTCATTACTTCATAAAACATTTTATGATCACATCCCGATGTCAAAGTCTCTGATGTTTTTGCAATTTGAGAAATATGTTTTATTTGTGGAGCAAATAGAAAATGTATCAATTCCACTCTTAGAATTTTACCCTTTATCTTCTTTTTATCTAGGAGATTCACATTTTTGAAATGTTACATTGTCTACATATTGACCTCTATAAAAAACACATTCATTGGGACAAGCATGTAAAGAATGATAACAAGGTCCAAGACTATTAATCATTTTCTTCATTTAATTCATTAATCATGTGATGTAGGAAGAGGATTGTTGTTTGGTAAGCAATTTTAAGATAGTAGCATACAAGTCCATGGAAATAAAAATGGTTATTAAAAACATATCTAAATATAGATAGAAACATATATAGCATTTATATACCATACCTTAATAGTTCTAAAATAGATACATTATTTTTTTAATGTAAAGGAAGTTCGGCAATAGCCTACTCTCCCGGACTTGAATTAAATTAAGAAACAAAGGTACAATAGAAGGGGACTAGTGCCCACGGGACCCCCCAAATCCCACAAAGCAGGGGAAGAATCCTAGGTTGCATTACCGAGAAGGTTAATCACCCTCTCATCGCCCTCATGCGGGGCCCACTTGGGTTTGAGCTTGTTGTTGATCAACAGGAGGACTTGGTGATGCCTGAAGGGGGGGGGGATTTCTTACTGTTAACAATCCTTTTGCCAAGGAGGAATAGTGATTTCTCAATCGACCACTCCCTGGGGGGATCGCCGTAGTTGAGAGCACACCTCTCCCGCCAAATTTTCCACAGGACTTCCCCTCTGATGGCGTTCCAGAGTGTCGCAGAGCAGCCGATCGCTTCTCCCAAGAGGACTTGTTTCCAACTAAGCTGTTTTTGAAGTCTGATTTTCATTCCAACCGTCTGCCAGATTCTGTAGGAGTTGGGGCAAGTAAGGAAGATGTGTGGGACATCTTCGATAGCCCGGTGGCAGCGTTTGCACCAAGGAGGGATCCCACAAAGTTTGCTAGCCTTATGGTTGGTCCAAATTCCTCGATGAAGAATTTGCCATAAGAGGACAGACTTCTTAGTCTCTATAAGGGGGTGCCAGATACCCACGAATTTCATGTCCCAACGAAGCCGCGTCCAAGACAGGCACCACTTCTTGTTGAGGCTGATCTGGTGGTCAGCCGTTTCTTTGATGTTCGGGATTTTGAGTAGGCTATTTCCATTGTGCCATTTGAGACCAAGCGAGTTCGGTGTGTCGTGTCCCATGAGAAGGCGAGTCTTGTGACGTTCCCATGCGAGGCATCTGCTTTGCAAAGTGTACCATTCTTCGTAGGAGATGTTTATGCGAGGGTCAACATCCTCGAAGTTGATCCAGCTGTTGGTGTCATGTTTCCAGAGGTGTTTCCATTTCTTGAATCCTTTGTTCCATAGCTTCTTGGCATTTTGAATGTTCCACGACTCCACACTCCGGATGCCATGTATCGAAAACCAGATAGAGTCGTTTTGTCTGATTCCGGCCGCCCACTTCCAGTCCTCACTAATTCTTGTGAAGCTTTTGACTTTATTCCAACCCTTCCAAAGGGAGCACACGAGATTGGAGCCTTTCGGGAAGACGGGGATCGGGGAAAATAGCAGGGTCATGATGTCAAGATTCTTCCAGTTCGGGAACCCCAAGAGGGCCAACTCATTCTTGTTTCTGAAGATCAGCTTGGCCCACGAGGCCTCCCTATTGCACCAAGCCTTAATCATCCATTTGGCTGCCAGTTTGTTAGCCATACACCCAATGTCCAGGATACCAAGCCCCCCGCTATCTCTAGGGCTAGTGCAGATGGCCCATTTGATTTTAGGCACCCCCCTTCTGTTATGATCGCCCGTCCAAAGAAAGTTTCTACAAATACTATTCAGTTTGGACAGGCCTTGCTCATTCGGTCTCCAACAAGAAAGGAAATAGATGGTAGAAGAGAGGAGGAACGTGTTGATAACCATCGCACGTCCAGCGAGATTGATTTGCATACCTCTCCAATAGTTGAGCTTGTTTTCGAGTTTGGCCAGCACCCAGTTCCATCGCTGCTCCATAGAGACGCCAAACCCCAAGGGGATTCCAAGAAGTCGAAAGATTTGGCCCTGCGGAATGATTTGACAGCCATGATCAATGAGAAGGCCAGGATGATGTCCCACAATAGCCCTAAAGGCGGTCTTAGAGTGGTTGATTTTGGATCCAGAGGCATCACAAAAGGTAGCAAGACACCTCCAGAAAGTCTCCAGGCTGGCAATATCAAAGGCCTTCGGCTGCCTCACGACCACGGTCAAATCATCATGAGACTTTTTGCTGATGATATGAACGCGTTCGTTCAATGATTTTGTATCTTAATAATAAGTAGACTTGCAATTAACTATGTCAACTAACTTCCTTCGTTAATGTGCTTTATTTCTTCTTCTCATAAATGATTTTTTTTCTCAAAAATATCAATGCCCTTGTTTTTAGTCTGATAAATTATAGTTCTCTTAGTCTTTCATATTTTAAAATATTTGTTCTCTATAGCCTTCTCATGGATACTTCTGATAAATGGAATCTTATTAGTCACTCTTAATGGATGGTGAAATATGATCAAGATCATATTCTTTAATCCACACAGG
>CM035427.1:115491441-115558941 GCA_020310875.1 Ceratopteris richardii
GCTAAGTGGGTCTTGTGCGACCTTTTTCTCTACATTCATAAAGGTGATGAAGCTTTTATGAAGTATCTTCAGTGCCTCATGATAATCGCTGATAATGTAGGGCATTTGGTAGATGAAATGGTTCCTTTGATATAACAAATCAACAAAAAGAAGAGGATGGGCACTAGGTACCTCTCTTATATTTCCACAACAATATTTATTATCAATGATGAGCTAGATCTTACACCGATGGATCTCCCTAACCTTTTCACAGGGGGATTAGTTCATGAAAAAATTGAGCCTCAAGTAGAGGTCATAAACTTAGCCAAGGAGAGTGGCATAGTGCACCGAGAGTTGTGTGGTGGTGTGGAGGACAAATTGTGCAAGAAATCAAGCATGGAATAGTCCCCACCATAAAATCTCAAGCCCTCCAAGCCCACATGACTAGACGTGGAAATTTAATATTTATGCATCATTGTTTGTGAATGAAGAGGAGTTTATTTTCCTTTTTGATAATGAGAAGGCATTTGGACTTCATCTTGATGAATGCCTAAGTCTTTTCTTCACAATGCCAAATGTTCCACTTGATAATACATCTGATCTACTTGAAAGGAAATATATCCCACTAGGTGATTCTATGGCAGACACCATATCAATGATGTGTGAAGATATTCTGAAAGATGATAAAACTTACACTAGCATGAGAGAGAGAATAATGAAGAATAAAGTACATACATCCCTAGTAGCAGATGAGAGTGGGATGGTCCACTCTGGCATGGATCTTGATGCCTCTAGAAGAGGCGAAAAAGAAGACATGCTTCATGATGTAAGTGGTAATTAAGGAACTTAATAATTTAATCTAATAAGATCATATCTTAAATTATCATTTTCTTGTCTAACATGAAGCCATTGAAGTCGACAAGTTTGTTGCAAGATCTGATAGGGATCGATCTTCTCGTGGGAGTGGGCTCATCCTTGGCAAACTACATTGGAAAGTTGCCAAAATATGTTTTTGTCATAGTGCATAAAGATTATAGTCATAATGTGCAGTTCATGACCTAGTGCTTGAAGGCCTTGAGCAAAGTTTTGTGTTTATCTACAATTACCCAAGGAACTAATTGTGTCATTTTGGTTAGAAAAGCTTTAGTTGTAACTACTTTGGGAGTTAACTTTAGAGAAAAGTACTAGGAAAGATTGATATTGCCATGGATCTGGGAATGCAAGACCCCAATGTAATTTCTAAATCTTTATTAACCTACCAGTTACCACAATCTCTCCAAAGGAGAAAGAAGATTGTTGAGAAATTGAAGGCAACTAAGAACTAATGTAATATTTTGGATAAATAAATGTCTTTTTCAGATGTTGTCTAATCTTTTGTAAGTTATGAAATATTTGAGCAATGCAAAATCTATTTCTCGTGACTATGAGGCCTAATAATAACATTTTTATAGACTCATTTGGGCTTATGCAAGTGATCACACTCTATATTTAATCAAAAGCTTTCTCACCTTCATGTATATGCATTTAAAAGGCCTATTTGTGCTAAAATACCCCTAGCCACACAAACGCAAGATTCAAGCCTGTATAAATTATGCAGGTGTGAACCCCAATGTTTCTATGGCTGGGGATTTTTTGGCATTTTGAAGAATATCTTTGGCATTTTGAAACCTATCTGAGCTTAGTACATTCATAAGGAGTCAAAATCTAAAGGGAATCAGGCCACCAAGTACACAAATAAACCTTAGGCAATCTAAATGTAAATCCTGATAGCTATTGAAAGCATTGACTTGTTTAGATCATATTTTAGGTTCATTAAACTAGATTATAAGCCTTCCCTAGGATCATAAAAGCAAAAAAACAAAAAGAACAAGAAAAATAGCCTTAGAAACACAAGATTCACTAGGCCTGCAAACGTTTTGTAGGATTGAATCTAGCATTTCTATGGATGGGTTTTGTTTTTTTGCTTTTATAAGCCTAGGCAAGCATTGAATGTTCATAAATTGGCCATATGCAATTGGAATAAAGTCAAAAATACTAGTATAAACCCTAACTACTCTATACATAGACCCGAAGCACTTATGGAAGATAATGTTCAAAGAAAATTATAGAATTAACTTCTCTTTTCAAAAATTAGGTACTAGATAAATAGGAGAGAGAATGAGAGAGAGAGAGAGAAACAAATAGAAAATATAGATTAAGACAAAAGATTCCATTCATCATTGAAGTACATTGCAAAAGATGCTTCACAAAAGCTACAAATTACAGAGGTCATGGGTTATTTCCTCTTATTCTTCTAGCTAGATGAATATCTTTGGGTTGTATGGTTACTCTTTTGGCATGGATAGCACATAGGTTAGAATCTTCAAGCATGAAGATGAGCTAGGCCTCCATTGCCTCTTGAAGAGCCCCAAGTGCTATCCCCTTTATTCATAGCTCTGCACAATAGCTTTCTAGTTTTTTCTTTACCACTCTTGAAAATGCTCTTCGTGGTATGAGAGGTTCAATTAATTCTCATAGTGTCATATCTTTGCAAATGCTCTACACTATCTTTGTCATATTTGCAAAGCTCTTGAATTGGGAGGAATGTTAGCTTGTTGTCGAGGTCTACATCATGGTTGATAATTCCTTTTTTTTATGTACACAATGTGAAGGTCGAGCTTCATGTTCCACACTCTATTGTTGATGTGTGTGTTGAATTTGCTCCCTTTCCTCGTCTATTGGTATTTGGCCTTTTCCTTATGGAGGTGTCTTGCCTCCATGTGTTACCCTATGGCTCGTTGGAATGTGCACCTGATTCCATGGTGGTTGAGTGTAGCTAATTTCTTCATTAGTCGATGGTTCTATATTACAATCACTTTCCGATATAACACTTATCCTCATCACCTATTTGGGTCTTGCCTTGTTGGATGTCTTCTCTAGTGGCTCATCATCAAACTCTAAATCTAATTGTCCTTTAGAAAAATCATTTTGTTGATTTGTTACTTCATGCTCTTGTATTGAATTGTTCCCAGACAGTGTACCATCATGTGAGAGAGGCCTAGAAGTGTGGGAACCACTTTGAGGTCTCTAGTGGGATTGCAACCATGGTGGGCTCTGAGTTCCTTGAACATGGATAGGATAGACCACACGGTCTTTCCTTGTAGTTTGCTTGGTGTGTGCCATTCTCTCAAGTTGTAAAAGTGTGAAATGGAGTTAGTTCTCTCTACTTATAGAGTTTTATTTACAAGTGTCTATTCACACTAGAATGGACAAAATTAGTTTAGAAACATACATAATATGATAATAAAAAGAATAACACATTGAAACCAAGAGTATATTAATCCTATGATTTACCACATAATGGAATATACTAAATTCACTTTACTTTCAAGTTGAACCCTCCCATACTCTTTTAGCCATTGAAAATGATGTAGAGGTCCTAATGATGACTTCCATTTCTCGCTAACAATGTTGTGTTGCATCCTTCTTGCAACATTTACCAAATGTGACTCCCTAGCTCGTTCCACAAAAAACTTTCTTGAGAATGTAGTGTGGTAAAACTAATTAAAATCTTGCCCATATAGTTTGATTTCATTGGACCACCACCATGTCATGCATTTTTGAAGTTCACACCTCTAGTATTGTAGTGTGACCTCTCCATTCCTTGGGTACAAAAAATCTCCTATGACCCATATCGATGCATGAAAAATGTTCCATGTGCAAATAGAATATGCTAAAAATTGTTAAGTACATTGGAAAAAAAGTAATTGCAATGAATAGTTTGAATGATCAATTAGACTTACAATGTAGTGTGTTATATTGCTCTCTCCCCAAGACTTAATGAAACACTTCACCAACACCACTAATGTCTCTTAACTAAATTCATGTTGAATATCTCTGGAGCTAGTAAGACCCATTAAGCCTACCAAGTTATCTAAGCATGACCAAACTTTCTTTCTCTTATTACAAAGATCAACTTGAGAATCATTGTCTATTGTGATTATGCATAAGTCATTCCACAGCTCATAATGTTCATTATTTTGAGTTCTAGTACCTCTTCTAAAAACATTTCTCACCTTAATCCCTGTCATTGACACTTTTTGTAAACTTTCTTGAGATTCCCCAAATTTCGTAACAACTAGGGTTACATTTCCACCATAACAACCAATTGAATTAAGGATTTCTTCCTGTTTTTTTATAGCTTGTAGAGATTTATCAACTAGGCTCATGGCAAATGCATATTCTATTCTGTGCACTACCACCATTTCAAAAGGCTTGAAAGGATGATAATGGTCATTTCTTGTATCTCATACCAAGTGGAGTCTCTTTTTGCTATGTTACATTGGCTTTTAACTTTGTAACTATGCTCTCCTTTTCTTCCACATCTTGTTGGAGTATATTATTGACCTTTTCTAGAGATTTGACAACACTTTCTAAAGTGTTATTTTCAAATGGTTGTGATGACATTATTGCATCCAATAATTTGCAATAGATGTTGAATGGCTAGAAAATTGCTTGCAATAGCCTAGCAATCCAGCATCACCACTACCAAGCTATTGTAGAAATGCAAAGATACTATGGAATCTAGGATGAAAATTAGAAATTGGAACTAAGGGATACAATGAGCCATTGACCCAAAGATAAATATTATCCATCTGCACATTGTTCATTTTGAGAATCTTTGTCATTGCTATCTCTAGTTGTTTCTGCAAATTCTATTGGAACATGAACATTTACACTCGGTGAATGAGAAGCATGTTTTGGTGTTGGTGTCATGTTCATAATACATGCCAGCACTAAGATATTCCAAGACTTGAGCACCAAATAGAAAACTCATTGAAAGAAGCATAGAGATGTTTCGAATGGCTTGTACAGTAGTAATATTGCAAGAAAAAAGTATGCTTTGGTATAAGGATTGGTCAAAAATGACTTTTTCCAATGTTGGAGATTGAAAATAAGTTTTTTTCAGAGATTCGTGTGTTGGGGCAACCAAATTAACGATTTTGATGATGTAGCACTTAAATTTTTGATGGAATTTCAAAAGTATGTTTTTTTTTTGTTTTTTTAATAAAAAAACGAGTAAATAAAGTAACTTGTAACATATGCATAAAAGTATGGTCCATTTTGAATAAAGAATAGCTAAAAAAGAGACTTTTTCATAAAAGGCATCTTTTTATTCATGTAGATGGATAGATTTGATGAGGTGGAAAGTGGCTTTCTCTCTCTCTCTTTGTGTAGAAGAGAGAGATGATCCTAGATCAGCCTTAAAAAATGCTTACTTGAGCCTACTAAAAAGTGTTCAATTAAACCTACTTTGTCCCCTTAACAAAGTACAAGATTAAGCTTAATCCCTAAAAATTAGGAATCCTTACAAGGCCCATGAAGGGTTCATTTTTCCACTAATGAGAGCCTCTTAGCTCTTTGGAGGATCTCACACTTAACCCTCTTAATACTAGCAACTTGGAAGCAAATGTGGTCATCTTGTCTTATCCCAATGGCCCATTTTTTATCATTAGGATGGTGTAGAAGGATTTTTTTTTTTCCATCCCTCCCATAAAGAGCTTCCAATCCATCAGTGTCCTTGAGGCTAGAGAAAATCTCCCATTTGATCTTTGGCATACCTCTTTTGCCCGGATCTACTATCCATAGGAAATTCGTATAAATTCTTCCCAAATAATATCTCCTTATAACTAATTAGATGTAGAGGAGATAAGGAACATGTTGATAACCATCTCCCACTCATCCAAATTGAGTTGCATACATTTCTAGTGACAAATCTTGTTGTCTATCTTGGTGATCACTCAATCTCATCTTTGTCCCAATGAGACCTCAAGTCTCATAGAGATGTAAAGACACAAAACATTTAAACCCTCGAGAGCTCTTTACATTGCTTGATCAAGCAGAAGTTATGGGGGTGGACCAAGCAAGGACTTGTAGGCAATTATAAAGTGCTTTATTCTAGATCTTGAGGCTTTACAAAAAGATTCAAGGCATTGCTAGAAGCTAGAGACACACATAGAATCCTTCTAAAGAAATAGATTGGTGTCACCAATGAAGAGTGTCAAAACCATGAGGTTTTTTATACCAAGGATAGAGAGACATAAAATATGCCCCTATTGAACTTGGTTATTAACTAGGCAAGTGAGACTATTAGTAGTGATGAAAAATGTAATGGGCCAAGGGGACAACATTGCTTGATAGAGCGCTTTATGCAAATGAACAAGTAGATTTTGCCCCAATGTTAAGCACAATCGAGGCATTTTCCAATAGCATGGAAATCATTTTTACAAATTCACAACCAAAATCCATATCCTTGAAAGGTTCAAGGATGAAATCTCATCCTAACCTATCATAGTCTTTGCCAAAATCCATTTGAGGAAGAGATTGTTTTCAAAAGTCTCTTTTTTGTTTATTTTCTTCTAGAATATCAATGATGACTTTAAGGATAGATCTTCCTTTCATGAAACCTTTCTATTCTTCATAAATGCACAAGCAGAGGTGTCCTATAATGTGATTGGCCAAGACCTTGCCAAAGATTATCTGGCCCATCTGAAGCACCTCGTAATTTCATGTCTAATAATTTGTTCTCGATTGATCTTAATACATCTTGCTTCTAAACATGGACATAGCACCTTGGTACAAAATTTCAAATATGTAATTACATTACATGTATGTTTGTATACGAACTTGAGAGGATGTACACATGCATGTACATGTATAAACGAATGTGTACACACTTACAGTTATCGATATCATGCACTTCTTAAATTTATTCATTGTAGGTTGTGTAGCGACAAGCTAATCGATGACACTTCTAGATAAGCAAAGTGATAAATCTAAAAATTTCTAAACTCATAGGGCATGAATAGAAGAGATGTGCAATTTCTTCATGCAGTGATGCCATCTTTTACACCATATCATAACTTCATATATTTTAGTAGTTTTCACAAGAGTCAAATATTCACGCTAGAGGATGTATCAAAGAAGAATTTCTTCCTTGCACTCCACCAAGGGTCCCAAACATCTTTGAACCTTGAGATCATATCTCATCCAAGACCAATTCAAGCAGCATTTTCTAATAAAATCTTGATAAAATTGAGGTGTTTTTTTTATATCCGTACATCTTTAAGTCTATTTCCATTTCTCCATATAATTCCTTTGGTATTTGGATTTTCTTGGTCAATAACAAGGTTAATCTCTGAGTCCTTCTAAGATTTTTTTCCTTTTCCTTTAGAGGCCGCAATCATCAAAGTCCATTCTTTGGCTCTAATCGATTTGTTAAAATCTTTTGGAGTTTCCTCTTCACTCATATGAAAGGTGCTTCCATTGATAGAATACTTGGAACCAAAGTTTTCTGGGTCTTTGGAGGTTATCTTGTTGGACTCTCTTGATGCCCTGAGAAGCAACAGAGCAAGAAGCGGAAAGGAAGAATCAAGAAGAGGAAGTCATGAGGTGAGCCGAGGAAGAATCAAAGAGGAAAGTGGAAGCAAAAGTGGAGAAGCTCCAGAGATAGAGGGACCAAGCCAGATGTAATGCGGAGAATGCAACAAAGTCCCTTTTCTTCTTCTAACCTGGAAAAGATCAAAAGAAGAAGAGGAAGTCATGAGGTGAGCGGAGGAAGAATCAACGAGGAAAGCAGAAGTGAAAGTGGAGAAGCTCTGAGACAAAGGGAGCAAGCCGAGCGTAATGCAGAGAATGCAAGGAAGCTTCTGTCATTTCCAACACTTACATCTTGTAATCTCAATGACAAGTGGAAACAATCGGATGGTAGAGTGAAATTGCATGCAATTAGCTATATTACGTTTATCCTTGGATGTTCCCAAATGAGCTAGCTAGACTGGATTCTTAGGATATTTGGATAGGGGAATCCATTGGATTTGCTACTTGTATGGAAGATTTGCTAAAGAGATGCACCCTTTTAACTCAACAAAAGGAAGAGCGGGTAGTAGAAAAAGAAGATATGCATGTAGAAATCAGCCAACTAGGGGCCAATTTTGATGTACTTAGAATGAAGACTATGGGAAGAGAAAGTGCAATCCATGAAATGATGGAGGAATTAAATGATGCATTGGTGGAGAATAGTACAGTAAAGGTGGCATCTCAAGAGAAGTCGAAGAAAGTGGAACAATTCTAAGTTGAGGTGGCATAGAAACATAAAGAATTGCAAAAAATAAAGAAGACCAACAAGGATTTAGTAGCTAGGTTATAGAAAGAAGAACAATAAGTACAACATTTAAAGAACAAATAGAATAGCTAGAGTGATGAAATAAAAAGGCAAGACTAAATGATTGCAAAAATAGGAGAAACATTGGTAGTGTAGAACTCCAGATTCATAGACCTAGAAGTCAAACTCTGCACTATGCAGAAGGGTTTTGATACAACAACTTCTCAACCAATTGGTTTTACTGAACTTGAAAAGCAAGTTGAAGTGTGGAAGTAGAGATTTACAGATGCAAACCTAGTATTGGAAGGTAAAGAAGAAAAAGTAGTAGAGTTGAAGAACAATGCCTTAATTTTGGAGCTGAAGCACAAGACACAACTAGAGGAGGCTAACAAATTAACTAAGAGTTATATAGAAAAGATATCCAATCTAACTATAGTTTTTGATAATATGTTAGCTAAGCTACATAATAGGATTCCAGAACTAGAACCTTTGGCAATTAATTACATATGTGTAAGCTAGACATTGTTAGATCCGAAGGAATTTTTGGAAGCAAAAGTTAGATTAGCTGAAGAAAATATAGAAGAAATGTTCAAGGAACTTAGATATGATATTGAGAGAATTATGAACCTAGAAATTTAGAATAATGATGATGATTTGTAAAAATACATTTTGTAATTTAGTGGGTTTGGATCCACCATGAATGCCAGTGTTAGTAGCCACAATGAAGGACCAGAAACTTGTAATTTACTTTTGTAATATGAGAAGGAGATTCTACTATTTTATGGAGATCTAAAGAGTTTCAAGAAGTTCGGTGTCTTCTTAATTTTGAAGTACAAAATGGTGTGAAGTAGTACAAAGAGAGAAAGAGATAGAAGGGTGCGGTATTCAAAGAAGTCTATCTATGCAGAATGCTATAGTCTAGAGAAATCTGTATGAATGGAACTCTATCTTACGGAAGTGTGAGAGTATAAAGTATTGCAATGTGGTGAGAAGATTGAAGTCTTTAAGTAGTTTTTGTATGTAATAATCATTTTTCATATTCCGTAGACCTATCTTTCTGAAAATTATACTTGTTCCAAAAATGTCTGATTCTTTGTGAAAGATAAATGCTCCTAAATCTATAATTGTGTGGAACTAAGTTCAATTATGTAAATGCATGTTGTGAGCATGGTAGTCACATTCATAATCCCCATTCCCATACCCATCCTCTTGATAGTGTGCTATTATGTTTGTTAAGGACATCTTAGTCATCAAACAGAACACAAGGTTTCTCCTAACTTCTAAGGTGCTCTGATTGTCAAGGTAGATGTTGGTCCCAATATCTATATGGCACTCAAGTAGCAAAAGATTTGTTGAACTACCTTACCAATGCTCGACACTTAGACAATGCATAAACCTTCTTATTTGAGAGACAAAAAACTAAGTATGAGGCCGAGTTATGTAGAATTAAATCAAGCATGCAACAACCTGCTGATAGAGCACAACATTAAATTCATCTCGAGCATCATGAAGACTCAATTGTAAACCTGTTTCCATAATGTTGGAGCAAGTCTATGACAAGCCTAAGTATTAGCTTGAGTCCCACAAATTCAAAGAATAAGCCTTAAAATGAAGACAATGTAAAGTTCACTTGTGAACTACCTCTTGAAACTTTTGAAGACTTTACTTAATGTAAAAGTGAAAGAATCTTAAGTGGTTGAGTCCACTTGATCAAAAAGGGAAAGAGGAGCCACGAATTCGTGATTTTGTGGTAGATAGATAATCAAATCAATCACTAATTGATTGGAGAGTGATTGAGGGAAGTTAGCCTCCCAAGCTCAACTATAAATAGATGGCAGCTTTAGTCGTGATTAGAGAGACCTCGAAGAGCTGAGCTTTATGCCATATCAAGGTGTGGTTTCAAGGCACACATATGGATCAATAAGTCCATTGTGTTGTAAAATCAATATACTTTCATTTTTATGATCATTTGAGTTCATATTTCCATGTTCTTGTGAAGTGTACTACTCACTGCCATATCTCTCAGTTTTCTTACTCAAATTGCAAAGATGGTTTCTCTGAGCTTGGAGCATTATTTTCAGTGATTTAAGTTGTTAAAGTTAGCTCTAAGAGTATACTATATGCTCACAAATTTTCAATTCATTTGGGTGTTTCAATATTCAGTTACGTTCAGTTGAAGTCAACCCTATCTGTTCATTTTCACTTCTCTATCAGGTACCCAACGTTTTTACTCATTTTGTCAGAGTTGTTTCTCACTGTGTGCTTACCAAAATTCAATGATTTAAACCTTTTTGGGTCCACATACTGTCTAGTATAAGCATACAAATTTTCATAATCATTGGATGCTCAAATCTTGAGTTATGCTCATTTTTGTGCTCACTAGTCTCATCACTGTAGCAGCCCGTGAAAATCGAGATGATGTCATCACTTGTTAAACATCATTCTCAGTGTGTAGTTCATTATTTTTTATGAGATTACTCTTGAAAGTTAGCTCTTTAAGTTAGCTAGACTTCCTCAAAAGTAATTAAGCTAATTGTTGTTGTGCTCAGAGAATTATGCAAAACACTAGACAGGTGTATGAACCAAAATAGCAAGTTCTTCACCTCTGAGCTAACTCCAACTTATCTGTTTTGATCTATCTTTTTGAGAGTGATCTTCCAAGGTACATAGGGTGTCTAATACATTCATTGGCAAGCTAGAAGGGCCCACCACATACTCTTGGATTTCATTTGGCTGGTGTAGATCAAGGATTTTGCAACACCTCTTCATCTTCAAGCACATACCTATCCACCTCTTCACATTGGTATCAGAGCAAGGATGGCAGATTTCCTTCATCAATTGAAAAATTGGACAGAGGTAACTACTCAGCTTGGTCATTAAGAATCAAAGCTTATCTCCAAGGTAGAATTTTATATGGTTATGTGGCTGGAGATGAAGTTATGTCAAGTTTCAAGAACAAAAGTCAACCAACACAAGAAGAGCAAGAAAGATTGAGCACATGGTGCTCCAAGGATGCACTTGCAAGGTCTTATCTCCTCAACTTTATCTCATATTTTTTATTGCCTCACATTAGAAGTTGTAAGACATCTTAGGAAGTGTGGGATGCACTTGAAGCTTTCTTCTCTTCAAGTACTAAAGCTAGGAAGCATCAACTATGGCTGGATTTCACAACTCTCAAGAAGGCTCCTAAACAAAATGTGACTGATTTTGTCACAAAGCTCAAGGACATAGCAGATCAGTTGGGAAGCATTGGAGAGGTAATAGATGAAGAGAAAATTGTAAGGAAGGTCGTCAATGGCTTGAAGGCAGATGACAAGTGGGAAGCATTCACCACAACTATGGATTTGTACATGGACATGCATGTACCTGATTTCAATACACTCATTGGACAACTACTTACTCAAGAGGCAAAGCTTATCAAAATGGAGAAAGCTCTAAAGGTAATCAATCTTCAGCCTTATATACTGATAAAAGCAAGTCCAAAGAAAACAAAGGAAAGGCAAAGAAAGTGGATGATGAAGCAGGTACATATCAAGTTAACTATGCAGGTAGAGGAAGACATGGTAGAGGTAGAGGAAGAGGAGGTAGACAAGGCAGGGGGAGATCCCAAGTCTCCAAGCCATGTTCTATTTGTGGACTAACTAATCATACAACTAAAAATTGCTTTAGGAATTCCACGAATCAAAGAGGAAGAGGATGCAATAGAGGAAGTTATGGATACTCAAGAGGAAGGTTCAACAATTATCATGGCAACTACAACAACTACAATCATTCAAACTATCAAAGAGGCTACAAAGGAAGGAGAGACTTCAATAACTACACAAAAGACTCAAACAAAGAGGATTCATTATTGATCATGAACATGGCTATGCCACAAGGTAAATCTGATGAGCATGTTTTCTACATAGATTCAGGTTGTTCAAATCATGTGGCAGGAAATGTGGCACTTCTATCAGATTTAGAAGATCCAAGGAATAAGCATGAGGTACAAACAGGAGATGATACAAGACACCTTGTGGAGAAAATAGGAAATGTCAAAGCACCTGATGGAAACATCAACCTACTCAGTAAGGTACTCTATATCCCTACCATTACAAAGAATTTGATAAGTGTTGGGAAGATAGTAGAGAAAGGGTTGCAAGTCAGGTTCACAAAAGCAGGAGCATTTGTTGAAGATCCAAGTCAAGGATTCAGAAGAATTGCAAAGGGAGAAAAGACAGGTAGACTATTCACCTTTGAGTTGCAAGACACAAGGAACATACTCTCTTCAATTATGGTAATCAAACACTCACAGAACTAGAGGTATGGCACAAGAGATTGGCACATATTGGTGAAAGATCATTAAAGCAAATTTGCAGGGACCAAAGTGTACTTGGACTCCCTAACTTGTCAAAACAACACATGATTTATAAGTGTAGTGCATGTCAATTTGGAAAGTCTCACAGGTTACCATTTATGAAGGAAAGATATATGCATGGAGATCTCTTGGGGTTGGTTCATACAGATATATGGAGTCCTAGCAAGGATGCTTCCATATCTGGATCAAGGTATTATGTCTCCTTCATTGATGATTGTAGCAGATGGACTATCCTATTCTTTATGAAACGCAAAGATGAAGTTTTTTCATGTTTCAAAAGATATTTGGCTCTTGTGGAGAATCAAATAGGTAAATCACTAAAAAGGCTAAGGTCAGATGAAGGGAGAAAATACTTCTCCCATGAGTTTGATTCTTTTCTTCAAGAAAGAGGAATCAAAAGAGAGGTAACTACAAGGTACACTCCTGAGCAAAATGGAGTGGTAGAAAGAAGGAATAGGACAATTGTTGAAGCTACAAGGTCTATGTTGAATGAAAAGCATTTGCTTAATTATCTATGGGCTGAGGCTGTATCTACAGCCACTTACTTGATTAACAGGTTGCCTTCAAAATCCCTTGATGGGATGACTCCATATGAGCCTTGGAATGGAAGAAGACCTAGCTTAGATCATTGTAAGATTTTTGGATGTATTGCTTTTGCTCATGTTCCTTCACAAGTTAGAGGCAAAATGGATCCAAAGGTAAAAAGGTGCATATTCATTGGATATGACAACAATCAAAAGGGTTATAGGTTATACAATCCTACCAACAAAGCACTCTTGGTAAGCAGAGATGTAGTTTTTGATGAGAACAATTCATGGTATGAAGATTCATGCAGGAAGGTCAATTTGCCATATGATCTTGAAGAAGATTTTCCAAAGCTTGGTAGAGAACAACCAAAGATTGTAGAACAAGAAATCTCAGAGGATGATGAAGAATCTCAGATGGAAAAGATCAAAACATGGAAGTCTAAAGGTAAAGCAAAATTGCAGGAACTTGGACATGAGGCAGAATCATCCCATCATGGCCTAAGAAGGTCCATGAGGGAGAAAAGAAAGCAAGAAAGGTATGGGTTTGATACTTCTCTAGTCACTAAACATTCAATCTATCTATTACAGGACATAAATCAAGAGGAACCTTCAACATTTGAGGAAGCAAAGAAGAAATCAAAATGGAGGCATGCAATGGAAGAAGAAATTGAAGCTCTTGAGGAGAATAACACTTGGGAATTGGTTCCCAAGTCTCCATCAATGAAAGTGATAGGCTCAAGGTGGATCTACAAATTGAAGAAGAACTCAAATGGCTCCATTAACAAGTATAAGGCAAGGCTTGTTTCAAAAGTCTTTGCACAAACTCAGGGAATTGATTATGAGGAGACCTTCTCTCCTGTAGCTAAGTTGTCTACAATTAGAGTGTTACTTAGTATTGCTTCTTCCAAGAATTGGAAGATACTTCAACTAGCTGTAAAGAATGCATTCTTGAATGGTTGGATAACAGAAGAGGTATATATGGCACAACCACTTGGTTTTGAGAGTCAAATTTATCCTGATTATGTGTGTAAACTTAACAAAGCATTGTATGGTCTCAAGCAAGCCCCAAGAGCTTGGAATTTCACGCTTCTTTCATTCTTGCAGGACAAAGACTTTCAACCAAGCAAGGCAGATCCTTCACTCTTTATCAAAAAGAGTAATTCTGAGGTCATTTACTTATGTGTATATGTAGATGATATTATATTGACACGGAATGATGCAGATGGTATGAAGAAGATCAAAGATCAGATGATAGAAGAATTCAAGATAAGTGATTTAGGATCACTTACCTACTTCCTAGGTTTGGAAGTTGTCTACAAAGATCATGGTTTATTTCTCACTCAAAGGAAGTATATCAAGGATATGTTAGCAAAATTCAAGAGGGAGGATTGTAAAATTGCAGGTACTCCAATGGAGGTCAATCACAAATTGAGCTCACATGAAGGTGAACTCATAGAGGACATCACATCATATTAAAGTCTAGTGGGTAGTGTCAACTATGCCACATTGACAAGAGTAGATATATGTTGTCGTGTGAGTGTGCTAAGTCAATTTATGCACACACCAAGGAAACCATACATGGATGCTGCCAAAAGGATTCTCAAGTATCTCAAAGGAACCATAAATGAAGGACTTTATTATCCTTATGTATTTGACTTAGGTTTGAAGCTATTTTTTTATGCAGATTGGGCTGGTTCCAAGGAAGATAGAAGGAGCACTTCAGGATATCTTACTTTTGCAGGTTCAAAGCTTATTTCATGGTCATCCAAGAAGCAACCTACAGTTGCTCTTTCTTCCACAGAGGCTGAGTTTAGAGGTCTTGCCATAGCTACTTAGGAAGCTATGTGGATGAAGACATTATTCACAGATCTTGGATTGGAGTTTGGAACTCCAACTATTTTTGGTGACAATATGAGTTCTATTCATTTGGCTGCTAATCCTTTGAAGTTCATTATCACTATGTATGAGAGAAGATTCTAAGCAAAAAGATTCAAATATCATATGTGTCCACTCATCAACAATGTGCAGATATTCTAACCAAAGCATTGGATGGTACAAAGCTTTGCAAGTTCAAGGCTATGATAGGTTTGCAGGTAATCTTGGAAGATTGAAGACCTCAAGCACACTTGGCTTGAGGGAGAGCTGTTGGAGCAAGTCTATGACAAGCCTAAGTATTGGCTTGAGTCCCACAAATTCAAAGAAGAAGCCTTAAAAAGTGAAAGAATCTTAAGTGGTTGAGTCCACTTGATCAAAAAGGGAAAGAGGAGCCACGAATTCGTGATTTGTGGTAGATAGGGAATCAAATCAATCACTAATTGATTGGAGACTGATTGAGGGAAGTTAGCTTCCCAAGCTCAACTATAAATAGATGGTAGCTTTAGTCGTGGTTAGAGAAACCTCAGAGAAGACCTCGAAGAGCTGAGCTTTATGCCATATCAAGGTGTGGTTGTAAGGCACACATATGTATCAGTAAGTCCATTGTGTTGTAAAATCAATGTACTTTCATTTTCATGATCATTTGAGTTCATATTTCTATGTTCTTGTGAAGTGTACTACTCACTGCCATATCTCTCAGTTTTCTTTGTCAAATTGCAGAGATGATTTCTCTGAGTTTGGTGCATCATTTTCAGTGATTTAACTTGGTAAAGCTAGCTCTAAAAGTCTACTATATGCTCACCAATTTTCTTTTCATTTGGGTGTTTCAATATTCAGTTATGTTCAGTTGAAGTCAACCCTATCTGTTCATTTTCACTTCTCTATCAGGTACTCCACATTTTTACTCATTTTGTCAGAGTTGTTTCTCAGTGTGTACTTACCCAAATTCAATGATTTAAATCTTTTTGGATTTAGCATACTGTCTAGTAAAAGCATAAAATTTTTCACAATCATCGGATTCTCAAATCATGAGTTATGCTCATTTTTCTGCTCACTGGTCTCATTACTATAGCAGCCTGTGAAATCGGGATGATGTCATCACTTGTTAAACATCATTCTTAGTGTGTGGTTCATTATTTTTTATGAGATTACTCTTGAAAGTTAGCTCTTTAAGTTACCTAGACTTCCCTAAAAGGAATTAAGCTAGTTTCTGTTGTGCTTAGAGAATTATGCAAAACACTGGACAGGTGTATGAACCAAAATAGCAAGTTCTTCAGCTCTAAGATAACTCCAACTTATCTGTTTTGATCTATCTTTTTGAGAGTGATCTTACAAGGTACATAGGATGTCTAATACATCCATTGGCAAGCTAAAAGGGCCCACCACAGACTCTTGGAGTTCATTTGGCTGGTGTAGATCAAGGATTTTGCAACACCTCTTCATCTTCAAGCACATACCTATCCATCTCTTCACACATAAGAGTGGCAATAGTTTTGCAATCATCAAGGCCAAAATGCTAAAATAATGTGCCAATATATATTTTTTAACACAAATCTATTCCTTCATCAATGTGCATAAATTGAATACCCAAATAATGATGCAAATGCCCAAAATCTCACATCTCAAAAGAGGCATGGAAATCAGCTTTAAATTTATCAATTTGCTTATCATTAGGGCGAGTGAGCATAATTTCATCAACATACACAACAATGATCAGAAGTACATCATCTCCATGCTTAACATATAGGGTTATCTCAATGACACGGATAGTATGGAAGAAAATGGAAAAGCAAGGTAATGTTCTTCATCACTTACCTACAATGTATGGAATGAAGGAACCTTACAGAGCTTGTACGATGGGCAAGTCACACAGAGAGAATTTCCAAGAGTAGTCAAAGGCTCCTCTAGTGTTGGTATATGCCTACTGGTGTGGTAAGATTTCTATATAGGCCTTGGGAGGATCTTCATACCTTGTGATCATTGACAACTATAGCAGGAAGATATGGATGTACTTCTTCATGATAAGGCTCAAGCTTTTGGTAAGATTATACAAAAACCATAACTTGATGAAAATGAACCAAGGAAAATTGTGAAGAAGCTTGGAATAGGTGGTGGTAGTGAGCTCAAGTCAGAGGATTTGGAAGGATTTTGTAGAATTAAATCAAGCATGCAACAACCTACTGATAGAGAACAACATCAAATGCATCTCGAGCATCATGAAGACTCAATTGTTAACCTATTTCCATAAGATTGGCAATAGCTTTGCAATCTTCAAGGCCAAAATGCTAAAACAATGTGTCAATATATTTTGTTTAACACAAAGCTATTCCTTCATCAACTTGCATAAATTGAATACCCAAATAATGATGCGAATGCCCCAAATCTCACACCTCAAAAGAGGCATGCAAATCAGATTTAAATTTAGCAGTATGCTTCTCATTAGGACGAGTGAGCATAATTTCATCAACATACACCACAATGATGAGAAGTACATCATCTCCATGCTTAACATATAGGGTTCTCTCAATGACATGGATAGTATGTAAGAAGATGGTAAAGCAAGGTTATGTTCGTCATCACTTACCTATAATGAATGGAATGAAGGAACCTTATAGAGCTTGTATGATGGGCAAGTCGCACAGAGAGACATTCCAAGAGTATTGAAAGGCTCCTCTAGTGTTGGTATATGCCTACTTGTGTGGTAAGATTTCTATATAGGCCTTGGGAGGATCTTCCTACCTTGTGATCATTGACAACTATAGCAGGAAGATATGGATGTACTTTCCTCATAATAAGGCTCAAGCTTTTGGTAAGATTATACAAAAACCATAGGTTGATGAAAATGAACCAGGGAAAAGTGTGAAGAAGCTTGGAATAGGTGGTGGTAGTGAGCTCAAGTCAGAGGATTTGGAAGGATTTTGTAAGTGCAAAGCAATAAAATGTCAATCACTGACACCTCACACATCATTCCATGATGGCATTATTGAATGCAAGAGTCATACCATTGTTTAGATAATAATGTGTATGAGGGAAGGCATGAGCCTTCCTCATCAAATCAAAAAGATTCATCATGAAGTCCACATTGGTAACAACCCATCATTCTCACACTTTATACCTTTTGAGAGTGTGATCCGCAATTTGAATCGTGTGACTATAATTCCTCACACCATTGATAAACTCAAAGCTTTACAATGGAATCTCTTGGAGGAAATTATATAGGATTTTCTTATCTAACCTCTACTAAAACAAGAGGTATTCCTCAAGGAACCACGTTCATTGTGTTAATTGATGCTCAACAATGTTTTTTCTCATTAATTTGATGATTCAGCAATAGAATCAAGCTTAGCCAATGCCATGTCTAGCGGATCTTAAAGGAAAACAAGTGCTTTCCCAAGTTTTCTCTCCCATTAGTGTATCTCTTACACCATGACAGTGCACCATAAGATACTTTTGTACATAAGGAATGTTTCTCTATTCTCGATGAGTGTGTGCAACAAGTCCTTGAACTTGAACTCCCACTTGATCCAAAACTAGTTCAAACATTACTTCTTGTTAAGAGACACATGGTAGTTTAGATATCTTTTGATTCTAGGAGCTCCTACATCTTACTACCATTACATCACCTTAAACCTTCCAAAGCACAAGGACTCTAGCTAATTAGGAGGCGGGATTTTGCTTCATACCAATCATTGATTCAATTCTCAATAGGCATAAGTCTTTAAAATCAACTATGTGGGATGGATCGATGTCCTCATATTTGATCCAATGTCTTTTGTCTTGGTTCTACAAGTGGTTCCGCATTGTAAATCCTTTGTTCTACATTAGGGGAAAAAGTGAACCTTACATGGGACTTTTGGATTAGGGAGTGATATAGTGATGGAAATATTAGAAGAGGATGGTGGACACAGTCTATACCCTATAAATGACTAGGCTAAAAGGGGAAGAGGGGATAGGATTCCCCTACATTCAAGTTTTGCCTCTAGAGAGAGAAAGGAATCTCGTAATTTGCATGGGCCCAAAAACTCAAAAAATTCATAAAGTTTTAAACTCATCATAACACCATTAAATGGCTCCCAACCATGTTTTAGGATCAAAAGTGCTATTTTTGAATGCTAAATCAAAATTGGCATATGAACTAATCGTAAAAGTGTGACTTTTTTAAAAAAATCAAAATACAACTTTCTCCCTCCAAAACCTCACACGTACATACCCAAGTCCCAAAAAGTCATCTCTTTCCACTAGTTTCTCTCCCTAGCACACCGTAGAATCTCTTATGTTTGCATTTCTTTGTCTATGCATCTTCCTCTTTGAATTCCTACTATCAGTTCCATAGCTTAAACTCCAATGGAGAAAGCTAATCTTATAGGCATCCAAAAGATGAGGTTATTGTGTTAAAATGTCACGATATCAAGGTTGTAAAATGAAATTGGTTAGGACATGAGTTCTACAAAGGTGCATGGGTGTACATGCAACCCTCTAGTATTGGCCATCATCGTGTAAGAAATCGTGGAAACTTGGATATTCATTGGAAAGGGAAGTTACTGGGCTTCAAAAAACTCAAAAATTGTGAAATTGTTGCCATTGCACAACAGGTTTTTACAATGTCAAGCATGAAATTGGAAACTCAAACAAAATGAGATATCCTATCAAGTATAATGGTGACTTGCATGAAGAAGTGTATGTTTTTCAGCCCCCTAGATTTGTGTAGAAAGGGCATGAAAACCAAGTGTTCAGGTTGAAAAAGACATTTTATGGTTTGAAGCAAGCACCATGTGATTGGTATGAAAAAGATACATGCCTACCTCATTGCACATGGTTTTGAGAATAGTCCAATTGAAAGAACCTTATATGTTAAGTGTGAAAATGATGTGCTTCTAATCATTGTTGCCTATGTTGATGACATGTTGCTCACTCGTCCTCATGAGAATTATATTGTTGATTTTAAGGTTGATTTTCATGCCTCATTGAGATGTCTGATTTGGGGCATTTGCATCGTTATTTGAGCATTCAATTTATGCGTTTGATGGCAAAATAGCTTTGTGTCAAATAAAACATATTGACACATTATTGGAGCACTTTGGCCTTGAAGACTACAAACCTATTGCCTCTCCTATGGAGACACATTTACAATTGAGTCTTCATGATGTTGGAGATGCATTTAATGTTGTTCTCTATCAATAGGTTGTTGGATGCTTGATTTACTTATGCCTTACTTGTCCAAATATTCAATTTTTTGTCTCACAAATGAGAAGGTTCATGCATTGCCCAGGTGTTAAGCATTGGCAAGTGGTTAAGCGCATCTTTCACTACTTGAGTGGTGTGCGGAGATGGATTCGAACTTGATGAAGATGAAGTGGTGCTGCAAAATCTTTGCACTACACCAGCCAAATGAACTCCAGAGATATTAGGTGGGCCCTTTTAGCTTGCCAATGGATTTATTAGACACCCTATGTACCTTGTAATATCAATTACAAAAACATGAAACAAAATAGATAAGTTTGACTAAAAGTCAACGAGACAAAACTTTCTATAATTGAAGTCTGACCTTTAGTATTTACTCAGTGCTCTTTCTCTTATCAAAATTAACCAGAGAGCTTTTAGATGAATCTAACTAGGAAGCAAAGCAACCTATTGGAAGTTTTCTCACTGAAAATGATTGACTATATGATGAGTTTAGCAATCCACTTATGTAAACCCGACTTTTCAAGAGGCATGAGATATGAATACACAGTGAAACGTTGATGAACATTACTCACATCTCATAGATCCGAATGGAATGAAAGTTTGTAATCCATTAGACTTAGAGAGCTACCATTATCAAGTTAAAGCATTGGAAAAAATAGATTATGCTAAGAGAAATCCTTTCTGCAACCTGACTGAAAAATTGAGAACTATGATAGTGAACAGTGCACTCACATAGGCATGAAGATATGGTCACAACTGATCATGAAATCAAATGTATATTGAGTGGAAATTACAATGGACTTACCAGTACATGTGTGTGCCTTGAGATCACACTCTGATATGGCAAGAAGTTTTGCTAAAAATGGAGACCTTTCCCACGACTAAAAAGTCATGTATATATAGTGAATGTTGGAGCCAAAATTTGAATTTGAAATCAAGCTCACCTAAATCAATGTCCCTATCTTTTGGTGATTGATTCTCCAACTAATTCAGTCACGAATTTGTGGAGTTCTTTTCCTACTCATCAAGTGGATTGAACCACTTTTGATTCTTTAACTTTTACATCAGGTAAATGTTCAAGAAGTTACAAGGGTGATTTCATAAGTGAACTCTTCATGTCTTCAACATTTGCTTCAATGATAACATAATTTTTATGATTTTAGAGACTCAAGCCAATACTTAGACTTGTCATGTACTTGCTCCAATAGCTCCCCCTCAAGTCAAGTAAGCTTGAGTTCTTCAATCATCCAAGATTACCTGCAAACCAATCATAGCTTTGAATTTACTGAGTTCTGTACCATCTAATGCCTTGGTTAGAATGTCTGCACATTGTTGATGAGTTTATACATATGATAGCTGAATTTCCTTGCTCAGAATCTTCTCTCTTACATAGTGATAATGTACTTCAATATGTTTAGTCCTTGCATGGAAAATTGGATTGGCAGCCAAGTGAATGGAACTCATGTTGTCACCAAAAATACTTGGAGTTCCAACCTCCAATCCAAGATCTGTAAATAGTGTCTTCGTCCAAATTGCTTCGTGAGTAGTTATGGCAAGACCTCTGTATTCAGCTTTTGTAGAAGAGAGAGCAATTGTAGGTTGCTTCTTAGATGACCATGAAACAAGTTTTGAACGTGCAAAGGTAAGGTATCCTGAGGTATCCCTTCTTTCTTCCTTGGAGCCAGCCCAATCTGCATCAAAGAACAACTTTAAACCTAAATCAGATACATAAGGGTGATATAACCCTTCATTTATGGTCCCTTTGAGATAACTTAGTATCCTCTTCGCAGCACCCATGTGAGGTTTCTTGGGTGTGTGCATAAATTGAGTTAGCACACTCACATTATAGCATATATCTACTCTTGTCAATGTGGCATAGTTCAAACTACCCATAAGGCTTTGATAACATGTGATATCTTCTATGAGTTCACCTTCTTGTGAGTTTAATTTGTGATTAACTTCCATTGGAGTGCCTGCAATCTTACAATCTTGCATCTTGAATTTTTTCAACATGTCTTTAATATACTTTCTTTGAGTAAGGAATAAACCATGATCTCTATAAACTACTTCCAATCCTAGGAAGTATGTACGTGAACCTAGGTCATTTATCTTGAACTCCTCTCTCATCTGATCCTTGATCTTCTTCATTCCATCTGCATTATTTCTTGTAAGTATAATATCATCCACATACACACATAAATATATGACTTAAGAATTATTCTTTTTGATAAAGAGTGATGGATCAACCTTGCTAGATTGAAATCCTTTGTCTTGTAGAAATGAAACAAGCCTATGATTCCAAGCTCTTGGAGCTTGTTTGAGTCCATACAGAGCTTTATTAAGTTTACACACATAATCAAGATGTACTTGATTCTCAAAACACGTGGTTATGCCATATACACTTGTTCTGTTATCCAACCATTAAGAAATGCTTTTTTTACATCCAATTGGAGTTCCAATTCTTGGAAGAAGCAATACTAAGTAGAACTATGATTGTAGGCATCTTTGCCACAAGAGATAAATTTTCTTCATAATCAATTCCTTGAGTTTGTGCAAAGCCCTTTGCCACAAGCCTTGCCTTATGCCTATTAGAACCATCAAAATTCTTCTTTAATTTGTAAATCCATCTTGAACCTATTACGTTCATTGATGAAGTCTTGGGAACCGATTCCCAATGTTGTTTTCCTCAGGTGCTTCAATTTCCTCTTCCATTGCATGCTTCCATTTTGATTTCTTCTTGGCTTCCTCAAATGTTGAGGGTTCCTCTTGATTTATGTCCTATGCTATATAGATTGAATGCTAAGTAACTAGAGAAGTATCAAACCCATACCTCTCTGGTTTTCTTTTCTCCCTCATGGACCTTGTTAGACCATGATGTGATGGCTCTGCCCCTTCTCCAAGCTTTTGCACTTTAGCTTTACCTTTAGACTTCCATGCTTTGATCTTTTCTATCTGAGATTCTTCACCATCTTCTAAGATATCATGCTTTTCAACTTTAGGATGATTCTCCTTGACAAGCTTTGGGAAATCTTCTTCAAGATCATATAGTAAGTTGATCTTCCTGCATGAATCTTCATACCAAGAACTATTCTCATCAAACACTACATCTCTACTCACCAAGAAACCCTTGTTGGTTGGGTTGTATAATCTGTAGCCCTTTTGGTTGTTGTCATATCCAATGAATACACACCTTTCTGCTTTTGGATCCATCTTCCCTCCAACCTGTGAAGGAACATGAGCATAAGCAATACATCCAGAAATCTTGCAATGATCCAAGCTTGTTCTTCTTCCATTCCAAACCTCATATGGTTTCATGCCATCAAGTAACTTTGAAGGCAACCTATTGATTAAATAGGTGGCTGTGGATATAGCCTCAACCCATAAATAATTAGGTAAATGTTTTTCATTTAACATAGACCTTGCAGCTTCAACAATTGTCCTATTTCTTCTCTCTGCCACTCCATTTTGCTTTGGAGTATACCTTGTAGTAACTTCTCTCTTGATTCCCCTTTCTTGAAGGAAAGAATCAAATTCATGGGAGAAGTATTTTCCCCCTCCATCTAACCTTAGCCTCTTTAGTGTTTAACCCGTTTGGTTCTCCACAAGAGCTAAATACCTTTTGAATCATGAAAAGACTTCATCCTTGTGCTTCATAAAGTATAGGATAGTCCATCTACTTCAATCATCAATGAAAGAAACATAATACCTTGATCTTGATATTCAAGCATCCGTGCTAGGTCCCCATACATATGTGTGAACCAATTCCAAGAGGTCTCCATGCATATATCCTTTCTTCATGAATGGTAACCTATGAGACTTTCCAAAATTACATGCACTACACTTATAAATCATATGTTTCTTTGACAACTTAGGGAGTCCAACTACACTTTGGTCCCTACATATTTGCTTTAATGATCTTTCACCAATATGTGCTCACCTCTTGTGCCATACTTCCAATTTTTTGAGTGTCGATTACCATAATTAAAGAGAGAAATCTTCCCTGTATCTTGTAATTCAAATGTGAATAATCTACCTATCTTTTCACCCTTTGCAATCCTCCTGAATCCTTGACTTGGATCTTCAACAAATACTCCTCCTCTTGTTAACCTGACTTGTAAGCCTTTCTCCACAATCTACCCTACAGTTATCAAATTCTTTGTGATGGTAGGAACATACATTACCTTGCTAAGTATGTTGATATTTCCATCAAGTGATTTTACCTTTTCTATCTTTCCTGCAAGGTGCCTTGTCTCATCACCTGTTTGCACCTCATGTTTGTTCCTTGGATCTTCTAAATCTGATAGGAGGGCCACATTTCCTGCCACATGATTGGAACAACCTTAATCTATGTAGAAAACATTCTCATCATATTTACCTTGAGGAATTGTCATATTCATGATTAGCAATTAGTCTTCTTGATTTGATTCCTCTGTGTAATTATTGAATTCTCTTCTTCCTCTATAGCCTCCTTGATAGTTTGAATGGTTGTAATTGTTGTGATAGCCATTGAAGTTGTTGATCCTTCCTCTTGAGTAGACATAACCTCCTGTAGCCTCTGCCTCTTTGATTCCTGGAATTCCTAAAGCAATTTTTAGTTGTGTGATTGGTTAGTCCAGAAATAGAACAAGAATTAGACTCTTGGGGTCTCCCCCTGCCTTGTCTTCCTTCTCTACCTCTACCTCTACCATGTCTTCCTCTACCTGCATAGTTAGCTTGATATACCTACTTCATCATCCACTTTCTTTCCTTTTCCTTCATTGTCTTTGGACTTACTTTTATCAGTATACAAAGTAGAAGATTGATAACCTTTAGAACCTTCCCTATTCTTCATAAGTTTAGCCTCTTGAGTGAGTAGTTGCCCAATAAGTGTATTGAAGTCTGGTACATGCATATCCATGTATAGGTCCATTGTTGTGGTAAAAGCTTCCCACTCGTTATCTGCCTTTAAGCCATTCATGACTTGCCTTACAATCTGCTCTTCTTCTATTACCTCTCCAATGCTTCTTAACTGATCAGCAATGTCCTTGATTTTTGTGACAAAGTCAGTCACATTTTGTTTGGGAGCTTTCTTGAGAGTTGTAAAATCCAACCATAGTTGATGCTTCCTGTGTTTGCAGTTTTGACCCATCTTCTCATGAGCATTGTATGTCTGCAATAGACACAAATGTTTGGTATTTTGATAGTGGGGCAACCAAACATATTACCTTGCAGTGCAGTTTCTTCACTTCACTTGAGCCTGCCCCTACAGGGAATATTGTCAGATGTGCTAATAACTCCTCTTATCTTGTCATGGAGTTGGTAAAATCCTTCTAACTACTACTGGTGGTAGTTCTTTCACCTTGTCAGATGCTTTAGTTGTGCCAGGGATCAAGAAAAATTCATTATCAGTTTCAGCATTAGCCAAGATTGGCTTGGTTGTGAAATTTGTTGATGACAGATGTACAGTTCATGATCTATCAAATGGCGACATGATTATTGCTTCTGGCATTTTATGTCATGGGATGTATAAGCTCAGAGACTATGAAATATCTGTGAATGATTTGGCATGTGCAGTACATGATTCTCAGGCTATGTCAGATGCAAAGCTTTGGCATGCACGCCTTGGTTATCTAAATTTTGCTAATTTGCTATGCCTGTAGAAATCTGAAATGGTGTCCTCTTTGCCCAAACTTGAGGCACCCAGAAAACATGTCTGTGAAGGCTATATTTTGGGCAAAATGTAGCAATTCCCCCTTTCCAAAAGATGGTTCAGTTCGGGCTACTTAGAAATTACAGCTTGTACATAGTGATGTCTATGGTCTTATGTAGACACCTTGGTTTGGAAACTATCTTTACTTAGTGACTTTCATTGATGATTTAACCAGGCATGCATGGGTATATCCACTCAAAGAAAAGTCCGAAGTGTTTATGTGCCTCAAACAGTTTTTGGTTTTGGTTGAAAATCTTTCATCATGTAAAATGGGCACCCTCCAATCTGATCGAGGGGGAACATATGTCTTCTAACTTTAATACATTTCTGGTTGAACATGGGATAAAACATCAACGTACAGTGTTGTACACACCTCAATAGAATGGAGTTGTTGAATGAAAGAACAGGTCACTCATGGAAATGGCGAGGTGTATGGTCAAGGTTCAAGCTTTACCAGATAGTTTCTAGCTTGAGGCTATCATGTGTGCAACATATGTACTTAATAGGTGTCCCACTAAAGCATTGTAGTCTATCACTCCATATGAGGCTTGGCATGGTCACAAGCCATTTGTTGCTCATTTGAATGTTTTTGGTTGTCTGCCATATGCATTAGTGCCTAAACAACATCACAAGAAATTGGATGATAAAGCAGTAAAATGTATTTTTGTTGGGTATAGTTCTGAAAGCAAAGGCCATCGTCTGTATCATCCACAGACTAAACACATTTTGGTTATTTGTGATGTTGTTTTTGTGGAAGATGATATTCAACCTTTACTTTCATGTACGAAAGAGACATTTGTTAGCTCCAAAGACATGTATGATACTTTGTTGCCTCTTTTTACAGGTGGATAGTCTAGTGTTGGTCCTAATGAGGCAACTTCTTAGCCATTGCAGGTTTCATGTGATGATGTAGATCATTCCATTTCTGATGCACATTTGCATGATGCACTTGTTGATGAAAGAGCTGATATTGAGGAGGCAAAAACTATGCCAAAATGGCTAGTGCAGACTTTGTGTGACAACAAATTAGATACACCTCTCTCATATTGTACTCATTCAAGCTCTCATGGTGCCTCTTTTGCATCAGATTGCTATGCTATGGCTGCATCTAGTCTCTATGATGAGACTGAACCTATTTCGTTTGAGGAAGCACAAAATTCTGAACATTGGATGGCTGCAATGTAGTCTGATTATGATGCTATCATGAAAATGGTACCTGGTCTTTATGTGACTTGCCTCCTGGCAAGGAGGCCATTGGCACTAAGTGAGGCTAAAGTGTAAACCTGGTGGAACAGTTGACAGGTATAAGGCTAGGCTTATTGCAAAGGGTTATGCATAAGAAAGAGGCATTGATTTTGATGAAATCTTTGCACCTACTTGCAGAACGACTACTCTTCGTAGCATCTGTGCACTTGCATCTCATCATGGTTGGAATGTACATCAGTTGGACATCAAAACAACATTTTTGAATGGTGACTTGCATGAAGAAGTATATGTTTTTCAGCCACGTGGCTTCGTGCAGAAAGGGCATGAAAACCAGGTGTGCAAGTTAAAGAAGGCATTACATGATTTGAAGCAAGCACCATGTGCTTGGTATGAAAGATACATGCCTATCTGATTGCACATGGTTTTGAGAACACCCAACTGAACACACCTTATAGGTTAAGTGTGCTTCTGATCATTGTGGTGTATGTTGATGACATGTTGCTCACTGGTCCTCATGAGAAGCATATTGCTGATTTCAAGGCTGATTTACATGCCTCATTTGAGATGTCTGATTTGGGGCATTTGCATCATTATTTGGGCATTCAATTTATGCACATTGATGATGGAATGGATTTGTGTCAAATGAAATATATTGACACATTATTGCAGTCTTTTGGCCTTGAAAACTATAAACCTAGACAGGTTTATGATTGAGTCTTCATGATGTTGGAGATGCATTTGATGTTGTTCTCTATTAGTAGGCTATTGGATGCTTGATTTACTTATGCATTACTTGGCCAGATATTCAATTTGTTATCTCATAGATGAGTAGGTGTATGCATTTCCCAGGTTTCAAGCATTCGCAAGAGGTGAAGCACATCTTTCGCTACTTGAGTGGTACTCGGCTACTTGGATTGTTTTATCCCAAAGGGGATCACTATCCCCAGATTTGCATGCTTTTTTTTACTCTGACTGGGATAGTTGCTATGACACTCGTGTGTCCACTAGTGGTTTTTGCTTCATGCTTGGTAGATCATGCATATCTTGGTTGAGCAAGAAGCAGCCTACTGTGGCCACTTCCAGTTGTGAGGCTGAGCATAGGGTAACTTTCACGGAGACTGTTGTGGCTCAGATGCCTTATGGCTGATTTGGGTGTTGGTGAGTCTTCTGCCACTACCATCTTCACTGATAGTCAGAGCGCATTGGAAATTGCGAGGAACCATGTGTTCCATGCTCACACTAAGCACATTGAGGTGCATTATCATTATGTCAGGGAGAGGTTCTCTGCTGGAGAGATCAGCTTGGCATATGTGCCCACGCAGAAGAACATTGCAGACCTTTTCACGAAGGCTCTACCTAGGGAGAAGTTGGAAGCTTTTCGCAAAGCTTTGGGCTTATTTCCTTTTGTGGATTGATTCCAGATAGCTTGGCACTTCCTTATACATGAGTGCCAGCTCCTTGTTCACCGCATCACTCATAGAGGGGATTTGATGATATGTTTAGGTAGCGATGTGTGTGAAGACGGCTCACTTTTTTCCCTCTTTAGGAGGTTCCCCCCCCCCCCTTGTATATACACCTATTGCCCTAACAAGGTACTTATCTTTGTACATTCTACTGGTAATTCATTCAATATTTTGTGTTGTGTTCCAAACTTCTTCTTTTTCCTTGTGTTGTCCGCATGCTTCAGTAGACATTTAACTCCAACACTTCATTAGCTAATTTATCCTAGTCATTGATCTTGACCTGTCTACGAGAAAGCACAAGGTGAGTTATTTCTTTCAATTGATGAGATAGTGGTTTTACCTTTGTTATCCACTAGGTGTGGTTAAAAATTATCAAATCACCACTAGCAATGATCTTCTTTGCCTCTAGATCCCAAAGTCTATACGCGACTTTTATCTTCACTATATCCTAAGAAGACACATTTTTTTGCTTTTTGATCATAACTTAGTTCTTGTTGATTTAGGTATATGTGCATAACAAAAACATCCAAAAATTTTGAAATGCATAACTGAAGGCTTTTTACCGGAGTATGCTTCTTGAGGAGTAATGCCCTGCAGTGCCTCTAAGTAGCTTCTATTCAACATGTACACACCCATATTAACTACTTATATCTAAAATGAATCAAGCATATCTTGATCTTTCAGTATGTTGTGGTCCATTTCAACTATTGTCTCCTATTTTTTCTCTCAAAAATGCCATTTCATTGAGGTGTGTGAGTTGTGTTAAGCTGCCTCTTGATTCCATGAGCATTTTAGTAGTTGTTGAATTATGTCAATAAGAATTCTCCTCCTTGATCAATATGGAACTTTTTCATTTTTCTATGTGTTTCATTCTCAACAATCTTGTGCCATATTTCAAATTTGTCAAATGCATCAGCCTTCTCCCGAATAAAATATAGCCATATCTTTCTACTACAATCCTCGACTATCAACAAAAAGTAGAGAGATCCTCCCATAGCAAGAGTAGGCATTTTACCAAAAAGATCAGCATGTGGCGACTCTAGAGTAGCTCGAGCTCGATTGCTACTCTTATTTGGAAATGTCTTCCTTTGTTGCTTGCCCATCATGCAAACTTCACATGGTTCCTACAAATGTTAAAATGTAAGTAAATGTGCTACCATCACTTTTCTCTACATCTCTTTGAGAATGAAAAATCAGATGCCAAAAATATTTATGCCAAAGTCTACTCATGTCTCTGTCTTCTACAATAGTGATGAAACTTAACTTATACAAGTTGTCTTTTCACACTCCTTTTCCTACAATATTATTGTTCCATCCAAAATTTTTGCACCACCCTTTTTTCAAGACCATGATCCATTAAGGTAGAAACTAATAATAAATTTCTTTTTAATATATGGAACATAGAAAAAATCAAAGAGTTTTCTCTCAGTACTAATGATAGCAACAAAAAAGATGGTTCCAATTTCTTCAACTAGACATTTGGAGTCGTTTCCTACCACCACATTGATCCAAGGTTCATCCACACAAGTTTGAGCATATGTACATACTACCTCTATGGCAACCCATAGTTCAAGTTTTGCATTATTTGCATATCCTTCTATTCTTCCATGTAGATTTGAGAGTGCAATTTCTCTCATCTACTTGCTTCTTCCTATAATCCTTAATGGCATGACCCTTCTTTTTGCAATAGGAACAGTTTTTGACAAACTTGTTCTTCTTTGGCTTCTTCTTTGAGTCTATCAAAAGAGCCTTTTCCCTTTGCATTTTCTATAAATGCCACATCATTAGAGTTTTTCCTATTCTTCAAGCACATTTCTTCTTCTAGAAGCATTGCAAAAAACTCTTCAAAGGTAAAAGGGGAGGTTCTAACCTAAGTGTTAATGGCAATTACCTTGCAAGAGAAAGGAGATAAGGAAGAGAGCTCTCACACACTCTCACACTCAAATAGAAGATCACACAAAAATTGAGGTGAGGAAGAATGATCTTCTTCTACTTCTTCTATTACAGAAAGAGAATGTGTAGGAATGAACTAACTCATTAATACAACCAGTACAATATATAAAGAGAAGTACATAAACAAGACTCTAATGTCCATGAATAAGCAAGCTGGCAAGAAAAAAAAATTCCATCTTTCTCAATAAGTAAATATGGTGAAGCTTATTGAATTTATCCATGACACATATTGGTGTAACCACTATACATTTCAGAGAAGCAAAAAGTGGTATGTGCCATCCGTGATCATCACATAATATCTCAACAATCCCCCTCAAGCTCAATGTCATGTCCTATAATCCAAGCATCTTTCAAAACTTCTTCAGCTTCTCTTTAGTGATAATATCAACAACCTTCTCATTGGCTCTCACATAAACAAGATAAATATCACCTACCAATACCTTCTCCAAAATGAAGTGATAATGTACCTCAATATGCTTTGTTTGTTGGAGTTTGAGGTCTTCGGAAGCAAGCGAACAACACAAGGAAGAAGAAGAAGCTTAGAGCACAACACACAATATTGAATGTATTGCCAAGTGAATGTACAAAGATAAGTAGCTCGTTAGGGTTATTGGTGTTGAGATATCAAGCGTAACATGTGATGATCAAGGATGAAACTTATCACTTTTTTCATTTCTTTGACATGTATAGTGGTCATGTCGGTATTTGTCACGGATACTTTAGTGAGCTTTACTAGATTCATCTACCGAGAGTGTAGGCACTCTTGTTTCTTGCCATCTCACTAATTCGGGGACATTGGTTTTTTCCTTATGTGTTGTTCTTTATATATTGCACTAAATGCATTGTTGTATTAGGTCATTCATGTATATTCCTTTTATGTAATAGAAGAAGAAGAAAAAGAAGATCATTCTTCCTTACCTCAATCCATGTCTATGTGTTTGTGCTCCTCTTTGAGTGTAAGAGTATGTGATTGAGCTCTCTTCCTTATCTCCTTCCTCTTGACATGGTATTAGAGCCAGTGTGGTTGCAGAGAGCTCGTGGAGAATGCCTATAGTGAAGAGTATGTGAGAAGGCATGGGCAAAGTGGAATTCATAATTAAGCTCAGATTTCTACAAAATTTGGTGTGAAAGTAAAAGGCACCAAAATATTTTCATGAGTTATCCATTTAGGTTCACTCTTGTTGCTCAAATTTTTGTTTTGGAGCCATCTTGACCTCCGTTTTGAGCCCACAAAGTGGGGCCCATGGAAAAATCAAATTATTTTGCAAATTTATAGCTTGCATTCTGTTTGCCAACACTCAGATATTCAAGATCCATAATTTCAATTGATTCTGTGTACTGTTGATACACAAAAACTATGTTTTTCTAAGATTGAACTGTCACATCACAATGTGACAATATTCAAGCAGACGTACTACTTCTAGTGTTTTTGTAGTGTTGCAAATTGCTGCAAAAATGGCAAGTGCAGATGGAATGAGTCAGCTTATGAGTGATAAGCTTGACAAGAACAACTTCCATGCTTGGAGATTCAGAATAAAAAATTACTTGATGGGAAAAGGCTACTTGAAGTACATAGAAGGAGAGAATGAAAATGCTATGCAGTTACCAAATAGGAATTGGATTGCGGACTAGTTAAGATCACGTACAAGATGCCAAGACTCTGAAAGAGGCTTGGAACACTTTCATCACATTGTATGTCTTGGGTGTGTTTAGAAGTGCGAGAGACACATAAGAAGCACACACAAGGAGCAAAAATGTAGCAGGACACATAGAGAAGAAGGATGGATGGAATATCTCTCTCTATTGACGATTATCAAAACTGAAGTACGAGCTGAATAATATCCCTAAGTACAAAGTACCACCACATACGAGTGAATCATGTATGTGGTAACATGAGGAAAAAACTTCTAGCCAACACTAGAGTAAAAAATGCATATGTATAGGGAAAATGTTCACATCAAAGCTACTCGAGGAACTCATAACTGTAACAAACCCCTTGGAGCGAATGATGTGAACACATACATGGAGTGACAGATCAACCCCCACAAGGTAATAAGCCTAAAGCTTTGCGAAAAGCTTCAAACTTTTCCCGTGGAAGAGCTTTGGTGAATATGTCTACCACATTATCTTGTGTAGGCACATATACCAAATCAATATCTCCTACATGAAGGTGCTCTCTCACATAGTGATAATGCACCTCAATATGTTTGGTCCGTGCATGAAACACTTGGTTTTGTGCAACATCCAATGCACTCTAACTATCAGTGAGAATATATGTAGCAGCACCTATCTCCATGCAAAGATCCATCAATAGGCATCTCTATCATATACACTCCATTGTAGCTTTGATAACTACCCTGTACTCACCTTCACAACTCGATGTCGCCACTGTAGTTTGCTTCTTACTCAGCCAATATATGCATGAGTCTCCAAAGAAAAAGAAATTACCACTAATGGACATGCGAGTATCATAACAACCAGCCCAATCACTATGTGTAAAAAGCATGCAAGCATGGTTGAATATCTCTTCCATAAAAGAGACCTAAGCTCAAAGTTCCTTTTGAGATATCTAAACACATGCTTCATCGCTTGCCAATGCTTTGTGCCAAGGCTATGCATGAATCGACTCAACTGGGAAACTGCAAGCTATATATCCGGCCTTGTGTTGAATGCATATATATGACATCCCATACTTTGCTGATAAAGAGAAGTGTCAAATGCATCACTGGAATCCTCAACTAACAACCTAAATCCTATCTCGACTGGTGTGGAAACTGGCTTGCAATCCTCAAAGTCAAAATTCTTAAGTAGTTTTTCAACATAGTTTGCTTGATGCATAATAATTCCCCCCTCAATGGATACAAACTGGATGCCAAGATAGTAGCTCAAAGACCAAGATAAGTGACATCAAAAGTATGTTGCAAATCAGCCATAAGAATGTCAACTTTTGCATCACATGACTCAGTCAAGAGTATGTCATCAACATAAAGAACAAGCACTATAAGATCAGCCCCATCTTTGCATAAATAAAGCATGCTTTCAATTGGAATACATCGGAAGCCAAGATCAATCAAGTGCTTATGGATTTTGTTATATCATGCACATGGAGCTTGCTCGAGACCATACAAGGCTTTATGCAAGCGAAAAACCATATGCTCTTTCCCTTTCATGGCATATCTAGGAATTGCTTCACATAGACCTCTTCTTGTAAATCACCATTCAAGAAAGATGTTTTTAGCTGATGTACTTTCCAACCTCGATGGGTAGCCAATGCAACCACGGTATGAATGGTGGTCATACATGAAGTAGGTGCAAAAGTTTCATCATAGTCAATGCCACATTGTTGCACATATCCTTGGGCAACCAATCTAGCTTTGTAGCGATCAATGATACCATCGGATTTTCTCTTAATCTTGTAAACCAATGCTACCCACTTTGTACCAATGGCATTTTTTCCTTTTGGTAATTCACATAACTCCCAAGTACCATTCCTACGTATGGACTCCATTTCTGATTGCATACCGCTCATCCAATGTGGATTGTCACATGCATCTTCAAAAGTAAGTGGCTCTTCATTACATGCTATTGCAATAAGAGAATAATATACAAAATTACTTGATGCATGGTGAGAGCTTGATCTTGTTCTACCAAGTAAAGGTGCACTCAATCTGCTATCTTATAAAGTTTGTTTCAGCCACTTTGGCATATTTTGTGCACTCTTGATAGACATGTGTTCATTATGTAATACATCATCAACATGTATATCATGTGTGGGCTGAATTTCACGCTCATTTTCAACCATATTTTGACATATAAGTTCAGCCATATGTGGCTGGAAATTTCCAGTAGTTTTGATAATTTTTGGCTAAAAAATTTCAGCCATGTTTGGCTAGAAATTCTTTGCATTTCCAACTCTATTTTGTTGCAATTTTTTAGCCCTTTGAGCCTCAGTTGGCTGGTCTACATGGCCATAGTCAAGCACACCATTTTGGAACAAAGTCATGAGTGTATCGAACACATCTTGTGACCTAACTATTGGCTTTTTTAATTCAAGTAGAGGGAAATTTGAATTTTCAAAAAATACCACATCTCGACTCACAATAATTGTGTTTTTCAATGGATGTTACAAATGATATCCCTTAATTTCATCACTATAACCATCAAATATACATTTCTTTGCCTTGTCATCAAGTTTGTGATGTTGTTGTGATGGCACAAGAGCATATGCCAAACAACCAAACACACATATGACTAACCATAGGCTTATCTCCATTCTAGGCCTCATAAGGAGTGATGACTCTCAATGCTTTTGTAGGGTAGTGATTCAACACATAGTTTGCACACATGATCGCTTCCATCCAAAACTTATCATGAAGGTTATTTCCTTTAACCATGCATCATGCCATTTCAAGAAGAGTTCTATTTTTATGCTCGACAATACCATTTTGCTGAGGTGTATATGGCATCATAAATTGGTGTGAAATACCTCTTTCATGAAGAAAATCATTAAACTCATGTGGCATGTATTCACCACCATGATCCATGCATAGAGTCAAAACCTTGTTTAAAGAAAAATTTTCAGTCATAGTTAAAAATGCTTTGAAGCAAGAAAATACCTCATTCTTTGCTTTCATAGGATACACCCATGTATGGCGAGTAGAATCATCAATGAAGATAACAAAATATGCATGCTTCCCAAAAGATGGAGTCTTGACGAGACCACATACATCACTATGAGCAAGCTAGAATTTTCTTGTAGTGTGTGCATGACTACCTTTTGGAAAAGAAGCACGATGCATTTTTCCAAGAATGCAACCTTCACATGCATGCTTTTCAATGGACCCCTATTGGCAAACCAATAACCATGTCCTTGTTTTGTAAGTAAAGCAAACTATTGAAGTTCAAGTAACCAAAACGAGCATACCAAAGCTCCATTTCAACCATGGAAGAAGTATGAGCAATCAAGGCATTCGAGGCAACCCTCTTGTATGTATCTATGCGATACAAACCATTCCATAATGTGCCGAACATCACGATAATATCACCATTGCTGAAATCGTGAACCATACACTTATCATCAACAAAGTGTACATGAAGTGCAATTTTGGCAATCAACGGAATTGAAATTAAGTTATTATTTGATATCGAGTACATACAATGTATTTTTCAAGAGAATCACACCTCCATTTGTAGTCATAAGCTCAATTTCTCCTACTCCAATGATAGGATAAGAGGCATTGTTTGAACACACCACATATCCTCCTTTGGGTGCATCTTTCAAAGATGCAAAAACCCTTTTGCATGAAGTTACATGCTTTGAATCACCACTATCAAATAACCAATCCGAATCAGCCTCACTCAAAACCATACATTCAGATTGCAAAGATGCATCATTATGACATGTAATAACACATGCCCAAAAATCTTGAGCCATGTTAGCTTCATCATTCTTTGCATTTTCTGAATTTTCAGCAATAGACATTTGGATTCATTCTTCTTTTCATTGTTCTTAGCAAGCTTTCTAGACTCATCAATAGTATGACTAGCCTTTTGGCAATATTTGCACCCTTTCTTCTTTTGCAAATTAGCATCATTAGAGGAATGAGTGGAAGAGGAAGGTTGAGGCTTTGGTTTTGATGAACCCAAAGCTGAACCATACTTGCTTTTCCCCTTTTGTGAGATAGCAAGTGTTTGCGTTCCCTCAATCAAACCACTCATATTCACTCTTGATTGCTATTCTTGCAAAATAAGAGACACAACCTCATCAAATGCATACATATTGGGATTTCCTTTTGCAACCAGACAGAGTGTAGTGGCAAAGCTTTACAAAGATTCTGGCAATCCTTTCAAAAATGTAGAGATGAGTGATGCATCCAGAATAATCTCATCTATGTTTGCCAATTGCTCTTTCAAGTCCTTGATGTGTGCCACATACACATCCACCGACTCATTTTCAGCCATACATACATCCTCAAGTTGCTTCCTCAAGTATGCAACATGTGCTTCATTATGCATGACATAGAAAGAAGCAAGAGTGACCCATGTCTGTCTTGATGTAGAACATGATTGAATGTGTGGAACTATATGATGCTTCACAAAAAGCGCAATCAATGCATGAGCTTGCGCATCTTTTCCATCCCATCTAAGGTACTCCTGTGTAGGTGGAGAAGGAGTAATCACTATACTTGAAGAAGAAGCTCCATCTGTGACATAGACTGTGAAGTAGAAGAACCTGCGGGTCTTCAATCTACATCTGCCAGCTTACAAACCATCACTCTAATGGCGATTTTGAGTGCAGAAATGGCTTTGAAATGGGGGTAAAACGCCAATGCAATTGGTGGAAATCTTTCTTGGCTGCTAAAATTCATTGTTCTATGCTCTGAAGTTGATTTGCACGGTTAAAAGCACATGCATGGTGCGAAGTGAAAAATTGAAACTTGAGAGGGAGCTGAGCTTTCTCTCATACCACTATTGGGTGTGTGTAGAAGTGCAAGAGACACACGAGAAGCACACACAAGGAGCACAAACACAGCAAGACACATGGAGAAGTCGGATGGCTAGAATAGCTCTCTCTATTGATGATGATCATAACTAAAGTAAGAGCTGAATAATATCCCTAAGTACAAAGTACCACCACATATGAGTGAATCATGTATGCGATAGCATGGGGAAAAAAACATCTATCCAGCACTAAAAAGTGCCCATGTAAAAGGTTCACATCAAAGCTACTCAAGGAACACATAAGTGTAATAGTATGAGACCAATACAAAGGTACAAAAATTCCAACTCAAGAATGAGCTACATACATTGGAGAAAAATGGCATGTTGGTAACTGACTATACCTTGAAAATCAAAAGCATATATGAGTAACTTGCATCTATTGGCATGAATGTAGATGGTGATGATAAGGTGGAAGTGTGCCTTCATGGTTTAGGAGCTACGTATAAGCAATTAAGAACGTCTATTCAGACCAAGGAAAATATTTTGAATTTTGATGATCTAGTGTCCATGATGATTATTGAAGAAAAGAATATTGGTGAGGACTCAAAGTCCTAAGGAAAACCTAGTTCTCAGTAGGTATTCTACTCTTGTAGAGGAAGAGGTAGAGGTAGAGATTTTGGAAGTGGAAGAGGACACAGTAACCAAGACCAAGGTCAACATGAGAATCATGTAGAAGGTAGAGGATAGTTTCAAGGAAGGGGGAGCCAAAGAGGCCGCAAAAATTTCCAAATAAATGATTTAGGTAAAGTTAGTAAAAGATGTTGGAATTGTGGTGAACATGGACACTTTGAACGTGATTACAAGTTGAAGAATCAAAATAATAGAAGGTAGCAAAACAACTATGCATTCACAAGTGCAGATGATTCTAAGAAGCTATTCATGATCCAACATCACATGATGAACACGATGTTTGTTGATGTTTCAAAATCGAATGATAATGTTTGATATGTTGATTCAGGTGCTTCAAATCACATGGCCAGTCATGCGGAATGGTTTAGTAGTTTGCAAAAATTATTACTTCCTAGATATGTTGAAACAGGCGATGACACATCACATCCTATCGAGCATACAGAAAACATAGCATTGTATATGGAGGATGGGAAGGTAAAACATCTTGTTGATGTGTTGCATGTTCCAAATATAACAAAGAATCTAGTTTTTGTTGGACAAATGCTTGACCAAGGATTAAAGGTCAGGTTCAATGTTGATGGGTTATATGTAGAACAGTAAAAATAAGATGGAAGATTGATTGCCAAAGGAAACAATGTGGGTAGGATGTTCACCTTAAATGTGAAAATTCCTTAAATGAATGCAGCCATTGTTTGAAAAAGGTACAAGAGTTATTGCTTATATAGAAAAACACTAGTATATGTTAGGGATACTTTAGTGAGATTTACTAGATTCATCTACAGAGAATGATGGCACACTTCTTTCTTGCCAGCTCACTCATTCGTGTACATTGGTTTTTTCCTTATGTATTGTTCTTTATATATTGCACTAGCTATATTGTTGTATTAGGTCATTCTTGTATATTCCTTTTATGTAATAGAAGAAGAAGAAGAAGAAGAAGAAGAAGAAGAAGATCATTCTTCCTTGCCTCAACTTGTGTGTCTGCTCCTCTTTGAGTGTGAGAGTGTGTGAGTGAGCTCTCTTTCTTATCTCCTTCCTCATGACAACAAGCATATATATTGTTGGAGTTTGATGTCTGCAGAAGCACGCGAACATCACAAGGAAGAAGAAGAAGCTTTGAGTACAACACACAATATGAATGTATTACCACTAGAACGTACAAAGACCAGTCGCCCGTTAGGGCCATAGGCATATATACAAGGGGGGACCTCCTAAAGAGGGAAAAAAGTGCCCTAGTAGTCCTAGTGTGTTCACACACATCACTACCTAAATATATCAACAAATCCCCCCTAGGAGTGATTTGGTGAACAAGGAGCTGGCACTCATGTATAAGGAAGTGCCAAGCTATGTGGAATCAATCCACAAAAGGAACTAAGCCCAAAGCTTTGTGAAAAGCTTCAAACTTCTCCCTAGGCAAAGCCTTGGTGAAAAGGTTTGCAATGTTCTCCTGCATGGGCACATATGCCAAGTTCATCTCTCTAGTAGAGAACCTCTCCTTGACATAATGATAATGCACCTCAAAGTCCGTAGTGCGAGCATGGAACACAGGGTTCCTAGCAACTGCCAATGCGCTCTGACTGTCAGTGAAGATGGTGGTGGCAAAAGAATGACCAACACCCAAATCCACCATAAGGTGTCTAAGCCACACACACTCAACATTCACTATGAGAGCTGCCCTATGCTCCACCTCACAATTGGAAGTGGCCACAGTAGGCTGCGTCTTCCTCAACCAAGATTTATATGAGCTACCAAGCATGAAGCAAAAGCCACTAGCGGACACACAAGTGTCATAGAAACAAGCCCAATCAGAGTCAGAAAAAGCATGTAAATCTGGCGGTAGTGATCCCCCCTTGGGATTAAATAATCCAAGTAGCCGGGTACCACTCAAGTAGCAGAAGATGTGCTTAACCGGCTACCAATGCTTGACACCTGAGCAATGCATCAACCTGCTCATCTATGAAATAGCAAATTGAATATTTCGTTGGGTAATGCTTAAGTAAATCAAGCATCCAATAGCTTGCTGATAGAGAACAACATCAAATGCATCTCCAGCATCATGAAGACTCAATTGTAAACCTGTCTCCATAGGAGTGGTAATAGGTTTGCAGTCTTCAAGGCCAAAATGTTGCAATAATGTGTCAATATATTTTCTTTGACACAAATCAGCAATATGCTTCTTATGAGGACCAGTGAGCAGCATGTTATCAACATTTACAACAATGATCAGAAGCACATCATTTGCACGCTTAACATATAAGGCGCTCTCTATCGGACTATTTTCAAAACCATGTGCAATCAGGTAGCGATGTATCTTTTCAGACCAAGCACGTGGTGCTTGCTTACAACCATATAATGCCTTTTTCAACCTGCACACTTGGTTTTCATGCCCTTTTTGCACAAAGCCACAGGGCTGAAAAACATACAATTCTTTTTGCAAATCACCATTTAGAAATGCACTTTTAATGTCCAACTGATGTACATTCCAACCATGATGAGCTGCAAGTGCACAAATACTACGAACAATAGTCATTCGGTATGTAGGAGCAAAGGTCTTATCAAAATCAATGCCTCTTTCCTAAGCATAACCCTTTGCAACAAGCCTAACCTTATACATGTCAACTGTTCCATCATGCTTACGCTTTAGCTTGTATACTCACTTAGTGCCAATTGCCTTCTTGCATGGATTCAAGTCACATAAAGACTAGGTATCATTCCTCATTATAGCATCATATTCAAGTTGCATAGTAGCCATCCAATTTTTTGAATTTTGTTCTTCATCAAATGAAATAGGCTCATGCTCATCACAGAGACTAGAGGCAACCATAGCATAGAAATCTAATGGAAAAGAACCACTATGAGAGCCATAACGAGTACGATATGATAGAGATTCATCTAATTTGCTATCATGCAAATGTTACACTTATGTGTTCCACAGGTAGCTTTGATGTGAACCTTTTGCCTATACATGGGCACTTTTTACTCTAGTTTGGGCTAGAGGTTTTTTCCCCATGTTACCACATACTTGATACTCTCATATGTGGTGGTACTTTGTACTTAGGGATATTATTTAGCTCTTACTTTAGTTCAGTTCATCGTCAATAGAGAGAGCTATTCTAGCCATCGTCTGCTTCGTGTGTCTTCTTGCGTTTGTGCTCCTTGTGTGTGCTTCTTGTGTGTCTCTTGCACTTCTACACACACCCAACAGTGGTATCAAAGTAGGTTTAGCTCCTTCTCAAGTTTCGGTTTTTTGCATCGCGATGCACACGCACTTCTAACAGTGCAAATCGACTTCGGAGCATAAAACTATGAATTTCAGTAGCCAAGAAACATTTCCACCAGGTGTGCTGGAGTTTTACCCCCATTTCAAAGCCATTCATGCAGTCAGAATCGCCATCAGAGTGACGGTTTGTGAGCTGAAATTTCAGCACTTATTTCAGCTTTCGTCGAAGTAAAGTTTTTGTCACATTCTTGTTCCTTTGTGAAATGTTGGGCAGCAATGACTTGTTTGGCATGCTTCAAGCTGAAGATAAGCTTGATGGGACCAACTATCTGATGTGGTCTTACATGATGAAGCATGTTCTTGTTGCAAAACAATTTTGGAACATAGTGGCAGATGTAGATCAAAGACCAGCAGGTTCTTCTACTTCACAGTCTACTGTCACAGATGGAGCTCCTTCTTCGAGTACAATGGTTTCTCCTTCTCCACTACACAGGAGCAGCTTAGATGGGATGGAAAAGATGATCAAGCCCATGCTTTGATTGCTCTTTCAGTGAAGAGTCATATAGTTCCACAAATTCGGTCATGTTCTACATCGAGATAGGCATGGGACACTCTTGCTTCTTTGTATGTTGTGTGTAATGAAGCACACGTGTTGCATAATTGAGGAAGAAACTTGAGGATGTATGTATGGTTGAAAATGAGTCAGTGGATGTGTATGTGACATGCATCAAGGACTTGAAAGAGCAATTGGCAAACATATAGATGAGATCATTCTGGATGCATCACTCATTTCTACATTGTTGAAAGGATTACCAGAATCTTTTCAAAGCTTTGCTACTACACTCCATTTGCTTGCAAAAGGAAATCCTAATATGTATGCATTTGATGAGGTTGTGTCTCTTCTTTTGCAAGAAGAGCAATCTAGAGTGAATAGGAGTGGTTTGATTGAGGGAACGCAAGCACTTGCTATCTCACAAAAGGGGAAAAGCAAGTATGGTTCAGCTTTGGGTTCATCAAAACCAAAGCCTCAAGCTTCCTCTTCCACTCATTCCTCTAATGATGGTGATTTGCAAAAGAAGAAGAGATGCAAATATTGCCGAAAGGCTGGTCATACTATTGATGAGTGTAGAAAGCTTGCTAAACATAATGAAAAGAAGAAGGAATTTGGCATGTCTATTGCTGAAAATTCAGCAAATGCAAAGAATGACGAAGCTAACATGGCTCAAGATTTTTGGGCATGTGTTGTTACATGTCATTATGATGCTTATTTACATTCTAAATGTATGGTTGTGAGTGAGGTTGATTCGGATTGGTTCTTTGATAGTGGTGCTTCAAAGCACATAACATCATGCACAAGATTTTTTGCCTCTTTGAAAGATGCACCTGAAGGAGGACACGTGGTATGTGAAAACAATGCCTCTTATCCTATCATTGGAGTAGGAGAAATTGAGCTTATGGCTACAAATGGAGGTGTGATTCTCTTGAAAAATGCATTGTACATGCCCAGTATCAAGAAGAACTTAATTTCAGTTCCATTGATTGCCAAAGTTGGACTTCATGTACACTTTGTTGATGATAAGTGTATGGTTCATGGTTTTAGCAATGGCGATGTTATCGTGATGTCTGGTACATTATGTAATGGTTTGTATCGCATGGATACATATAAGAGGGCTGCCTCGAATGCCTTAGTTGCTCATACTTCTTCCATGGCTGAAATGGAGCTTTGGCATGCTCGTTTTGGTTGCTTGAACTTCAATAGTTTGCTCTACTTGCAAAAGAAGGACATGGTTATTTGCTTGCCTACACTTGAGTCCATTGAAAAGCATGCATGTGAAGGTTGCATTCTTGGAAAAATGCATCGTGCTTCTTTTCCAAAAGATGGTCATCCACACACTACAAGAAAATTGCAGCTTGTTCATAGTGATGTATGTGGTCCCGTAAAGACTCCAACTTTTGGGAAGCATGTATATTTTGTTACCTTCATTGATGATGCTACTCGCCATACATGGGTGTATCCTATGAAAGCAAAGAATGAGGTATTTTCTTGCTTCAAAGAATTTTTAGCTATGGCTGAAAATTTTTTTTCATAAAAGCTTTTGACTCTACGCACGGATCGTGGTGGTGAATACATGTCACATGAGTTTAATGCTTTTCTTCGTGAAAGAGGTATTTCACACAATGTACGGTGCCATATACACCTCAACAAAATGGTGTTGCCGAGCATAAAAATAGAACTCTACTTGAAATGGCATGATGTATGGTTAAAGGAAAGCATCTTCTTGATAAGTTTTGGATGGAAGCGGTCATGTGTGCAAATTATGTGTTGAATCGCTGCCCTACAAAAGCATTCAGAGTCATCACTCCTTATGAGGCTTGGAATGGTCATAAGCCTATGGTTAGTCATATGTGTGTGTTTGGTTGTTTGGCATATGCTCTTGTGCCATCACAACAACGTCACAAACTTGATGACAAGGCAAAGAAATGTATATTTGTTGGTTATAGTGCTAAAAGTAAGGGATATCGGTTGTACCATCCATTGATGAAGACAATTATTGTGAGTCCAGATGTGGTATTTGTTGAAAGTTTAGTTTTCCCTCTGCTCGAATGCAAAAAATTGCCAACAATTAGCTCACAAGATGTGTTTGATACACTCATGCCTTTGTTCCAAAATGGTGCGCCTGACTGTGGCCATGTAGGCCAACCAATTGAGTCTCAAAGGGCTAAAAAACTCTAGCCAAATAGGGCTGAAAATGCAGAGAATTTCCAGCCAAACATGGCTGAAAATTTTCAGCCAAAAAATGTCAAAACTGCTGGAAATTTCCAGCCACATATGGCTGAACATTTGCATCAAAATATGGCTGAAAATGAGCATGAAATTCAGCCCACGCATGATGTACATATTGAAGATGTTTTACATAATGAACGCATGTCTATCAAGAGTGCACAATCTATGCCAAAGTGGCTGAAACAAACTTTGCAAGATAGTAAATTGAGTGCACCTTTACTTGGTAGAACAAGATCAAGCTCTCACCATGCCTCAAGTAATTTTGTGGATTATTCTCTTATTGCTACAGCATGTAATGAAGAGCCACTTTCTTTTGAAGATGCATGTGATGATCCACAATGGATGAGTGCTATGCAATCAGAAATGGATTCCATACATAGAAATTGTACTTGGGAGTTATGTGAATTGCGAAAAGGAAAGAATGTCATTGGTACAAAGTGGGTTTATAAGATTAAAAGAAAATCTGATGGTAGCATTGATCGCTACAAAGCTAGATTGGTTGCCAAAGGATATGCGCAACAATATGGCATTCATTTGCACCTACTTCATGCATGACTACCATTCGTACCGTGGTTGCATTGGCTGCCCATCGGGGTTGGAAAGTGCATCAGTTGGACATAAAGACAGCCTTCTTGAATGGTGATTTGCAAGAAGAGGTCTATGTGAAGCAACCTCCTGGATTTTCTATGAACGGGAAAGAGCATATGGTTTGTTGCTTGCATAAAGCCTTGTATGGTCTCAAGCAAGCTCCACATGCATGGTATGACAAAATACATAAGCACTTGATTGCTCTTGGCTTCACATGTAGTCCAATTGAAAGCACACTCTATGTATGCAAAAATGGGGCTGATCTTATAGTGCTTGTTCTTTATGTCGATGACATACTCTTGACTGCATCATGTGATGCAAAACTTGACATTCTTATGGCTGATTTGTAGCATACTTTTGATGTCACTTATCTTGGTCTTTTGAACTACTATCTTGGCATCCAGTTTGTATCCGTTGAGGGGGAATTGTTATGCATCAAGCAAAGTATGTTGAAAAACTACTTCAGTGTTTTGACTTTGAGGATTGTAAGCCAGTTTCCACACAAGTTGAGACAGGATTCAGGTTCTCAGTTGAGGATTCCAGTGATGCATAGCCCTGGCACTAAGCATTGGCAAGTGGTGAAACGTGTGTTTAGATATCTCCGAGGCACTTTGAGCTTAGGTCTCTTTTATGGCAGAGATATTCAGCCATGCTTGCATGCTTTTACAGATAGTGATTGGGTTGGTTGTTATGATACTCGCGTGTCCACTAGTGGTAATTGCTTTTTCCTTGGAAACTCATGCATATCTTGGTTGAGTAAGAAGCAACCCAGCCATGCTTGCATGCTTTTACAGATAGTGATTGGGTTGGTTGTTATGATACTCGCGTGTCCACTAGTGGTAACTGCTTTTTCCTTGGAAACTCGTGCATATCTTGGTTGAGTAAGAAGCAACCTACAGTGGAGACTTCGAGTTGTGAAGCTGAGTACAGGGTAGTTTTCATAGCTGTAGTGGAGAGTATATGGCTGAGATGCCTATTGATGGATCTTTGCATGGAGATTGATGCTACTACACATATTCTCACTGATAGTCAGAGTGCTTTGGTTGTTGCATGAAACCCAGTGTTTCATGCACGGACCAAACATATGAGGTGCATTATCACTATGTGAGAGAGCGCCTTCATGCAGGAGATATTGATTTGGTATATGTGCCTACACAAGATAATGTGACAGACATATTCACCAAAGCTCTTCCACGGGAAAAGTTTGAAGCTTTTCGCAAAGCTTTAGGCTTACTACCTTGTGGGGGCTGATCTGTCACTCCTTGTATGTGTTCACATCATTCTCTCCAGGGGGGTTTGTTACACTTATGTGTTGCTCGAGTAGCTTTGATGTGAACCTTTTGCCTATACATGGGCACTTTTTACTCTAGTGCTGGCTAGAGGTTTTTTCCCCATGTTACCACATACTTGATACTCTCATATGTGGTGGTACTTTGTACTTAGGGATATTATTCAGCTCTTACTTCAGTTCAGTTCATCGTCAATAGAGAGAGCTATTCCAGTCATCATCTTCTTCGTGTGTCTTGCTGCGTTTGTGCTCCTTATGTGTGCTTCTTGTGTGTCTCTCGCACTTCTACACACACCCAATAGCAATGTCTACACCAGCCATTTTGGCATAGTTTTTGCCTCCTCAATATCAGCTCTATCATCAAAAAGTGCATCATGTAAATTTGCATCAGAAATGGAATGATCTGCATCATCACATGAAACATGTAAAGGCTGAGAAGCTACCTCATTAGGACTAGCACTAGACTGTCCACCTCTAAAAAGAGGCAGCAAAGTGTCATACATGTCTTTGGAGCTAACTGATGTCTCCTTAGTACATGAAAGTAATGGCTGAATAGTATCGTTCACAAAAACAACACATTTTGCTTTTCTTTTTTCTTCTTCTCTGTGTCATCCTCCTTTGATTGTGCAGAATTAGCAGATTTTTGCTTACTAGTAGAGGAGATCCATTTAGCTTTGCCCTTCTGACTAGCTAGGAAAGCTTGATCTGCAACATGCGTAATGGACATGTTCTACCTAGATTGATCTTCTTGCAATAGAACATAGACTAACTCCTCAAATGTTAAGGCATTTGGATTACCTTTCATCATCAAACGAAGAGTAGAAGCAAAACTCTTATATGAATCGAGAAGAACATTCAGAACAGTCTGCACAAGTGAATTGTCAGGCAAGACTTCATCAGCAAAAATCAATTGTTCCTTCAAATCTTTAATCTTTGTGAGAAAACTATCCATGGAATCTCCTTCATTCATTTTCTCACTCTCCAACTCTTTTCAGAGATAAGCAACACAAGCCTCATTCCTTGCCTGGTATAAAGTGGTAAGTGTATCCCAAGCATCCTTAGGTATTCTGCAAGAGCGAATGTGAGGAATAATGGCATGTTTGACAGACAAGGCCATCAATGCATGTGTCTGAGCATCTCTATCATCCCAACAAATTTGTTCTACAGTAGGTGCTACAAGAATCGCAGCACGAATAGGAACATGAAGAATATCGCCATCTTCAACGCCATCTGTATCATCTTCAGCAACTGTGTTTGTAGGTGTAATAGGACATTTTTCAGCACCCTACACAATATTCCATAGTCCTTTTGCAACTAATACATGATGCATCATATAATCCCATAATGGGTAATTGGTAGTGTACAACTTATCCTCAACAGCCAACATACGGAATACATCACTGCTGTCAGCCATGGCCACTAAGCAAATACCCTGATGCAGAAAATTAATTGTATCTCAAAAAGTTGAAGAGAAGTACCTTGTCGAGTTTTGCCAAACCTGTAGAAGACTTCGAGGCATTTATATTGGCAAACCAAAACTTGTGTATACCTTTGGCACAAAAAGACAAAATTACCTTCACAAGCACTATAATAGTGCATTCAGAGGTTGAAATGAGCTTAGATCGCGATTTCGACACCACATAGCAAAGTTGTTTTGATCTCCTAATCACCCTGGGTATGCTTACCAAATTTCATGTGATTCTAAGACTATGATAGGAGGGGTGTTGATGACACCCTAGATGAAGCGACGACCTACTCTGATACCAATTGTTGGAGTTTGATGTCTATAGAAGCATGCGAACAACACAAGGAAGAAGAAGAAGAAGCTTGGATCACAACACACAATACTGAATGTATTACCACTAGAATGTACAAAGATCGATCACCCGTTAGGGCCATAGGTGTATATACAAGTTGAGGGGAAAAAACCTCCTAAAGAGGGAAAAAAGTGCCCCGGCGGTCCTAGTGTGTTCACACACATCACTACCTAAATATACCAACATTTACAAGCTAGAAAAAAAACCTCCTAAAGAGGAAAAAAAGTTCCCTAGTGGTCCTAAGTGTGTTCACACACATCACTACAAAAATATATCAACAAATCCCCCCTGGGAGTGATGCAGTGAACAAGGAGGTGGCACTTATGTATAAGGAAGTGCCAAGCTATGTGAAAAGAGATCGATCCACAAAAGGAAGTAAGCCCAAAGCTTTGCGGAAAGCATAAAACTTCTCCCAAGAAAGAGCCTTTGTGAAAAGATCTGCAATGTTATTTTGTATGGGCACATATGCCAACCTGATTTGTCTAGCAGAGAGCCTCTCCCTAACATAATGACAATTCACCTCAATGTGCTTTATGTGAGCATGAAACATAGGGTTCCTTGCAATTGACCAATGCACTCTCACTATCAGTAAAGATGGTGGTATTAGAAGACTGACCAATTCCCAAATTAGCCAAAAGGCATCTAAGCCACACATTCAATAGTTGCTATGAAAGCTGCTCTATACTCAGCCTCACAACTAGAAGCGGCCACAGTAGGCTACTTCTTGATCAACTAAGATATGCATGAGGTACGAAGCATGAAGCAAAAACGACTAGTGGACACATGAGTGTCCTAGCCAGCAGGCCAATCTGAGTAAAAAAAGCATGTAAATCTGGTAGTAGTGATCCAGTAGCTAGGTACCACTCAAGTAGGGAAAGATGCGCTTAACCACCTGCCAATGTTTGACACCTAGGCAATGCATAAATTTGTGAAAAACAAACAGATTATCAAGACGATTTATGCATAAGTAAATCAAGCATCCAACAACCTATTGATAAAGAACGACATCAAATGCATCTCCAACCTCATGAAGACTCAACCATAAACTAGTTTCCAGAGGAGTGGCAAAAGGTTTGCAAACTTCAAGGCCAAGAAACTATAATAATGTGTCAATATATTTTATTTGACACAAAGTTATTCCCCCATCAACTTGCATAGATTGAATGCCTAAATAAACTTGACATCTCAGTAGAGGCATGCAAATAAACCTTAAATTCGAAAATATTATTCTCATTAGGACTATTGAGTAGCATGTCATCAACATACACAACAATGATTAGAAGTACATTATCTACATGCTTAACATATAAGGTACTCTCAGTTGGACTATTCTCAAAACCATGTGCAATCAAGTAGGCATGTACTTTTTCATACCAAGCACATGGTGTTTGCTTCAAACCATATAATGCCTTTTGCAACCTGCACACTTTGTTTTTATGCCCTTTCTCAACAAAACCACATGGTTGAAATACATACACTTCTTCATGTAAGTTTCCATTCAAAAATGCAGTTTTAATTTCCAACCGATGTACATTCCAACTATGATGAGTTGTAAGTGCACCAATGCTACGAATGGTAGTCATTTGGAATGAGGTTGCATCAATGCCTCTTTCTTTAGCATAAACTTTTGCAACAAGCCTAGCCTTATGCCTATCAACTATTCCATCAAGCTTACGCTTCAACTTGTACACCCATTTAGTGCCAATGGCCTTTTTACTAGGAGGCGAATCACATAAAGACCAGGTACCATTGTTCATAATAGCATCATATTCTAATTGCATAGTAGACATCCAATTTTTTGAATTTTGTGCTTCATCAAAAGAAATAGGCTCATTCTCATAAAAAATACTAGAGGAAGCCATTACATAGCAATCTGATGCAAAAGAAGCACTAGGATATCTTGAACGAGTATGATATGATAGAGGTCCATCTAATTTGCTATCTCTCAAAGTCTGCTCCAGCCATTCATGCATAGTTTTTGCCTCCTCTATATCAACCCTCTAATCAACAAGTGCATCATGTAAATCTGCATTGGAAATGGAATGATTTGCATCATCATGTGGAACCTATAAAGGATGATAAATCGCCTCATTTGGACCAACACTTGACTATCCACCTGTAAAAAGAGGCATCAAAGTGTGATACACATCTTTGGAGCTAATTGATGTCTCCTTAGTGCATGAAAGTAATGGCTTAATTGCATCTTCCATAGAAACAACATCATGGCTAACCAAAATGCATTTAGTATATGGATGATACAGACAATAGCCTTTGCTTTTAGAATTATACCCAACAAAAATACATTTTACTCCTTTATCATCCAATTTTCTATGTGTTGTTGTTCAGCTACTAATGCATATGCTAGACAACCAAAGACACGCAAATGAGCAACAGATGGCTTGGGACCATGCCAAGCCTCATATGGAGTGATGGATTTTAGTGCTTTGGTGGGACACCTGTTAAGTACATATCTTGCACACATAACAACCTCAAGCCACAAGCTATGTGGTAACGCTTGACTTTTGACCATATACCTCGTAATCTCCATGAGAGACCTATTCTTTCTTTCTACAACTCCATTTTATTGAGGCATATATGATACTATACATTGATGTTTTTGCCATGCTCAACAAGAAATGTATTAAAATCAGAAGACATTTATTCTGCCCCTCGATCAGAGTCGAGGGTGCCCAATTTACATGCTGACAAGTTTTCAACCATAACGAGAAATTGTTTGAATCACATAAACACTTTGGACTTTTCTTTCAATGGATACATCCATGCATGCCTTAGTTCCCAAAAGAAGGTGTCTACATAGGACCACAAACTGTGAACATGTTGCAATTTCTAAGTAGCTCTAACTCAACCATCTTTTGGGAAGGACGAACGCTGCATTTTGCCCAAAATATAGCCTTCACAAACATGTTTACAAAGTGCCTCAAGTTTGGGTAGAGATGATACCAAATAATATTTTTGAAGGCATAGAAAACTAGCAAAATTTAGATGCCCAAAGCGTGCATGCCAAAGCTTTGCATGTAACATAGCCTGAGAATCTTGTACTGCACATGTTGAATCCTTGATAGATTTTGCATAGTCTATGAGCTTATACAACCCACGACATAAAATTTCAGAAGCAATAATGGCATTGCAATCTGAGAGATCATGAACTATAAACCCATCATCAACAAATTGGACAACCAAGCCAATCTTGGCTAGTGCTGAAACCAACAATAGATTTTTCTTGATTGCTGACACAAACAAATCATTTGATAATGTGAAAGAACCACCATCAATAGTATTCAAAATGATCTCACCAACTCCCATTACAAGATAAGAGGAGTTTTTAAGGCATGTGATAGTATTCCCTATAGGGGCAAGCTCACATGAATTGAAGCAACTATGCTGTGAAATAATATGTTTGATTGCTCCACTATCAAAGTGCCAAACATATGATTCTACTACAGATATACACTACTCATGAGAAGATGGGTCGTAGCTGCAAACAATCATAAATGCCTATTCTTCATTTTGCACAAGATTAGAAGACTTTGTTTTTGGTGAAGAGACCTGTGCAACAACCATTATAGCCTCTTTCTTCTTTGCCTCTTTTACAACTATTTTTGGATAACTCTTTATGACATGATAGTTTCCTTTACAATATTTGCAACCTGTTTCTACTTTTAGTTTTCTTCTCATCTTTTTCTTCCTTCTTCAATTGTGCAACATTAGGAGATTTCTACTTACTACTAGATGAGCTCCATTTACATTTTCCCTTCTGAATAGCTAAGAAAGCTTGATCTATGATAGGCATAAAGGAATTGTTTTGCCTAGATTGATCCTCCTCAAACAAAAGAAAGACTAACTCCTCCAATGTTAAGGCCTGTGGATTGCTTTTCATCATCAATCAAAGATTATAAGCAAAACTCTAATATGAATCTAGAAGACCACTAAGAACAATCTGCATAAGTGAACTATCTGGCAAGACTTCATCAACAGAAATCAACTACTCCTTCAAATTTCTTGCTTGGTATAAAGTGGTAAGTGTATGCCAAGCATCCTTAGTTGTTTAGCAAGAGCGAATGCAAGGGATAATGGAACGTTTGAGAAGCAAACCTATCAATGCATGTGCCTAAGCATCTCTGCCATCACAAGGAAGTTTCTCTACAATAGGTGCAACAGGAACTGAAGCACGAACAGGAATCTGAAGATCATCATCTTCAACACCATTTGCATCACCTTCAATAATTGTATTCGCAGGTGTAGTAGGGTGTTTTTCAATACACTGCATAATATTCCATAGCCCTTTGTTACAAATAAATGATGCATCATATATGCCCATAACGGGCAATTTGTACCATCCAACTTGTCCTCAATATCCAACACATGGAATACATCATTGCTTTCATCCATGACAATTGACTAAACACCTTGATACAGGAAAATGATTGTATCTCAAAAAGTTGAGTAGAACTACCCTATTGAACTCTTCTAAACATGTAGCAAACTTTGAGGCACTTTTACTAGCGAACCAGAATGTGTATATATGTTTGACACAAAAGGACAAAATTGCCTATGCAAGCACTGAGATAGTGCATTTGGAGGCCAAAATGAGCTCATATCAAAATTTCAAAACCATAGAGTGAATGATTTTTGAAGTCCTAATCGCCCTAAGTATGCTCACCAATTTTCATGCGATTTTGAGACTATGAACGGAGGGGCGCCCATGACGACACAGTCTGATACCGATTGTTGGATTTTGAGGTCCATGGAAGCACATAAACAACACAAGGAAGAAGAAGAAGAAGAAGAAGCTTGGAGCACAACACACAATATTCGATGTATTACCAAGTGAATGTACAAAGATAAGTAACATGTTAGGGTTGCAAGCGTATATACAAGTTGGGAGAAAAAACCTCCTAAAGAGGGAAAAAAGTGCCCTATCAGTCCTAAGTGTGTTCACACACATCAGTAACAAAATATATCAACATTGTTCTAGCATGAAAAATAGGATTTGTTGTTGGTTGTATGTTGCTAAGGTTATCATAATAAATGGTGACAGGCTTCTGCAGTTCTTTACCTAGATCTTCAAGTAGCATCTCTAGCCATGATGCCTCACATGCTCCCATTGATACACCTTTATACCTAGCCTCTGTACTTGACAAAGAAGTAGTAGGTTGCTTCTTACAACTCAATGTACTAGTAGCACTCCCAAGTGAAAATAGAAAATCACTAGTAGATCTTGTATCTAGGACACTACCTACCAAAAATTTCCCAAAATTCTCTCTTGCATAGTAGCATTTTCCAATGCTTCACCTGAGGTAGCACCCAACTTTAAATTTTTATCCAATGGCATAGAAATTGGCTTATAATCAGCCATACCATACCTTGATAGCATACTCAAGCCATGTTGCATTTGGAACAACCATATACCCATTTCTATATGTATAAACTTGATATGCAAAAAATAGTGCAACACACCAAGATCTTTCATGTTGAATTCTTGCATAAGGACGTGCTCTACCTCTTTAATGTTTTCTTCATATCACCACCTATAATCAAGTTATCAACATAAATAGACACAATTATGATGCCATCATCAACCTTCCTTGCATATAATGAGTGATTTGCATCACACATAGAAAATCCAATCAAAGCTAAATAATATGCAATCATTGCATGCCAAGCACAAGGGGCTTGTTTGAGCCCATACAAAGCCTTTTTCAACATGTGGACATTCAGGGTGCTTTGAGTCCTCATATTCTTATGGTTGGTCTATGTATACTTCTTCTTGCAACTCGCTATCTAAGAAAGCATTCTTCACATCCATCTAATGCAAAATCCATCCGTTTGTTGTAGTCAATGCAACAAGTGCTCTAATAGTGGCCATTTTAGCTATAAGGATAAACATTTCCTCATAATCAATGTCATATGTTTGTGCTTATCCTTTTGCTACCAATCATACTTTATACCTACTTATGCTTCCATCACCATCATGCTTTACCTTGTCGACCCATTTATGGCCTATGGGTTTCTTTGATTTCAATTCTATAATATGAACAGTAGTACCCTAGAAGTATTTTGGTTGAAGTAGATCCCCTTTAGCAGCAATGGAACTAGCTTCCATGTCTCATTTCCATAAAGTGCAACCATCTTCTCATCCATAGCTTTCTCCCAATCTACATTTCCAATTGCATCTTCAGAACAAGAAGGTTAAACCTCTTGTATTACCTTGGTCATGTAAGCACAATGACAAGCCTTGTAGCTATCATATGTTAATTACTCCATTAAATTATGCATCCTCCCAGATCTTCTTGGTCCTATGTCACTCCTTCTTGTTGTATCATCTGCATATGCCTTTCTTACTCCTAGAGTCTTCATAAAGGGAAACCCAAGTTCCTCATCAAGGCTCTTTTTTGAATCACTTGATTCTCCAGCAAAGTCTTCAAGACCTATAGATGTTTTATTAATAGTAGAAACCTTTTCTTTACCTTTCTTGGAAGTAGTCCATGAATTTGCAAAACTAAAATTTCCACACAATCTTCCACTCCATGGGTTTGAGTTGGAACTATTTCTACGTGAACATATGGTCCACTCAGAACTTGAGATTTTTCACTTGATTTTTCAACATTTCCTTTGTTATTTGAGTCAACATTCAGTCCTTTTGCATCAACATAAAATCTTTCCATTTCATCAAAAATCACATTTCTTCTTATCTTCACCTAGCATGTGATTGGGTTGTAGATTTATATCCCTTTTGGTCAAGGGAGTACCTAGTGAGGATACATTTTTCTACTTCTGGATCAAATTTCACCCTAAACTCATATGGAACATGTACATGTGCAATATAACTGAATACTTTCATATGTGATAAGTTTGGCTTTTTACCTATAAACTTCTCTTCATGTGTAACCTTATGTACAGTAGCAATCGGAGTTCTATTCATAATATATATAGCAGTTTGAAAAGCTTCTCTCCAATAGCAATGAGGCATATTTTTCTCAATCATCATGGCTCTTGTTATTTATGCAATGTATCTACTTTTGCATTCAACAATGCTAGTTTGTTGTGGTGTGTATCCGCATGAAAACTACCTTCGAATTCCATGACTAGTTAGAAAATCATTGAATTCATTTGATATGTATTCACCTCCTCTATCATAGCTTAATGTTTGAATATAATTCCCTCTCTCTTTTCCACCATAGCCTTGAAATTTTGAAAGTAATACAACCTTGAAATTTGGTAATCCATTGACAAGCTCCTTTGATTGCATCAACTTCAGCCTTTGCAATTTGCATGTCCAATTCACTTGTGTTGGAGTTAGACATCTGTGGAAGCACGCGAACAGCACAAGGAAGAAGAAGAAGCTTGGAGCACAACACACAATACTGAATGTATTACTAGAGAATGTACAAAGATAAGTAGCCCATTAGGGTAATAGGCGTATATAGAAGCCGGGGGAAAAAAACCTCCTAAAGAGGGAAAAAAGTACCCCGGCGGTCCTAAAGTGTTCACACACATCACTACCTAAATATATCAACAAATCCCCCCTGGGAGTGATGCGGTGAACAAGTAGCTGGAACTCATGTATAAGGAAGTTCCAAGCTATATGGAAATCACTCCACAAAAGGAAGTAAGCCCAAAACTTTGCGGAAAGCTTCAAACTTCTCCCTAGGCAGAGCCTTTGTGAAAAGGTCTGCAATGTTCTCGTGCGTGGGCACATATGCCAAGTTGATCTCCCAGCAGAGAACCTCTCCCTGACATAATGATAATGCACCTCAATGTGCTTAGTGCGAGCATGGAACATAGGGTTCCTCGCAACTGTCAATGCGCTCTGACTGTCAGTGAAGATAGTGGTGGCAGAAGACTGACCAACACCCAAATCAGCCATAAGGCATCTGAGCCACACACACTCAACAGTCACTGTGAAAGCTGCCCTATACTCAGCCTCACAACTGGAAGTGGCCACAGTAGGCTGCTTCTTGCTCAACAAAGATATACATGAGCTACCAAGCATGAAGCAAAAGCCACTAGTGGACACACGAGTGTCATAGCAACCAGCCCAATCAGAGTCAGAAAAAGCATGCAAATCTGGCGGTAATGATCCCCACCTTGGGATAAACAACCCAAGTAGCCGAGTACCACTCAAGTAGCGAAAGATACGCTTAACCATCTGCCAATGCTTGACTCCTGGGCAATGCATAAACCTGCTCATCTGTGAGACAGCAAACTGAATATCTGGCCGAATAATGCATAAGTAAATCAAGCATCCAACAGCCTGCTAATAGAGAATAACATCAAATGCATCTCCAGCATCATGAAGACTCAATCGTAAACCTGTCTCCATAGGAGTGGCAATAGGCTTACAGTCTTCATGGCCAAAATGCTACAATAATGTGTCAATATATTTCGTTTCACACAAAGCCATTCCACCATCAATGTGCATAAACTGAATGCCCAAATAATGATGCAAATGCCCCAAATCAGACATCTCAAATGAGGCATGCAAATCAGCCTTAAAATCAGCAATATGCCTCTCATGAGGACCAGTGAGCAGCATGTCATCAACATAAATTACAATGATCAGAAGTACATCATTAGCACGCTTAACATATAAGGTGCTTTCAGTTGGACTGTTCTCAAAACTATGTGCAATCAGATAGGCATGTATCTTTTCATACCAAGCACGTGGTTCTTGTTTTAAACCATATAATGCCTTCTTTAACCTGCACACTTGGTTCTCATGCCCTTTCTGCACAGAGCCACGGGGCTGAAAAACATACACTTCTTCATGCAAGTCATCATTCAGAAATGCAGTTTTAATATCCAACTGATGTACATTCCAACCATGATGGGCTACAAGTGCACAGATGCTCCAAACAATAGTCATACGGCATGTAGGTGCAAAGGTCTCATCAAAATTAATGCCTCTTTCCTGTGCATAAACCTTTGCAACAAGCCTAGCCTTATATCTGTCAACTGTACCATCAGGTTTACGCTTCAGCTTGTATACCCACTTAGTGCCAATGGCCTTCTTGCTAGGAGGCAAGTCACATAGAGACCAAGTACCATTCTTCATTATTGCATCATATTCAGATTGCATAGCAGCCATCCAATTTTCTGAATTTTGTGCTTCATCAAACGAAACAGGCTCAGTCTCATCACAGAGACTAGATGTAGCCATAGCATAGCAATCTGATGCAAAAGAGGCACTATGAGAGCCTGATCAAGTACAATATCATGCAAGGTCTGCACCAACCATCTTGGCATAGTTCTTGCCTGCTCAAAATCGGCTCTCTCATCAATAAGTGCATCATGTAAATCTGCATCAGAAATGGAATGATATGCATCATCACATGAAACCTGCAAAGGCTAAGAAGTTGCCTCATTAGGACCAGCACTAGACTTCCACCTGTAAAGCAAAGTATCATACATGTCTTTGGAGCTAACAGATGTATCCTTAGTACATGAAAGCAATGGCTAAATAGCATCGTCCACAAAAACAACATCATGGCTAACCAGAATGCATTTAGTCTGTGGATGATACAGACGATAGCCTCTACTTTCAGAACTGTACCCAACAAAAATACATTTTACTCCTTTATCATCCAATTTTCTACGATGTTGTGCAGGCACTAATGCATATGCCAAACAACCAAAAACATGTAGATGAGCAATAGATGGCTTGCGGTCATGCCAAGCCTCATATGGAGTGATAGACTGTAGTGCTTTAGTGGGACACCTGTTCAGTACATATGCTACACACATGACAGCCTCAAGCTAGAAACTATGTGGTAAAGCCTGACTCTTGACCATACACCTCGCCATCTCCATGAGTGACCTATTCTTTCTTTCAGCAACTCCATTCTGTTGAGGTGTATATGGCACTGTACACTAGTGTTTTATCCCCCGTTCAGCAAGAAATGCATTGAAATCAGAAGACATATATTCCCCCCCTCGATCAGAACGAAGGGTGCCCATTTTACATGCTGACAGATTTTCAGCCAAAACCAAAAACTGTTTGAAGCACATGAACACTTCAGACTTTGCCTTCAATGGATATACCCATGCATGCCTGGAAAAATCATCGCTGAAAGTCACAAAATAAAGATAATTCCCAAAAGAAGGTGTCTGCATCGGACCACAGACATCACTATGTACAAGCTGCAATTTCTTAGTAGCCCAAACTGAACCATCTTTTGGAAAGGACGAACGCTGCATTTTGCCCAAATACAGCCTTCACAAACATGTTTTCCAGGTGCCTCAAGTTTGGGCAAAGAGGACACCATTTTAGATTTTTGCAGGCATAGCAAACTAGCAAAATCCAGATGACCAAAGCGTGCATGCCAAAGCTTTGCATCTGACATAGCCTGAGAATCATTTACTGCACATGCCAAATCATTTACAGATCTTTCATAGTCTATGAGCTTATACAACCTATGACATAAAATGCCAGAAGCAATAATCACATCGCCATTTGATAGATCATGAACTGTACACCTATCATCAAGAAATTTCACAACCAAGCCAATCTTGGCTAATGCAGAAACTGATAATAGGCTCTTCTTGATCACTGACACAAATAAAGCATTTGACAAAGTGAAAGAACTACCATCAGCAGTAGTCAAAATGATCTTACCAACTCCCATAACAGGATAAGAGGAGTTGTTGGCGCATGTAACAGTATTCCCTGTAGGGGCAGGCTCGAGTGAAGAGAAGAAACTGTGCTGCGAGGTAATATGTTTGGTCGCCCCACTCTCAAAAAACCAAACATCTGAGTCTACTACAGACATGCATTGCTCAAGAGAAGATGGGTCAAAACTGCAGACAGTAGTAAACTCCCATTCTTCTTCCTGCACAAGATTAGCAGACTCTGTTTTTGGTGTAGAGGCCTCTGCAACAACCATTCCAGCCTCTTTCTTCTTTGCCTCTTTAGCAGCCAGTTTTGGACAGTTCTTTATGATATGATCATTCCCTTTACAGTACTTACAAAACAATTTCTGCTTTTCTGATTTCTTCTCATCTTTATCTTCCTTCTTCGAATATGCAGAATTAGCAGATTTCTGCTTACTAGATGAAGAGCTCCATTTTCCTTTGCCCTTCTGACTAGCCAGGAAAGCTTGATCTTCCACTCGCATAATGGACCTGTTCTGCATGGACTGATCTTCCTGCAACAGAACAGAGACTAACTCCTCAAATGATAAGGCATTCGGATTGCCTTTCATCATCAGCTGAAGAGTAGAAGCAAAACTCTGATATGAATCATGAAGACCATTCAGAACGGTCTACACAAGTGAGCTATCTGGTATAACCTCATCAATAGAAATCAATTGTTTCTTCAAATCTTTGATCTTTGTTAGGAAACTATCCATAGAATCACCTTCATTCATGTGCTCACTCTCCAACTGTTTTCGGAGGTAAGCAACACGAGCCTCATTCCTTGCTTGGTACAATGTGGTAAGTGTATCGCAAGCATCCTTAGCTATTCTGCAAGAGTGAATGTGAGGAATAATGGCACGTTTGATAGACAAAGCTATCAATGCATATGCCTGGGCATCTCTGCCATTCGAGTGAATCTGCTCTATAGTAGGTGCAGCAAAAACCGCAGCATGAACAGGAATATGCAAAATATCATCATCTTTGACACCTTCTACATCAGCTTCAGTACCTGTAGTTATAACAGTTGCAGGTGTGATAGGACGTTTTTCCACACCTTGCACAATGTTCCAGAGTCCTTTTGCAACCAACTCATGTCACATCATATAAGCCCATAACGGGTAGTTAGTACCATCCAACTTATCCTCAACAGCCAACATACGGAATACATCACTGCTTTCAACCATGGCTAGTGACTAAAATACCTTGATGCAGAAAATTGACTTTATCTCAAAAAGTTGAACAGAACTGCCAAACGAATTCTACTAGACTTGTAGCAGACTTCGAGACGCTTATACTGGCGAACAAAAATTGGTATATACCTTTGGCACAAAAAGACGAAATAGCCTGCACAAGTGCTACGATAGTGGCCTCGGAAACACGTTGACTATGCTCACCAAAATTTGTATGATTCTGAGACTGCAAGCGGAGAAGTGTCAAGGGCACCCTAGATGAAGCGACGACCTGCTCTTATACCAATTGTTGGAGTTAGACATCTGCGGAAGCATGCGAACAGCACAAGGAAGAAGAAGAAGCTTGGAGCACAACACACAATACTGAATGTATTACTAGATAATGTACAAAGATAAGTAGCCCATTAGGGTAATAGGCATATATACAAGCCAAAGGAAAAAAACCTCCTAAAGAGGGAAAAAAGTGCCCCGGCGGTCCTAGAGTGTTCACACACATCACTACCTAAATATATCAACAACTTGTGCCATATCTCTATGTGAGCAATAACACCTAGGCCCTTTGCAAATATGGATTCATTTATTTAAGAATTTTCATATTCAAGGTAAACATCCTACCCCCTTTGTTCCTTTTTGACAATCAACCTTCCATTTTGTTTGTACTCTTCTACATATAAACCATTAGAAATGAACCTAACTTGTCATCTCTAGTCAACTATTTGTCCAACAAAAACTAGGTCCTTTGTTATGTAAGGAACGTTCAATACATCAACAAGATGTTTTACCTTCCCATCCTCCATGAACATGGATATGTTTCTTGTAAGCTCAATAGGATGTGATGGATCAACACCTATTTAAACAAATCTAGGAATTGGCAACTTCTACAAACTACTAAACCATTCTGTATCATTGGTCATGTGATTTGTGTTAAGGAAACACTCACGAATTTGACACAACAGACGAGAAAGAAACAGAATCTTCCAGAAAATCAGTGCACAGGTGTACAGTATGCGAAGTTAGTGCGCGGTGTCCGCATAACAGAGCAATTAACCGCGGCGGGCGCATAAGGCGCGCATAACGCGAATTGAAGAATGACAGAGCAAAGGAGCGCCAAAGAAATTGTATATATATACAGCAAGATTTGAAGAACGCGACGCAGAAGTGCGCGGGAGTACATGCGTGTATGCGAGAGACACTGATACACAGATGAGAACGAGAGATTGAGAGAAGACGCCATAGATCGCGTATGAGTGAAGAGAGAGTTAGAAGTTCTCAGAAGACGCCATAGATCGCGTATGTACAGATGAATAACACAAGCCTGAAGTGTCGGGTCTTTTCATCTGAAGAGAGATGGTAATAAGAAACTACTCACTGTAGGAGAGTTTCTGTAACTTGAGCTAGAAGAGGCCAAGCTTACTTGTACACATCTTCTCTAATCGAAAACACATGTTCATGTGGATGTCTGCGTGCAATCTTTACTTGTGAAGAATCTGAAGTTATTTCGTGTTACGGTAGAAAGCTTAGTTTATCGTTAACTGTCACAACTCGTTACTAAACGTGCTTCAGTACCTTCTTTGTAAACGCATGTTTCGGCGTATAACAGTTTACGCAGTAAACATGTTTCAGTAATTTTCTGGTCAGTTACAGTTTCTCAGAAAATAAGTTTTTTCGGTAGAACAACGAAGTATAACTCATAGCAGAGTTCGAAGCTTTGTATGAGAGATAGCTCATCTTGTAGCTAGACGTCTCTACTTTAAGCTGATCACAGTTTCCGGTGAAATGAAGATGTACACACAGTACAAAAGTTAACCGGAAAGTAGCAGTTCAGAACTGTGAAGTTTCCAGAAGGAAGTTCATTCGGTGAAGGAAGCTCACACACTACTTCCTTACTTCACATAAGTTCATCTGAAGCAGTTACGAGCAGAACTAAGTTTATTTCGGTGAAGTTCCGGTACGACTACGGTGTTAGTCCAGTAACAGTCTGGTGAAGTTCCGGTGGAACCTGAGTCGCAGAATAACACAGTTAAAGCGACGTAAATTAGGCTGAGTTACTGTTGATTACAGAGGTGTTCTGAATCACTCTAGCTTAGCATTCTATTTGTTCGGTGGCGCGACAATTTCCGCAGGCCTGACAGAGTTCAAGCCTTGTCGTGAAACTCACCTTCAGGGCGAAAGTATTTCCGCAACAGTAGGCGTTAGAGCCGAAGTTTTCGCCAACAAATCCCAACATTTGGTATCAGAGCCGGGTTAGCTTTCCAAGAATCGGTATAAGAGCCTAGAGTATTCTCGATCATGACAGACCACGTCCAAATTGATAAACTAGACAGAGATAATTATCCGGCATGGGTAATGCGCATGGAAGCCTTACTTATGAGTAAGGACTTAATGATGTACGTAACCGGAGAAGAAAAGAAACCGACCTTCGAAGATGACAGTCAACCGGAAAAAGAAGAACTAGACGCCCTAAAGCTATGGCAGAAGAAAGATGCAACGGCAAGAGCCTACATCTACAACACTGTGTCAGATCACCTGCTACCGCACATTAGAGGTCTGGAGAAAGCGGAGGACATATGGAGCGCATTGGAAGATCACTTCCAGAATACTACGAAAGCTAGGAAGGCCAGCCTATGGTCCGAATTCACAACGTTCAAAAAGAAGCGGAGTCAAAGCATCAGTGACTACGTCACTAAAATGAAGGATCTAGCAGATAGTCTAGGATCTATAAATGAAGAAGTCGAAGATCATAGATTGATAGCGCAAGTGCTCACAGGGTTGAGAGGAGATGAAAGGTGGAAACCTTTCGTACTCTCAACTGAACTTTCTTTAAATCATTTTGTACCAGAGTTAAATCAGTTGCTTGGTTTGATGCTCACATATGAGCAAGACCTGAAAGGAGACGCAGACAAAGGACATAGCTCAGCAATGTATATGAAGAACAAGAAGAAAGACAAAGGCAAGTCAAAAGACGAAGAAGAGTCAAGCTCTCAGGCCTATTACGCAAGAGGTAAAGGCACTGGCAGAGGAAGAGCAAGAGGAAGAAGCCGCCAGAATACCACCAAGAAAGCTTGCTGGATTTGCGGACTAAGTAATCATCTGGCGCATGACTGTTGGCACAACCAACAGGGATCAAATCAAAATCAAAACAACAATAGCAGAGGCAGTAGCGGAAGAAATCAGAGTAACTTCCAAAGAGGAAGACAAAGTCAAAGAGGAGGCTACGGTAGAGGTGGAGTAAGAAGTTGGGGACAGAGCCAATCCTACAACACCACCTACAACAACTACGCAAATGACACACAGAATGAAAGTCATACATCGTTGATGATGAACTCAATCAGCACATCAGAAAACGAAGATCTAAAGGTATTTTACATTGATTCTGGATGCTCTAATCATTTGTCAGGAAATATAGAACTAATGTCAGAACTAGAAAAAGGAAGTGCGAGTCACACTGTTCAAACAGGTGACAATACAAGACACAAAGTACAATCAATCGGAAAAGTGAAATGCAAGAGTGGAGCAGATTTGCTAACCAATGTTTTGTATGTTCCAACAATACCGAAAAATCTGATCAGTGTGGGACAGATAGTCGAAAAAGGTTTTCAAGTCAGATTTACAAATAAAGGAGTATTTGTAGAAGATCCCAAGAACGGATATTATCAGATCGTTTCTGGTAAGAAAGAAGGCAGACTCTTTACCTTAAGAGTACAAGGGAACATTGGCCAAGCGCTGCTCACACATGATGAAAAGGTAATCACAGAACTTGATCTCTGGCACAAGAGACTAGGTCATTTTCACGAAAAAGGAATCAAAGCTATGATAGCAAATCAGTCTGTACTGGGATTACCGAACGTACAGAACCAACATATGATCCACAAATGCGAAGCCTGTCAAATGGGAAAAGCCCACAGGTTACCTTTCCAGAAGAAAGGATTCAAACATGATGGCGTACTAGAACTCATACATACAGATGTATGGGGACCAACGAAAGAAGGATCAATCAGCGGGTCAAGGTACTATGTTTTATTCATTGATGATGCCACAAGGTGGATAACTCTTTATGTTTTGAAGGAAAAGTCAGAGGTGTTCGGAGCTTTCAGACATTTTCATGCATATGCTGAAAGACTCACCGGACGAAAGCTTAAAAGACTGAGGTCTGATGGAGGGGGAGAATACTTCTCCCGAGAATTCAATGACTATCTTTGGAATGCAGGTATTAAGAGAGAAATAACCTGCAGATATACACCACAACAAAATGGTGTAGCAGAAAGGAGAAACCGAACTCTAGTAGAGTTTGCACGGGCTATGCTAAAAGAAAAGAATTGCCCGGATTATCTTTGGGCTGAAGCTGTAAATACAGCTACATACTTGGTAAACAGGTTACCATGTACAGCGTTAGAAGGAATGACCCCTTATGAAGCTTGGTGGGGAAAGAAGCCAACACTTGATCACTGCAAAGTGTTTGGATCAGTAGCGTATGCTTATGTACCGTCTCAACTGAGACATAAGCTTGAACCAAAAGCAGAGAAATATGTATTCGTCGGATATGATGAGAAACAGATGGGTTACAGGTTATGGAGCCCTCTAACCAAACATTTTACTGTTTCCAGGGATGTAACATTTGATGAACAGAAAAGCAGGTATGCAGATCAGAGTCATACAGCTGAGGAATTCGAAGAAGAGATAAAAAGAAGAGAGAAAGGAAAATCAATTGTTCAGGTAAACAAAGAAGACGAGGCAAGTACGTCCAGGACCGGAATAGGTATAAGGAACGAAGATGAAGACGGGTACTCAGACACACACGAAGAATATGAGCTAAGAAGGTCAAACAGAGTAAGAAGACAACCGGAAAGATACTCGTATGATACATCGTATATAACTAAGAACGATTATGCATACATGGTCAAGGACGATGATGAACCTCAAAGCTATGACGAAGCCAAAGGCAAGAAGCAATGGCAAGAAGCAATGAAAGAAGAATTCACCGCACTGGAAGAGAACAAGACATGGGAGCTTGTTCCTAAACCGAACGGTAAGAAAGTAATTGGAAATAAATGGGTGTTCAAAATAAAGAAACTTGCAGATGGAAGGATAGCCAGACATAAAGCGAGACTGGTTATCAAGGGCTATGCTCAGACGCATGGCATAGATTATGACGAGACGTTCAGTCCGGTGGCAAAGATGTCAACTATAAGAACAGTGATTGCTATAGCAGCATCAAAAGGATGGAAGCTAAGTCAGCTAGATATAAAGAATGCATTCCTGAATGGATATATATCAGATGAAGTATATATGGAACAACCGGAAGGGTTTATAAGTTCCAAATACCCAAACTTTGTTTGCAGGTTAAGAAAAGCACTTTATGGACTGAAGCAAGCTCCAAGAGCTTGGAACTACAGACTCGTGAAGTATCTGAACGAACTTGGATACCAAAGTTCGAAGGCAGATGCAAGTCTACTCATCAAAAGAACAGAAGAAGGAATGATCTACATTTGTATCTATGTAGATGACATAATAATTACAGGAACCTCAGATACAGGAATCACAGAAGTAAAGAAACTGCTAGAAAAGGAATTCAAGATCAGTGACCTAGGAAAGTTATCATACTTTCTAGGAATGGAAATCTCATATACAGATCATGGTGTATATGTCACACAAGAGAGGTATCTCCTGAACTTACTAAAGAAGTTCAACATGGAAAATTGCAGAGAAACTTCAACACCGCTTGAAGTAAACCATAAACTCAGTAAATATAGTGGAACAGAGTTCAAAGATATGAAGAAATATCAATCGTTAGTAGGAAGCTTAATATATGCTACGCTAACACGACCGGATCTCAGTTTTCCGGTGGGAGTTCTCTCACAGTTTATGCATTGTCCGACAGAGCAACATTGGGTTGCAGGACAAAGAGTTCTCAGATATATCAAAAGAACTATAAAGGAAGGATTATATTATCCTTTTACGTCAGATATAAAGCTCAGAGCATATAGTGACTCAGATTGGGCAGGAAGTCAAGATGACCGAAGATCAACGCATGGGTATATGATATACCTAGGAGATAAGCTGGTAAGCTGGTGTTCGAAGAAACAACACACAGTAGCTTTATCATCAACAGAAGCAGAATACAAAGGACTGGTAGAAGCATCAAAAGAAGTAATATGGATGCAGACGTTACTTAAAAGCATGGGTATAGATCAAAGTATACCGATCATACATGGAGATAATATGAGCTCGCTGTATCTTGCAGCGAATCCTGTGTTTCACGCAAGAACAAAACACATAGAGATTCAGTATCATTTCCTAAGGGAAAAAGTAATGGAGAAAGAAATAGAAATAGTCTATACTCCTACGAAAGATCAGATTGCAGATATTCTGACAAAGAGCTTGGATGGAACAAAGACAAACAGATTCAAAGAGATGGCAGGAATAAAAGAAAGAAAGATATATGAAAGACCGGAAGATGTCAAATTAGTGATTGAGGGGGAGCTGTTAAGGAAACACTCACGAATTTGACACAACAGACGAGAAAGAAACAGAATCTTCCAGAAAATCAGTGCACAGGTGTACAGTATGCGAAGTTAGTGCGCGGTGTCCGCATAACAGAGCAATTAACCGCGGCGGGCGCGTAAGGCGCGCATAACGCGAATTGAAGAATGACAGAGCAAAGGAGCGCCAAAGAAATTGTATATATATACAGCAAGATTTGAAGAACGCGACGCAGAAGTGCGCGGGAGTACATGCGTGTATGCGAGAGACACTGATACACAGATGAGAACGAGAGATTGAGAGAAGACGCCATAGATCGCGTATGAGTGAAGAGAGAGTTAGAAGTTCTCAGAAGACGCCATAGATCGCGTATGTACAGATGAATAACACAAGCCTGAAGTGTCGGGTCTTTTCATCTGAAGAGAGATGGTAATAAGAAACTACTCACTGTAGGAGAGTTTCTGTAACTTGAGCTAGAAGAGGCCAAGCTTACTTGTACACATCTTCTCTAATCGAAAACACATGTTCATGTGGATGTCTGCGTGCAATCTTTACTTGTGAAGAATCTGAAGTTATTTCGTGTTACGGTAGAAAGCTTAGTTTATCGTTAACTGTCACAACTCGTTACTAAACGTGCTTCAGTACCTTCTTTGTAAACGCATGTTTCGGCGTATAACAGTTTACGCAGTAAACATGTTTCAGTAATTTTCTGGTCAGTTACAGTTTCTCAGAAAATAAGTTTTTTCGGTAGAACAACGAAGTATAACTCATAGCAGAGTTCGAAGCTTTGTATGAGAGATAGCTCATCTTGTAGCTAGACGTCTCTACTTTAAGCTGATCACAGTTTCCGGTGAAATGAAGATGTACACACAGTACAAAAGTTAACCGGAAAGTAGCAGTTCAGAACTGTGAAGTTTCCAGAAGGAAGTTCATTCGGTGAAGGAAGCTCACACACTACTTCCTTACTTCACATAAGTTCATCTGAAGCAGTTACGAGCAGAACTAAGTTTATTTCGGTGAAGTTCCGGTACGACTACAGTGTCAGTCCAGTAACAGTCTGGTGAAGTTCCGGTGGAACCTGAGTCGCAGAATAACACAGTTAAAGCGACGTAAATTAGGCTGAGTTACTGTTGATTACAGAGGTGTTCTGAATCACTCTAGCTTAGCATTCTATTTGTTCGGTGGCGCGACAATTTCCGCAGGCCTGACAGAGTTCAAGCCTTGTCGTGAAACTCACCTTCAGGGCGAAAGTATTTCCGCAACAGTAGGCGTTAGAGCCGAAGTTTTCGCCAACAAATCCCAACAATTTGAAGCACCTTAATCAACATACCAGACATTACCATTTGATTTTGAAACATCAAGAGACATTGTGTTCATCATATATTGTTGGACCATGAACAAATTCTCTAAATCATTTGCACTCATGGATGCATAGTTTTTTTGTTGCTTTCTACTATTTTGATTCTTGAACCTATAATCACATTCAAAGTGACCATGTTTACCACAATTCCACCATCCCTTACTGTCTTGAATCATTTCTTTGGAAATTTATGTGACCTCTATGGCTCTCTTGCCTCGAAATTGTCCTCTAGCTCCTACATTAGTGTGTTGTTCACCTTGGTCTTGGTTATTGTTTCCTCTTCCACTTCTAAAGCCTCTACCTCGGCCTCATTTTCCAGAGTAGAGTACCTACTCACAAGTAGATTTTTTGTGGGATTTTGAGTCTTTATCAAGATTCTTTTATTCAATTATCAGCATGGACTCAAGATCAACAAAATTTGGAATCTTTTCCTTAGTTTGACTAGAAGCTCAAGATTGCTTATATGTAGCTTCCAAATCACAAAGGCACACTTTAACCTTATAAATATCATCTACATTGATGCCAAAAGATGCAAGGGATTCACATATGCTTTTGACTTTTAAGGTGTAGTCACTTACTTATATGCTCTTTTTCTCTAGTGTATCCAAA
>CM035427.1:115566441-115578941 GCA_020310875.1 Ceratopteris richardii
TCCAATCGTGTAACCTCATGTGAGGTTTACAACAGAAGAGAGGATTCTTTATGGAAACCTCTTTTTGTGAAGTTAAATGAATGAGTAACTATGCTTCCTAGCTATAGAGGTGCCCATAAAGTCAAGCATGCTAAAAGAGACGACACAAGAAACCATTGCAGGGGACTTATTCTTAGTTTCAAATTGAAGAGATGCGGTTGGTTTGCAAGAGTACAACATGTGTACAACGCTAAGGATCTTGTTCTGGAAAAGCATATGCAATTCCCTTTGTACTGTAAGTGAAGTTTTACAATGATCGTCTATCATTTCAGTTGGTTTTGTATAACAAGATATATGTTTTTGTATTGCAGATATTTTTCCTTCCAATATTTTAGAGTGGCAACCTCTTGAATGTTTAACACGAACATTCAGAGTTCTTCGTAAGGAATATGAAGAGCTTATGTATGCAGACAAATCCGCTCAAGTTTTCAATAGCACAGAGTTATTTGTCCATTTTGCATATTATCAGGTGCCATTAGGGAGGAGCTCTTATGGAAATCTTATACATTTGCCTAGTCCTTGCATCTCTTCATTAGATTGGGATGCTTCTGATCATTCAACAAAAGGTGGAAAAGAAAGCTTGGACTTTGGATAGCCTTGGACTCAGAGGAGAGCTGTCCAGAAGTACTGATTCATCCAGATTTTCAATCTAGAAAGATAATTGTCACTGCAAATTGGAAATTCAAAAATGTAAGGGAGCTCTAGAATACCTTGATGAGGCATCATCACAATTCAAATTCTCAATTGATGATGCAATAGTTAACATTAGATTAGAGAAAAAACATTATCTTGCATCAAGTTGCAACCCTTTAGATTGTAACAAGTCTCCTTCTTTAAGAAGCTTTTTTTCAAACTTCCATTGATTTTTCTTTGCAGAATGGTGACTAAGAATGTGACTGATTACATCACTTCAATTATGTCTTTTTATGGACTATATTCATATTGGCATTTTTTTGTTTAATTTCAAGATTCTGAGGAGGTTTCAATGGTGCAATGATTATACAGGAATTTGCATATGACAAAATGGAAAAGATTGGATGACACGACCGATACAAGCGATACGGGCCATCCGAAATTCTCCAATTGCCCATATCGCTTGCATCGGTCGTGTCATAAAAACTTCTCTATCCTCCTCACATTTAACTTTTATGCGGGATGGTGACTAAGAATGTGAATGATTACATCACTTCAATTATGTCTTTTTATGGACTAGATTCATATTGGCATTTTTTGTTTAATTTCAAGATTGATGAGGTTTCTATTGTGCAATGATTATAAAGGAGCTTGCATGAGTAAATTCTAGGTGATTCAAGAATATAAACCAAGAAATTCTTACATAATATATCTCCCCTTTTAGAACCTTTTTCCATACTTCCATTGATATTCTTTTGAAGGATGGTAACTAAGAATGTGACACATTACATCACTTCAATTATGGCTTTTTATGGACTATATTCTGATTGGCAATTTCTTTGTTTAATTTCAACATTTTGATGAGGTCTCAATGGTGCAATGATTATACAGGAACTTGCATATGAAAAAATGGATGGTATGAAAAAATGGAAAAGACTGGATGACACGACCGATACAAGCGATATGAGCCATCCGAAATTCTCTGATTGCCCCTATCGCTTGCATCGATCGTGTCATAGAAACTTCTCTATCCTCTTCACATTTAACTTTTCAACAAGAATAAAGCAAAAACCACACAAAATAGACATTTTGATGATAAGAACAATTCAATTTTGCTTGAACCATGCAATGAAGTCACTTTTGCTTAGTTCTCAAGAGGATCAATTCAACATTACATTACTCAAGGCATATAAATATATTACAATGTATCTATGTACATTTCATGAGTAATAAGCTTTGAATAGAAATATATTTAATCCTTCTTGAGCCTTTTGAATGAACTTGTCTCTAGCAAATCTCCTCTATATCTGAGGTACTCTTTTCTCCTGTAGACAATAATACTTTGAACATATGACACCCCTACAGCCATTGCATAGCTTGAGTAACAAAGGAAGTAGCCTGCCCTTGAAGCATTGAATCCTAGGGCATATCCAAAAATTCTTAATGCACCTATTCTTTCAAGTAGAAAAACTCTGTATGCATTAAAGGGTATTGAAGTAAAACCCATGTATCTTGAAAGAGTCCTCAAGGAGAATAATGAAAAATCTGCCTCTTCACTATACTGCTTATGAATAACACAAAATAATTTTGGATTCAGTTTTGGAAGATAGTGGATCACTGAATGAATATCCATCTTTGTCTTTCCTTTCTTCTCTATGGTTTTCCTTGTTCCCTTCCCCCTCCCAATGTAGTTGCCTTCATCCAATATAGATATCTGTGGAAAAAATTGAAAATCTAGGTTAGAAAAAGTAAACAATCTTTTAAAGTCATAGAAATAACTGGAAACAGAAGTAGAAACAAAGCATGAGATATGACCGATCCAAGCGATTAGGGTCATCAGAGAATATCCGATGGGCATAATCGCTTGCATCAGTCATGTTTGATTTATCATCCTTAACTTTATAGAAACGTATAATTAATGTTGAAAATAATATTTATAAACACATTTAGTTGTTCTATATGGAGCATTCATTCATATAGCTATAAATATGATACTTGATTGGACACAACCAATTCAAGTGACTGGGCCCATCAAGGAAGCTTGGATGGTCCTAATCGCTTGAATTGGTTGTCTCCAAAGGAGGTCATCTTGAAGCTTAGATTGCATGTGAACTTTTGTATCTTATTATTGGTTAAGAATTTGGAGAAGATAATGCTACCATTGCGTCCGGAACGTGTCAAAACCCTAAGATTGACTGTCTATTTGCATGATTTCGATACCCAGAGGTCTTGATAAGCCTTTTTGTATTGATTTCCAGACACGACCAATGCAAGCGATTAGGCCCATCCAACATTTCCAGATGAGCCTAATCGCTTGCATTGGTCATGTCCTAGATTCATGCACAAATAGGCTCATCAAGACCTTTCCATATCAGAATCATACAAATAGACAGTCAATCTTAGGGTTTTGGCATGTTCCTCCGGATGCAATGGTAGCATTAGGTTCTTGATTCCGAGCCAATAGTAAGATAGGGAAGTTCATGACCGATGCAAGCAAAATAAGCTAGTCAAAGGTAGGTCAAACGCGTGTAATCGCTTGTATCAGTCGTATCGGGTATGTAGCACAAGTATGCATGGGTGATGAAGAGAGAAATTCTATGAAGGTTGAAAATGTGAAATGGTGAACGGGACCCGTATTTATAGTCGAGAAGGACCGGGTAACGGTCACATGACGTGGACCAATAAGTGAGTGCCACGTGGCAAAAGACGTTGGGAATCACAACGGCTAGATGACGTGGCCCACTCAAATGATGCCACGTGGCATTGTAACGTTGGGATTCGCAACGGCTAGATGACATGGACCAATCACACATTGCCACGTGTCACCAACGGTCAAATCATCCCAGAGACCTATTTAAGCTCTTCTATTCACTTTTTTCATTTTTTGTGAAACTCCTTGCTACCATCAACTTACCGTTGTCTTCGCGTTTTTACATACTTTTCAAAACTTTCCATAGACCACATTTTGTGTGAGGGTTTAGGGTCATCATGATCAATTATTTTACAACACAACCGATACAAGCGATTAAGGACATTCGAGGATTTCCCGATGACCCTAATCGCTTGTATCGGTCATGTTTCTTGAGTGCTTTGTGAAAGCTTTTTTAATTAGTTTTTCTGCGTTTAAAATTTGTTCCAAGCTTTTAAACTCTTTTTTGTGCAAGTTGGCTTATTTTGCTTGCATCGGTCATGAATTTCCCTATCTTACTATTGGCTCAGAATTTCAAGAAACTAATGATACCATTGCATCCGAAACGTGCAAAAACCCTAAGATTGACTGTCTATTTGCATGATTCTGATATTGAGAGGTCTTGATGAGCCTATTTGTGCATGAATGTAGGACACGACCAATGCAAGCGATTAGGCTCATCTGAAAATGTTGGATGGGCCTAATCGCTTGCATCGGTCGTGTTTGGAAATCAATACAAAAAGGCTTATCGAGACCTCCGAGTATCAAAATCATGCAAATAGACAGTCAATCTTAGGGTTTTGGCACGTTCCGGACGCAATGGTTGCATTATTTTCTTAAAATTCTTAACCAATAATAAGATACAAAAGTTCACATGCAATCTAAGCTTCAAGATGACCTCCTTTGGACATGACCAATTCAAGCAACTAGGACCAATGCAAGCGATTAGACCCATCCGATATTCTTTGATGACCCTAATCGCTTGGATTGGTCGTGTCTCATGCTTTGTTTCTGCTTGTGTTTCGAGTTATTTCTATTAAATTTATTTCTTTTCAAAGCTTATTACTCATGAAATGTACATAGATACACATATTTATTGCCCAAAGGGGTACAAGACATTGCAAATATGAAGGATGTAATCTTTTTTTGTGTAATTGATCCATGTCCTAATATTAATCCTTACTGATCCATGATTTGTTTTTCTCTAGTAAAAGTCCTATTTATCTGATGATAATAATCTTTTTTTTGTAGGTTATGGCTAGGACAAAGAAGACAGCAAGGAATTCTCTCCAATCACAACATGGAAACTCCAAAGTGTAAGCCTCGCCATACATTTTGTTGTGTTCTATTTTAAAGCCTTGCCATCCATTCTAAATTTAAGTTTACCTTGCAGTGCTGCTAAGCTTCTCAAAATGCATATTGATCAAAACATTCTAGGAATTCCTTCATTGAAAGAAGAAAAAAGGTTTGGATACACTCAAATACATGTGCCATTACAGAAATACAACACCTCGTGTGACTAGAGAGTGATTGCAAATGCAGTAAGGTTCTTGGAAAGCAGGTTTTACAACCCTGAGTTGAACTTGTCAGACTATCCATATGCTTGGGTCATCTTGATCAAGGAGAGAGCAATAAATGCCATTATGGAATATGCAATATGCCCTTATATTTTTGGAATGTAAGATTGTAATCTAATGTGTAACCAACATATGTTGGAAGATTTATTGATGTACAAATTGTATGTAATTATGCCAGTCTTCATCTGGAAGATGGTCATTGTAACTATATTTATATGCCTTGAGTAATGTAATGTTGAATTGATCCTCTTGAGAACTAAGTAAAAGTGACTTCATTGCATGGTTCTAGAAAAATTGAATTGGTTCTATCATCAAAATGTCTATTTTGGGTGCTTTTTGCTTTATTCATGTTGAAAAGTTAAATGTGAAGAGGATAGAGAAGTTTTTATGACACGACCGATGCAAGCGATATGGGTAATCGGAGAATTTTGGATGGCTCATATCGCTTGTATCGGTCATGTCATCCAATCTTTTCCATTTTTTCATACCATCCATTTTGTCATACCATCCATTTTGTCATATGCAAGTTCCTGTATAATCATTGCACCATTGAAACCTCATCAAAATGTTGAAATTAAAAAAAAATGCCAATATGAATATAGTCCATAAAAAGCCATAATTGAAGTGATGTAATGAGTCACATTCTTACTTACAATCCTGCAAAAGCAAAATCAATGGAAGTATGGAAAAAGGTTCTAAAAGGGGAGATATATTATGTAAGAATTTCTTGGTTTATATTCTTGAATCACCTAGAATTTACTCATGCAAGTTCCTTTATAATCATTGCACAATAGAAACCTCATTAGAATCTTGAAATTAAACAAAAAATGCCAATATGAATGTAGTCCATAAAAAGACATAATTGAAGTGATGTAATCAGTCACATTCTTAGTCACCATCCTACAAAAAAGTTAAATGTGAAGAGGATAGAGAAGTTTTTATGACACGACCGATGCAAGCGATATGGGCAATCAGATAATTTCAGATGGTCCATATCGCTTGTATCGGTCGTGTCATCCAATCTTTTCCATTTTGTCATACCATCCATTTTGTCATATGCAAGTTCCTGTATAATCATTGCACCATTGAAACCTCCTCACAATCTTGAAAATAAACAAAAAAATGCCAAGATGAATATAGTCCATAAAAAGACATAATTGAAGTGATGTAATCAGTCACATTCTTAGTCACCATCTTGCAAAGAAAAATCAATGGAAGTTTGAAAAAAAATCTTCTTAAAGAAGGAGACTTGTTACAATCTAAAGGGTTGGAACTTGATCACCCTGGGTGGCAGGCAAGTTATGCAAGATAATGTTTTCTCTGATCCAATGTTAACTATTGCATCATCAATTGAGAATATGAACTATGATGATGCCTCATTAAGGTATTCTAGGAGCTCCCTTACATTTCTAAATTTCCAATTTGTTGTGACAGTTATTTTCCTAGATTGAAAATCTGGATGAATCAGTACTTCTGGATAGCTCTCCTCTGAGTCCAAGCTATCCAAAGTCCAAGCTCTTTTGTACATTACCTATATTTTGTAGAAGCTTTGGATCTTTTCTTAGATGAACATCACCACCAAGAAATCCCATTTATGAAAGTAGAGATTCACATTTTTTAATGAAAAGGTGAACGATAGCCTTGTGAACGTAGACTTGCGTGCACTTGATTGCAGTGCTACCCTTGTAGACGACATTGGTCACTTCCTGCACGGTGCCATAGTGCTCCTGCACATACATAGATAGATGGGCACTACTTCAACGGATGCCGCTATCATCATCACGGGAGTGGACGAAGCAGAGGAAGTGTGATTACCTGATTGATGGAGTCCCAACTCGTGACAGTTCTGGTGTTATGAAATAGAACAGTCGCTTGTGTAGCTCTCCACATAACGGCTCTGAAAAAAAGTGGTAGGAGCAGTGTACGCAAGTCAGTCGCCATCCTGAAATGTAGGTTCCACTGCCTGCGATATTTCTTTTACATAAGAAGGGATGCCCATGTTTCTCCTAAAAGTCTAATTAGATCATGAAGATTATGAAAAGGGGTATACCTTCCAGTTTGTGGATCAATTGGATAAACAAATCCATCTGCCCATATGTCGATATGTTTTTTTGATGGAGAGTGTTAATCTCCAAAAGAACAAGTTAACCTTGAATTTAGATCACCTCTATATCAAGATTAACCTTAGACTCCACCAAACTTAGAGATCATTCACCAAATTATCAGAAAATTGATTATTCTGAAAAATTCAGCTTATTCAGAAAAGTCTGCTGCAGATTAATCACTCATTGACTAATCAATTCTGTAAAGTTTTTGACAAAACTTTGTACAACACTTCGCCTTGAGATTTCGCAACTTTAACAAGTTAAATTTCTCAAAATGATTGAGTACACTTTGAGAAATCATACAAACAAGTTACCTATGTGTAAAACACCTTCTCTGCAGTAGCGACTTTGACACCTGCAACTTCTTAGCACTGATTCTCACAATGTCGAACCCGTTTGATCAAGATCTTTTAGCCATAGATGGCTCACCTTCTAACTTAGATTTTAAGCCCTCACTTGTGTAAAACTTTACATCACACACTGAGAAATCTTCATTTCTCTGAACATGAAATCTGCGCCAGTTTTGTTGACTCTCAGAACATCTTCACATATGAATGTTCCTAAACAAAATTCTCTCAACCTGATTGCAATTGACCTCTCAAATTCTAGCCATAGATAGATTAGCTATGAACTTAGATACGTGCAGAAGGATTTCTCAAAAGATTAAGCACAGAAGGAGAATGGGAGAGAAGATCGACGCGCAGAAATCTACAACATTTTCTTCTTCATTACTTTTCATGCATATGGTTGATGATACACACAATGTTCATCACCTATTCACCTATTCTTCTCTATCTGATCTATATCACTCTCTCTTCACGAATACATATCTGTAGATATATATACGAGTCTAACTCGTCATCTTTTCCAAAAATACATTGAACTATTTACAAGAGTAATATACAAAAGAAACATTTCTAATTCTATTTTCTTCTTTTGAAAGTAATCTTCATCCTTCCACATATCTTTTCACTTTTGGACTTCATGTAATCACCTATTGATGATTGCTCTGCTCCAACAGCTCCCCCTCAATCTTCAATTGTGATTACCTGCATTTTCTTTATTCCTGCCATATCTTTAAACCTCTGCAATTTAGGTCCATCCAGACTTTTAGTCATCATATCTGCAAGTTGATCTTTTGTAGGAGTGTGTATAACTTCAATCTCTTTCTCAATGACCTTCTCTCTTAAGAAATGATACTGTATTTCAATATGCTTAGTTCTAGCATGAAACACAGGATTAGCTGCCAAGTATAAAGAACTCATGTTGTCTCCACAAACAATAGGAGTACTTTGAACCACATCAAAAACTTTCATAAGTGTCTTTAGCCATATTACCTCCTTTGCAGCTTCCACCATACCTTTATATTCTGCCTCTGTGGATGACAAAGCAACTGTATGTTGCTTCTTAGAACACCATGAAATCAATTTGTCTCCTACATAGCACAAGTATCCATGTGTTGATCTTCTATCATCCACATTACCTGCCCAATCTGCATCACTATATATCTTGATTCTTGTATCTGAAGTAAACCCATAGTACAACCCTTCTTTGAGTGTACCCTTGATGTACCTAAGTACTCTTTGTCCTGCAATCCAATGTTCCTTTCTAGGACAATGCATGAATTGTGAAAGCACACCAACTGCATATGACAAGTCAGGCCTTGTTAATGTAGCATAAATCAAGCTACCAACCAAACTTTGATAGAGTTTCATATCTCTGAACTCTTCTCCTCCAAACCTAGACAATTTATGGTTCACTTCCAAGGGTGTAGGTGCAACCCTGCAATCTTCCATTTTAAATTTGGTTAGCAAATTTTTAAGATACCTTTCTTGGGTCACATATACTCCATGTTGAGTATAAGAAATCTCCATTCCCAAGAAGAATGATAGGTTCCCCAAATCACTGATTTTGAACTCTTTCTCCATCTGCTTCTTGATCATTTGTATCCCCTTATCATCTGTTCCTGTAAGTATTATGTCATCAACATAAATACACACATAAATGAATCCATCTTCACTTGCTTTAACTAGCAAGCTACTATCTGCCTTTGATGCTTGAAATCCAAGATCATTCAAGAATTTTACAAGCCTATAATTCCAAGCCCTTGGGGCTTGCTTCAACCCATACAAAGCTCTCTTGAGCTTACACACATAATTTGGACTCACTTGATCTTTGAACCCATCTGGTTGCTCCATGTAGACTTCATCTGAAATGTAACCATTCAAGAAAGCATTTTTTACATCTAATTGAGATAGCTTCCAACCTTTGCAAGCAGCAATTGCTATGAGTGTCCTGATGGTTGTCATCTTTGCCACAGGACTATAAGTCTCATCATAATCCACTCCATATGTCTGTGCATATCCTTTCACAACAAGTCTAGCTTTGTACCTAGACACACTTCCATCTGCAAATCTTTTAGTCTTGTAAACCCACTTACAACCAATGATTTTCTGGCTATTAGGTTTAGGAACCAAATCCCAAGTCTGATTCTCTATTAATGCATCATACTCCTCTTGCATAGCATCTTCCCAATTCTTCTTCCCTTTAGCCTCTTCATATGTAGAAGGGTCTTCATCTGCTTTTACCAAATAAGCATAATCTTTAGTAGTCAAGAATGAAGTGTCATAGCTATACCTTGTAGGTTGCCATTTGTGCCTAGATGACCTCCTAACTTCTGCACTTCTTGAGGTCTCTGGTTCATCACATTCTGGATCAAACCTTGGCCTCTCTTCAACTTCAATCTGTGCTTCATTGTTCTCACTTTCATCAAGTAATTGAATCTTTGCTTTACCTTTTCTTTGTTCCACTACTTCTTCATCATCTGCATGTACATTATATTTACCTGCATACCAAGTACCTTGTTCATCAAATGTAACATCCTTGGATACAAGGAATTGCTTTGTGGATGGACTCCACAACCTGTATCCCATTTGCTTATCATCATAACCAATGAACACATACTTTTCTGCCTTAGGCTCCAACTTATGCCTCAATTGAGATGGCACATATGCATATGCCAAACATCCAAATATTCTGCAATGATCCAAGGTAGGTTTCTTACCCCACCAAGCTTCATATGGTGTCATACCCTGCAAAGCTTTACAAGGCAATCTATTAACCAAATATGTAGCTGTATTAACAGCCTCAGCCCACAAATAATTTGGGCAATTCTTCTCTTTCATCATAGACCTTGCAAATTCAACAAGTGTCCTGTTTCTTCTTTCTGCTACCCCATTTTGTTGAGGAGAGTACCTGCAAGTGACTTCTCTCTTTATACCTGCATTCCACAAATAATCATTGAACTCATTTGAAAAATACTCTCCCCCTCCATCTGACCTTAGTCTCTTCAATTTTTGACCTGTAATCCTTTCTGCATATGCATGATAGTGTTTAAATGTATTAAACACTTCTGACTTTTCTTTAATCACATAAATTGTGATCCACCTGGTAGCATCATCAACATATATGACATAATATCTTGAACCATTTATACTAAAGTCCTTTGAAGGACCCCACACATCTGTATGCACCAATTCAAGTCTTTCTGAATACATAAACCCATGCTTGGAATAGGATTGCTTATGAGCCTTACCTAATTGACATGCCTCACATCTGTATGTCATGTGTTGACCTGCAATGTTAGGCATTCCAAGCACTGAATCATTGTTAATCATTTCTTTGATACCTCTTTCATTAAAGTGTCCAAGTCTTTTGTGCCAAAGATCCAATTCTGACACCTTCTGCTCTCCATATGTGAACATAGCATGTCCAACATTTCCTTGTACCTTCAATGTGAAGAGCCTTCCTTCTTTCTTTCCTGCAATAACTTGTTTATACCCTTGACTAGGGTCTTCCACATAAACTCCATCATTGGTAAACCTTACCTCATCACCTTTTTCCACAATTTGACCTACACTGATCAAATTCTTTGGAATTGTGGGAACATAAAGTACCTTACTCAGAAGAGTGCTCCCATCCTTAGCTTTGACTGAACCAATTGACTTTACCTTATGCTTTGTATTATCACCTGTCTGAACTGTATGATTAATTGCATTATGATCTAGATCAGTCATCAAAGCAATATTTCCACTCAAATGATTACTACATCCTGAATCAATATAAAACACTCTCATGTCCTCATGTGAAGTTTCACATGTATTCATAATGAGAGTCGAGTCCTCCTTTTGATCTGATGCATAGTTGTAGTAGGTGTTATTATAGGATTGACTTTGGAAGTTTCTTCCACCACCTCTTCCAAAAGAATTCCTACCACCTCTACTTCTAAAGTTTCCTCTCTGAAATCTACCACCTCTTGCTCTTTGATTAAAGTTCTGATAATTACCATTGTTTTGATTATTATGCCAACAATCATGAGATAGATGATTGGTCTTACCACATATCCAACAAGCTCTTGCATTCTCTTTGTTGTTTCTGCCTCTTCCTCTACTTCTGCCATTTCCTCTTCCTCTTATGAAGTTTGCTTGGTTTGAAGTACCTTCTTCTTCACCTGATTGTTGCTTTCCTTTGTTGGCTTTCTTCTTGTCTTTAGAATACATTGCATGACCTGCATTCTTATCAACATCTCCTTTGACATCATTCTCAAAAGTTAGCATATGACCTAACAATTGATTCAAATCAGGAGTAAAGTGATCTAATGAAAGTTCTGTAGATAAAATGAAAGGCTTCCATTTCTCATCTCCTCTTAGCCCTGTGAGTATTTGTCTTACCAATTTGTCTTCTTCAATATCTTCATCCACTGCACCTAAAGAATCTGCAATGTCCTTCATCTTTGTCACATAATCAGAGATTGATTGTGAAGCCTTCTTCTTGAAAGTAGTAAATTCTGCCCATAGTGAAGCCTTCCTTGATTTGGTTGTATTTTGGAAATGCTCCTCCAAAGCATTCCAAATGTCACATGCACTTTCAAGTCCTCTAATGTGAGGAAGCAAATAGTCATTGACTGCCATGTAGATGATGCTTCTTGCTTGAGCATCCTTCTTCATCCAATTCTTTAAGTCTGCAAGCTCCTCCCTAGTTGGAACACTAGGATCTCTGAATTCTGGCTTTTCTTCATCTCCTGTGATGTATCCTATCAGATCTTTGCTCATAAGATGAGCTTCCATCCTCATAGACCACGCAGGATAGTTCTCTCTATCCAACTTTTCAATTTGGAGACTATCTCCCATCCTTGCTTCACCTGTAGTCTTAAAACTTTAACCTTTACAGATAATGAATGTACCTTTACTTCGAATGTTGCTCCTTCTGATCCTTTTGATACTCTTTGTATGTCTTCCTTCAAGTTTTCTTCAACCTTTACCCTTCTGCACCTTCAAAATGTAAAGATTTGTACTTCTGCAATAGTCGGAGTCTTCTTCACTTCAATTTTGACACAACCTGCTCTGATACCACTGATGGAGAGTGTTAATCTCCAAAAGAACAAGTTAACCTTGAATT
>CM035427.1:115593941-115733941 GCA_020310875.1 Ceratopteris richardii
TAGCTTCCAACCTTTACATGCAGCAATAGCAATAAGTGTCCTTATGGTTGTCATCTTTGCCACAGGACTATAGGTCTCATCATAATCAATACCATATGTTTGAGCAAAGCCTTTGACAACAAGTCTAGCTTTGTATCTAGACACACTTCCATCTGCAAACCTTTTTGTCTTGTAGACCCACTTGCATCCAATAATCTTCTGACTATTTGGTTTAGGAACCAAATCCCAAGTTTGATTCTCCAATAGTGCATCATATTCCTCCTGCATAGCATTCTCCCATTTTTCCTTACCTTTTGCCTCTTCATATGTAGAAGGGTCTTCATCTGTATTCACCATATAAGCATAATCTTTTGTGGCTAGAAATGAAGTATCATAACTATACCTTGTAGGTTGCCACCTATTTCTTGTTGACCTTCTGAGTTCTCCACTCCTTGAGGTTTCTGGCTCTTCACATTCAGGATCAAATCTTGGTGTCTCTTCCACTTCAACCTGCACTTCATTATTCTCTTGCTCATCAAATATTTGAACTTTTGATTTACCTTTTCTTTGACTCACTTCTTCTTCATCACCTGTATTGATATTGATTGTACCTGCATACCAAGTGCTTTGTTCATCAAATGTAACATCCTTAGAAACCATAAATTGCTTTGTTGATGGACTCCACAATCTATAGCCCATCTGCTTATCATCATAGCCAATGAAAACATACTTTTCAGCTTTAGGCTCCAACTTGTGCCTTAATTGTGATGGCACATATGCATATGCCACACACCCAAAAACTCTGCAATGATCCAAGGTAGGTCTTTTACCCCACCAAGCCTCATATGGTGTCATACCCTGCAAGGCTTTACATGGTAGCCTATTGACCAAATAAGTGGCTGTATTTACAGCTTCAGCCCACAAATAATTAGGGCAATTTTTCTCCTTCATCATGGATCTTGCAAACTCAACAATTGTTCTATTTCTCCTTTCTGCAACACCATTTTGTTGAGGAGAGTACCTGCAAGTAATTTCCCTTTTTATACCTGCATTCCATAAGTAATCACTGAACTCATTTGAGAAATACTCTCCCCCTCCATCTGACCTTAGTCTTTTCAACTTATGACCTGTAATTCTTTCTGCATATACATGATAGTGTTTAAATGTATTAAACACTTCTGACTTATCTTTGATCACATAGATAGTGATCCACCTAGTAGCATCATCAACATAAATCACATAATACCTTGATCCATTTATACTGAAATCTTTTGATGGTCCCCACACATCTGTGTGTACCAACTCAAGCTTCTCTGAGTACATAAAACCATGCTTGGAATAGGAATGTTTATGAGCCTTACCTAATTGACATGCCTCACATTTGTATGTCATATGTTGACCTGCAACATTAGGCAATCCAAGCACTGAACCATTGTTAACCATATCTTTAATACCTCTTTCATTGAAATGTCCAAGCCTCTTGTGCCAAAGATCTAAGTCAGAGATCTTATGTCCTCCATATGTGAACATAGCATGACCAATATTACCTTGAATCTTCAATGTAAATAATCTTCCTTCCTTTTTCCCTGAAACAATCTGTTTATACCCTTGGCTAGGGTCTTCCACATATACTCCATCATTAGTGAACCTTACTTCATATCCCTTTTCAACAATTTGACCTACACTTATCAAATTCTTAGGGATTGTAGGAACATACAAAACCTTACTCAATAAGGTGCTTCCATCCTTGGCCTTCACTGATCCAATTGACTTCACATTGTGCTTTGTATTGTCACCTGTTTGAACAACATGATTAAAAACTTTACTTTCCAAATCAGTCATCAAAGATATGTTACCACTCAGGTGATTGCTACACCCTGAGTCAATGTAGAAGACTCTTTGATCTTCACTCTGCCTTTCACAAGTTGCATTCATTATCAGTGTTGAATCTTCCTTTTGATCTGAAGCATAATTGTAGTAGGTATTGTTGTATTGTTGACTTTGGAATCCTCTACCTGCATTTCTTCCAAAGTAATTCCTTCCACCTCTACCTCTGTAATTACCTCTTTGATTTCTGCCACCTCTTCCTCTTGAATTATAATTTTGATTGTATCCACCATTATTCTGATTATTATGCCAACAATCATTAGCTAAGTGATTTGTCTTACCACAAATCCAGCAAGCTTTGCCTCCATCTTTGTTGTTCCTGCCTCTTCCTCTACCTTTGCCACCTCCTCTTCCTCTTAGGAAGTTGGCTTGAGTAGTTGTTCCTTCATCTTCACCTGCTTGTTGTTTTCCTTTGCTATTCTTCTTCTTGTCCTTTGAGTACATTGCATGTCCTGTACTCTTGTCACCATCTCCTTTAACATCCTGCTCAAATGTTAGCATATGACCTAACAATTGATTTAAATCAGGAGTGAAATGGTCAAGTGATAGTTCTGTAGACAAAATAAATGGCTTCCATTTGTCATCACCTCTCAACCCTGTAAGGATTTGCCTTACCAATTTATTCTCCTCAATGTCTTCATCAACAGCTCCTAAAGCATCTGCAATATCTTTCATCCTTGTTACATAGTCTGAGATGGATTGAGAGGCCTTCTTCTTGAAGGTAGTAAACTCTGCCCATAAGGATGCCTTCCTTGACTTTGTAGTGTTCTGGAAATGCTCCTCCAAAGCATTCCATATGTCAGTTGCACTTTCAAGACCTCTAATATGAGGTAACAAGTAATCATTGACTCCCATATAGATAATGCTCCTAGCTTGAGCATCTTTCTTCATCCAATTTTTCAGATCTGCTAATTCTTCCCTAGTTGGAACACTAGGATCTCTGAACTCTGGCTTCTCTTCTTCTCCTGTGATGTAACCAATTAAATCTTTGCTCATAAGATGAGCTTCCATCCTCATTGACCATGCAGGATAGTTTTCCCTATCCAATTTCTCTATCTGTAGAGTATCTCCCATCTTGTATCCACCTGTGTATTGAAATCTTCAAGCTTTACAAACAATGTATGTACCTTTACTTCGAATTAGACTCCTTTTGCCTTTCTTGATGTCGAGTAGTCTTCTCCTCAGGCTTTTGACTCCAAGCTTTCACTTCTTAGTTCTTCAAATGTTGAACTTCTTGAATCTGCAGCAGTCGGGACCTTCCTTTCCTTGATTTTGATGTCTCCTGCTCTGATACCACTGATGGAGAGTGTTAATCTCCAAAAGAACAACCTACTCTTGTGATTAGAGCACCTCTATACCAAGAGTAAGTCAAAACCTTCACTAAATTAGAGGTCCAATCTCCAAATTATCAAAATTGAGAAAATCTGTGAAAAAGATAAAACACAGAAAAGTCTGCTGCACTATTTCTCCACATTGACCTATCAAACATGTAAAGTTTTTAATGAAACTTTGTATGAATCATCTCCTAGAGATTGCGCATCTCCTCCAAGTTGAATTACTTCAAAAGCCTTAGTATAACTTGAGAAATTTACTTCACAAGTTACCTATGTCCAAATCTGTACTTCTGAGAAGTCGATTTGACACCCCTAACTTCTTAACTTTGGTTCTCACAATGTCGAACCCTTTTTACAAAATGCTTCTAGCCATAAGTAGCTTATCTTTCAACTTAAAGATTAAGCCCTCACTCATGCAAAACTTTAAACTGTGCTGGGAGAAATGATCAAAACAATAACTTCGAAATCTGCGCCTGTTTTAGGAACCTGTGAACACACTTCACATATGAATGTTCCTGCACTTAATTCTCTAAGCCTGATTGCAATTGGAAGCTAAAACTTTGTACAGAGGTCAAGCACCTTCCAACTTAGACTTGTACAAAAGCATTTCACACTTGATCTACTGTAGAAGGAGAACACGCAGAAACATCGGGCGTAAGATTTTCAATTACTCAGAAAAGTTTACAACTGAGTGATGAGAGCTAACTCAACTAACTTTTTCTCTATCTCATGACTTCTAACTTCCTCAATCTTGGCTTCTAACTATTGTCACATATGCTCTCATACATGCCCCGACTTTTCTCAAAGTATTTATAGATAATTTGTACAAGATTCTTACTCAAACAAAGATCTAAGTCACCTATGACTATACTAATGTACATATGTGTACACTTCTCTTATCCTCTGAATATGTCTTTCTTCCAAGCTTCAATAGTTGATCCTTCCTTCACTCTTTAACCTTCCAAGCCTTCAATTGGTGATTGGTCTGCACCAACAATAGATAGATAGATAGATAGATAGATAGATAGATAGATAGATAGATAGATAGATAGATAGATAGATAGATAGATAGATAGATAGATAGATAGATAGATAGATAGATAGATAGATAGATAGATAGATAGATAGATACATAGATAGATAGATAGATAGATAGAGAGATAGATAGAGAGATAGATAGATAGATAGATAGATAGATAGATAGATAGATAGATAGATAGATAGATAGATAGATAGATAGATAGATAGATAGATAGATAGATAGATAGATAGATAGATAGATAGATAGATAGATAGATAGATGGATGGATGGATGGATGGATGGATGGATCGATGGATCGATAGATAGATAGATAGATAGATAGATAGATAGATAGATAGATAGATAGATAGATAGATAGATAGATAGATAGATAGATAGATAGATAGATAGATAGATAGATAGATAGATAGATAGATAGATAGATAGATAGATAGATAGATAGATAGATAGATAGATAGATAGATAGATAGATAGATAGATAGATAGATAGATAGATAGATAGATAGATAGATAGATAGATAGATAGATAGATAGATAGATAGATAGATAGATAGATAGATAGATAGATAGATAGATAGATAGATAGATAGATGGATAGAGAGATAGATAGATAGATAGACAGATGGATCGATAGATGGCTAGATAGATAGATAGATAGACACATAAATAGATAGATAGATAGATAGATAGATAGATAGATAGATAGATAGATAGATAGATAGATAGATAGATAGATAGATAGATAGATAGATAGATAGATAGATAGATAGATAGATGGATAGATAGATAGATAGATAGATAGATAGATAGATAGATAGATAGATAGATAGATAGATAGATCGATAGATAGATAGATATATAGATAGATAGATAGATAGATACATAGATAGATAGATAGATCGATAGATAGATAGATAGATAGATAGATAGATAGATAGATAGATAGATAGATAGATAGATAGATAGATAGATAGATAGATGGATAGATAGATAGATAGATAGATAGATAGATAGATAGATAGATAGATAGATAGATAGATAGATAGATAGATAGATAGATAGATAGATAGATAGATAGATAGATAGATAGATAGATTGATAGATAGATAGATCCTCATGTGCCACTCTGTACCTTGGAGAAAATATGCTTGCACTCTTATCATGACTTTAATGAATGGGGCGGATTAGTAGAAAAGGCTTTCACAAGGATTAACTTCGTCATATGTAATTGGGCACAATTCAAATAATTGTGTTCTCTCGGAATGCTATTGGTCGGATGTCCAAAAGTCAAAGTTTGTTCAATCTGTTTCTCATGGATCGGAGTTGGTTGGTTTATTGTTAAGAAAATCGGACTTTGTTGGGCTAGAGTTTCCTTTTTTGGGGTATACTGGATCAAAAAGTGTCCAATTATCAAAAGGTGTTCAGAATATTATTTTATTGCTCTTTTTTGTGCATGAAAGTTTATGAGCCCAAACGCACGAGTAAGAAATTTTTAAATCATGTCATCATATTGGGGGAAGATGCAAAATCATTGGGTTTAAAATTCACTTATGGTAAAGCATCATCAACACTCACTATCTCATATGAGATCGATGGTATCCTACAGATAATTGAGAGAAGGTCTCTAAGATGTTTAAGCTACCTTTCTATAAGGATGTTGTAGTTCCTAAATGTTCAGAGGAGATATTAAAAAAGGAGTTTGGACCATGAGAGGGTGGTTGGAAATACTACATGATAAAGAATGAGACATATGCAAGGCATGAGCAATTAAAGTGGTACTTGGAACGTTTATGTTTTATTGTTAAGTATGATTAATTGTCAAAAGAGAATTTCGCTTCTTTAGCATATGCAAAAGCAAATAGGAGAGTTAGTTGTGCACATTGAGTATACCAGCGAATGCATAGTGAGATGTTTCCAGGAGATAGATGGAAAACCTTAGGTAATAGCAGAATGTCCACGTATTTGGCAGCTGTGTTTTAGTTTGTGCAACAGGTGGAGAGGCATGAGCAAATATGGCCAAAGGAGACTACGGGTCAATTGGATGCATCTACAGCTAAAAAACAAGTATAGGTGTTTGCCAAAGAGGTAGAGAAACCCAAAGATTTAAATAATGATCTATATAAGGCAAGCTACAATACAGAGGAGTTAGCATTTGTTGCCCAAAAGTTAAACGGTGAATCATCTAAGGGAATAATGTTTCATGAACCATTAGTCCATATCTCAGACACTGAGGAGCAACCGAGGGTGTTTGGGAGGATGTTTAAACTCTTAAAGAAAAGAAGATTAGAGCCTCAGTTACAAACAATTGTTGATAAATCAACAGATGATCAGAATCAACAACCACATAGGGAAATAGGCTCAGAAGTAGGAATAATGCAGAAGAAGTTAGAAGAGGTCTCTAAGTTTTTATGCAAGCAGGAAGAATAGTTAGCATAGCAAAAGCAACATGTGGATATTATAAGTATTGAAGAACATCAATTATTACAAGTACAAATTCGGAATCTTCAAGATTAATTAAACAGAAAAAGTTAGGTGTACGAGGAGTTAAGCAAACAATGCAAACAACAACAAGCGGTTGAGATATAAATGTTGGAGACCTCTTAATCTCCAAAGGTTTGATCTATACTGACTTAAGAACACTTCTATGTCAGTTTTAAACCAAACTTTACACAAACAATGTTCTTCTTTACCAAAACTTCAAGCAACACTTCTCTGAGTGAAGAAGTGTCTACTTCAGAAAGTCTGCTTCAGAAATCCACTTCATTACCTGCATAAAGTTTCAAATTTCTTCAAGCAAATGATGCACAAGTATTCGCAATACCTTTGCGCAAACATGTCAATCATTAATTCTCAAAACTAATCACCAAAAGTTTAATTTGATCATTAAGATCAAAGACATGTCAGAAAATGTCTCTCAGAAGTTGCGCCTTCTACATAGTCAACTTCTTAAGTTGATTTCTCCCAATCTGAAACCCGTTTTGCTAAATGCTTTTAGCCATAGCTTCCTTATCTTCTAACTTAAATTTTAAGTGCTCACTCATCAAAAACTTTACAGTATACACTCAGATCTGATCAAAATACTGAGACGGAAAAGTGCGCTACTCTCAGACTTCAGTTCCCAAAGTTCACATATGAATGTTCCTATTGATCATTCTCACAGTGGGAGAGGAATTAGATTCTGAAACTCTAGACATAGCTTCATTAGCTTCTCAATTAGATGTGTACAAAAGGATTTCTGATCCACGTGATCAGACAGAGAGCACTCAGAGAAAAACCCGTCGCTACTTTCTGGGAAAAAACTCTCTACACATCTTTCTGAAGTTTGTCATCTACAAATGACTCTCTTACATATTTCTTGTCCTCATTAACTTATATATACATGACTTTTGACTCATCCCGCGTCTATGACATTGCTACTAATCATCCTAAAGACTTAGCTATACTCAGCTTACAAGATTCTTCACTTATATGTACATATGTGTACAAGACATCATCCTGAAATCTTCTTCACTTTCATAAGTATCTTCCTTCACTTCATTCTGACCATAAGTCTTCTTCAAGATCTCTATAATCACCAATTTGTGATTGGCTTGTTCCAACAGCTCCCCCTCAATCACTAATTGTGATTATTCCATTCTTCTTCACTCCTGCCATCTCCTTGAATCTCTGTAGCTTAGGTCCATCCAAGCTCTTTGTCATCATATCTGCCACTTGTTCTTTTGTTGGAGTGTACATCACTTCAATCTCTTTATGTAGTACCTTTTCCCTCAAGAAATGATACTGAATCTCTATATGCTTAGTCTTGGCATGAAAAACAGGGTTAGCTGCCAAATACAAAGAACTCATATTGTCTCCAAAAATTATTGGAGTACTATGATCAGTCTCAAAACTCTTCATCAAGGTCTTCAACCATATCACTTCTTTTGCAGCTTCTACCATTCCCTTATACTCAGCTTCTGTGGATGATAAAGCAACTGTATGTTGCTTCCTTGAACACCAAGAAACTAGCTTATCTCCAACATAACAGAGATACCCATGAGTAGACCTTCTATCATCTGAGTCACCTGCCGAATCTGCATCACTAAACACTTTGATTCTTGTGTCAGAAGTGAAACCATAATACAAACCTTCACTTAGGGTTCCTTTGATATATCTGAGTACCCTTTGGGCTGCAATCCAATGAGTCTTCTTTGGACAATGCATGAATTGTGACAACACACCTACTGCATATGATAAATCTGGCCTTGTCAAGGTAGCATAGATTAAACTACCTACCAAACTCTGATATTTCTTCATGTCATTGAATTCTTCACCTCCATACCTGCTTAATTTATGATTTACCTCTAATGGTGTAGTTGAGGTCTTGCAATCTTCCATGTTAAACTTGACTAGAAGATTTTTCAAATATCTCTCTTGTGAAACATATACTCCATGTTAAGTATACACAATCTGCATTCCTAGAAAATAAGATAAGTTTCCCAAATCACTTATCTTAAACTCCTTCTCTATTTGCTTTTTGAGTTCATTGATTCCTTGAGCATCTGTTCCTGTAACAATAATATCATCAACATAAATGCACATGTAAATGTATCCATTTTCACTTGCCTTCACTAACAAGCTACTATCTGCCTTTGATGCTTGAAATCCACATTCATTTAAGAACTTGACCAATCTGTAATTCCAAGCTCTTGGGGCTTGCTTCAACCCATATAAAGCTCTCTTGAGCTTACACACATAATCTGATCCAATTGATTCCATGAAGCCTTCTGGTTGCTCCATATATACTTCATCTGCAATGTATCCATTTAAAAATGCATTTTTCACATCCAATTGTGATAATTACCATCCCTTGCAAGCAGCAATAGCAATCAATGTCCTAATTGTAGACATCTTAGCAACATGACTAAAGGTTTCATCATAATCTACCCCATAAGTTTGGGCATAACCTTTGACCACAAGTCTAGCCTTATATCTAGACACTTTACCATCTGCAAACCTCTTTGTTTTATATACCCACTTGCATCCAATGACCTTCTGATTCTTTGGTCTTGGTACTAATTCCCAAGTTTCATTTTCAAGTAGAGCATCATACTCTTCCTGCATTGCCTTCTCCCAATTCTGTTTACCTTTGGCTTCTTCATAAGTGGTTGGATCTTCTTCTGTCTTCACAATGTAGGCATAATCTTTTGTTGTTAGGAAAGATGTATCATAACTATACCTTATAGGTTCTTTCCTTTCCCTTGTAGATCTTCTGATTTCTGCACTTCTCGAAGTTTCAGCCTCATTTGATTCTGGATCAAATCTTGGCCCTTCTTCTACATGATCCTGCAATCTACTTCTAGAGTCAACTTCATCAACAATTTCTTCACACACTTTTACTTTTGCCTTTCCTTTCCTTTGTATTTCTTCAACACCTGTAAAATCATTTGGTGATCCTACATACCATGTATTTTGCTCATCAAATGTCACATCTTTGGTAACAAGAAATTGCTTTGTAGATGGATTCCACAACCTGTAACCCATCTGTCTATCATCATATCCAATAAACACATACTTCTCTGCTTTTGGTTCTAGCTTATGTCTTAATTGTGAAGGAACATAAGCATATGCAATACATCCAAATACCTTACAATGATCAAGGGTAGGTTTCTTACCCCACCATGCTTCATAAGGGGTTCCTCCATCCAAAGCTTTGCAAGGCAACCTATTCACAAGGTATGTTGCAGTGTTAATGGCTTCTGCCCATAAGTAATTTGGACAATTCTTTTCCTTCATCATGGCTCTTGCAAACTCTACAAGAGTCCTATTCCTCCTTTCTGCTACTCCATTCTGTTGAGGGGAGTACCTGCAAGATACTTCTCTTTTGATACTTGCATTCCACAAATAATCATCAAACTCTTTAGAGAAATACTCTCCCCCTCCATCTGATCTTAACCTCTTAAGCTTTTGCCCTGTGATCCTTTCTGCATAGGCATGAAAATGTTTGAATGTCTTGAAAACTTCTGATTTATCCTTGATTACATACAAAGTAATCCACCTGGTTGCATCATCAACAAACAACACATAATATCTGGATCCATTTATGCTATAGTCCCTTGAGGGACCCCATACATCTGTATGAACCAATTCAAGCATATTTGAATGCTTGTACCCTGATTTGTTATAAGAACTCTTATGTGCTTTACCTAATTGACAAGCTTCACACTTGTACACCATATGTTGCCCTTCAATATTTGGCAATCCAAGCACCACCTGATTCTTCGACATTTCCTTTATAGCTCTCTCATTGAAATGACCTAGCCTTTTATGCCATAGGTCTAATTCAGATACCTTTTGACTTCCATAGGTAAATAATGCATGTCCCACATTACCTTGGACTTTGAGAGTAAACAATCTTCCTTCCTTTTTACCTGCAATTATGTTTCTATATCCCTGATTTGGATCTTGTACATAAACACCATCATTTGTGAATCTTACCTCATATCCTTTCTCCACAATTTGCCCTACACTTATCAAATTTTTAGGAATAGTAGGAACATAAAGTACCTTGCTCAGAAGTGTACTTCCACTCTTTGTCTTCACTAATCCAATGCTCTCCACTTTATGTTTGGTATTGTCACCTGTTTGAATTGTATGTCCATTCACCCTTGCTTCCATATCAGTCATCAAGGATAGATTCCCACTCAGATGGTTGCTACACCCTGAGTCAATATAAAACACTCTTTGATCTTCTCCCATTGATTCATGAGTTGCATTCAAGATGAGAGTCATGTCATCCTTCTGATCTGATGCATAATTATAATAATTATTGTTGTAGGACTGAGATTGGAAGTTTCTTCCACCTCCTCTACCATATGATGTCCTACCACCTCTTCCTCTGAAGTTGCCTCTTTGGTTTCTGCCTCCTCTACCTCTTTGATTATAATTCTGATTATTGCTTCCACCATTTTGATTGTTATACCAATAATCATTTGCCAAATGATTTGTTCTGCCACAAATCCAACAAGCTTTAGCATTATCTTTGTTCTTACCTCCTCTTCCTTTACCTCTGAAATTCATCTTTCCCTTTGTGAAGTTAGCTTGATTTGAATTCCCTTCATCATCATTCGATTGCTTTCCCTTGCCATTCTTTTTCTTGTCCTTGGAGTACATAGCTTGACTTGTACTTCTATCATTGTCTCCTTTAAGATCCTGCTCAAAGGTTAGCATGTGACCTAGCAATTGATTAAGATCAGGAGTAAAGTGATCAAGTGACAACTCTATGGACAATATGAAGGGTTTCCACTTCTCATCTCCTCTCAAACCTGTAAGTATTTGTCTTACCAACTTTTCCTCTTCAATGTCTTCATCCACTGCTCCCAAGCTATCTGCAATATCCTTCATCCTTGCCACATAATCTGAAATTGATTGTGAGCTCTTCTTCTTGAAGGTTGTGAACTCAGCCCATAGTGAGGACTTCCTTGACTTAGTTGTATTTTGGAAATGCTCTTCCAAGGCATTCCAAACATCTGTAGCACTTTCCAAACCTCTAATGTGAGGTAGAAGGTAATCATTTACAGCCATGTAGATGATACTCCTTGCTTGAGCATCCTTTCTCATCCAAGTCTTCAACATTGCAAGCTCTTCCCTAGTAGGAATACTAGGATCTGCAAATTCAGGTTTTTCTTCATCTCCTGTAATAAATGCTATAAGGTCTTTGCTCATGAGGTGTACTTCCATCCTCATGGACCATGCTGGATAGTTCTCCCTATCTAGCTTATCAATCTCCAAGCTTTCTCCCATCCTTGACCTTCTGTATCTGCAATTACTATGGTTTATGAGGAGAAAGTGTACCTTTGATATAGTCTTTGTCCTTCTTGATTCTTTCGAACTCGTGCTCTGACTTAAGAACACTTCTATGTCAGTTTTAAACCAAACTTTACACAAACAATGTTCTTCTTTACCAAAACTTCAAGCAACACTTCTCTGAGTGAAGAAGTGTCTACTTCAGAAAGTCTGCTTCAGAAATCCACTTCATTACCTGCATAAAGTTTCAAATTTCTTCAAGCAAATGATGCACAAGTATTCGCAATACCTTTGCGCAAACATGTCAATCATTAATTCTCAAAACTAATCACCAAAAGTTTTATTTGATCATTAAGATCAAAGACATGTCAGAAAATGTCTCTCAAAAGTTGCGCCTTCTACATAGTCAACTTCTTAAGTTGATTTCTCCCAATCTGAAACCCGTTTTGCTAAATGCTTTTAGCCATAGCTTCCTTATCTTCTAACTTAAATTTTAAGTGCTCACTCATCAAAAACTTTACAGTATACACTCAGATCTGATCAAAATACTGAGACGGAAAAGTGCGCTACTCTCAGACTTCAGTTCCCAAAGTTCACATATGAATGTTCCTATTGATCATTCTCACAGTAGGAGAGGAATTAGATTCTGAAACTCTAGACATAGCTTCATTAGCTTCTCAATTAGATGTGTACAAAAGGATTTCTGATCCACATGATCAGACAGAGAGCACTCAGAGAAAAACCCGTCGCTACTTTCTGGGAAAAAACTCTCTACACATCTTTCTGAAGTTTGTCATCTACAAATGACTCTCTTACATATTTCTTGTCCTCATTAACTTATATATACATGACTTTTGACTCCTCCCGCGTCTATGACATTGCTACTAATCATCCTAAAGACTTAGCTATACTCAGCTTACAAGATTCTTCACTTATATGTACATATGTGTACAAGACATCATCCTGAAATCTTCTTCACTTTCATAAGTATCTTCCTTCACTTCATTCTGACCATAAGTCTTCTTCAAGATCTCTATAATCACCAATTTGTGATTGGCTTGTTCCAACAATAAAGGGCAAAGAAGTCGTTAAAGGAATTTGAGTCATGGATGATGCAAATGCATGAAAAGATAGAAACTAAAATGAAAATTTTGTTAGCTTTGAATTCTAGTTTGCAAACAGATATTGTGGTTCTTAATTGTAGGATAAAACAACTGTTAGTTTTAGAATGACAGACTCTAAACAATGAAGAAGTTGAGCATGATGCAATCTTAATGTTGGAATTGGATATGGGCATGATCAAACAGCAAGTCCATAAGTATGTGCACGATGTATGGAATGTGGTTAAGGATGGACTACACAATCTAATAAGATTGCCTTATGAGCAATTGCAAGATGGCTTTGTTTTTGTACATGAAAAACAAGTACTTCAAGTCATAGAAAGGTATCATGCAGAGAATGAAGAGCATTTCCAAATGATTAAGGAACTGAAAGAAAAATCAGTGCAGAAATGTGTTGAACAAGAGTTGGATACATTGGTAGATCAGGAACATTTACTTTCCGATATAGGAATGGCTGAGAAGCAGGATCAGATAGAGGCATGTCAGAATTTGGTACAAGTTGAAGAGGTAATTGAAATAGAAGCAAAAGCTTCTCATAGATCATTGGAAATAGTTGTTTACGATCAAGGAACTATGAATCCGACTTCAATTTCTTGCAAAAATTCCCCAACGGGCAGTGCCAGGTGTTGAACGATAAGATGATCAATCAAGAATATTGGAATTATGCTAACTCAAAATTTTGCTACATTGGGTTTTAGTGAATCGGAGGTTACTGAATCAGACTTTTAATAGAGAGTTATAGTCAGTTACTGTTTGGTGTCATGTGAAGGTATTTATCTATTTTTGTGCATAAAAAGGAAGAAGAAGCGAAAGTGTTCCCAAGAAGAAGATGCAAGGAAACAAGAAGGCTCTCTGCAAGAGCGAAAGGGAAGAGTTCATAGAATGATTGGAGAAACCTATATTGACGAGAGAAGTCTTTATTTGAAATAAAAAAATCTTTGACATAGATAAAAAAATTGTAAACTCTTAAGTTTTGAAGAAGTTAATGAAGTTGTTTCCTTACATCTCTTGTGCGCAAGTACTCAAGTGAATTATCTTCTTGAGTAGATGTTATGTTCTGTATTTGTCTAAACGTAGAAAGTTGTCAATCCAATTTTTCTGATTACATGAATATTTATTCACATCTGTCTGTTCGTTTCGTGTGACAATAGAACTGAGGACACATTTATTCTTTGTGTGAGTATAATTAAAGTCAGTAGAGATGTGTTGAACCCAAATCCCAACAGGGAGTATTAAAATTGAAGCCTTAAAAGTCAAATCGATGGATCACAAGTAGTCCTATTGTTTGTAGGATTCAAAGTACAGATTTCAGCTACTAAGGATTTTCAAGCACTTTTGCAATTCTCATCAAAACATTAAATAGAGAGAAAGGAAGTTGCTATTGTTATACTTTATGGAAAAATGGAATATTAAGTGGATTTTAATGTCTTGAGATTTTTAATATGATTGTGTTTTGATTTAGCAAGTGAAGAATCATGAGGGCGTGAATGGTTATGGATCTACTCAGATATTTTTTAAGATATTTAAAAGATACTATTATGTTTTAAAAAATAGTAGATCTCTTAAGAAGGGATGTTTTCTGAATAAAGTAGATTTTCCGTAAAGGCATGCTTTTTGAAGTGCCACCCTCATGTATCTTCTATTCAAGATGTAATGAAACTACATGATAAATACATGTACTCCGAGACACTTTTCCATCAAAGTATGTGGGGGGGTAAGAATGTTATGGCATAGTAACATGCCTTTTCTGCAAACATCACTAAGGTGTTAGCATGCTTGTAAGCATCTATTTGATAGACTTAATACCATCAGAGTATTATACATAAGGCAACTTCGGTAGTAATAGGATCCCTACGCATAATCCTTATGGATTTAGACCATAGGATTGCTAAGGGGAGGAGCTACACCTTCACCATTAGTAATGTGCACAAGCAATCCTATAGGTTTAAGGAAGTTGCATATAGGTACGGGAGATACATATATGATACTCTCCAAAGAAGTGAAGATTTACTTATCTTCACAAGAGTCTCACAATATGATTAGGAGACTATGGGGGTATCATGATGAATACCCAAAAAGGGACTAGTTTCACTCATGCACATCACTTGACCAAGTAGTGAAGCATTTCTACTACACTTCTAAGGAAACCAATTAGATGGGGTCATAGAGATGGGTGTCATGAGATAGCATCGATGGGTGCTTATGTGATTCGAGTGATGGTTAGGAAGGCCACATGTATGGCACTAGCTCTATGATTCAGAGCATAGATCCCTTAGTTAACAGTAGTTGGGGTACCCAATGCATATATGTATGTTGGGATCTATAGAGAGGTACTTAGACCTAGTCTTGGTACCTAGGAACAAGTTGGTTTGGAACAGAAGGGGATATCCATTGTCACATTACTGACTATAACCAAACTAACTAGTTTGAGGACATGGGACTCATTTGAGTCCATTGACATGATTAACGATATGGGATTCATTAGAGTCCACCTACATATTCCATTACATGGAATATATATTTGGTTTAGTGTAGGTATGACACCGTGAATTGGAAGAATTTTTCATTAGTATGGGATGGTGGAAATGACTTCCCTTTGAGCACTCTTCTTCTATGGCCAGGGAGAAAAGGACTCATCATTCATGGCATCATGTCTCACTAGATCGGAGGAGATCTCTTAGTAGACATCTCCTTAGGATTGGGAGTTATTCTTCATAGTTTAGGGAAGATTTATTCTTCCAGGAGAGAATGTGATAGGTGATTTTTTCACCATTGGTATCACATACTCATTTTGAGTTCTTCAGGAAGGATAATTCCATCAGTTTGATTGGATCATTTAGATCCATGCACACAGTATGGTTGGCAGAGATAGTTCTTTATTATGGATACACATGTGTTTACGGTATCATGTCATATCATTGCTAACCATTTTGGGATCTATTCTCCATCTTCATAGGAACATGTGTAATGAGGGATTATGCATTAGTTATGGAAGAGAGGGCTAAATAACTTCATGAGTTTCTCTTTTAAGGAAAGGAGAAAGTAGGAATCAGCTTAGAGATCCATGATAGATCTTTTTTTAGTTTAGTGGTCTCACTTTAGCTCCTGCTCTTTGAGAGAGAAAGAAGCAAAGGAAAACATGATTTCTTCATAGGAGAAGAATAGAGTATGTTTTCCTTTAGACAGAAGAGGTGTTTGGGAAACATCTCTTAGTCTTTATTTTAGAAGGAATTCATTTGCTCTACTTTTCAATGTAATTTTCCTTCACATGGGAATCTCTTTCTCCACTAGTTTTGAAGGAAACATGGAGAACTTACGTACATGTTCTCAATTATGAGCAGAGTAAATGGATTCAACAGAATCTCTTTCAAAGGGAAAGGGAAAGTGGAATAGGTTTCATTGCTAGAGCTCTTTTCCTTAGAAGAGATTGAGTAGAGAGAGAGAGAGTTTCACTTTCTCACTTTTAGGTTTTCTAGATAGAAGTGGCACTCTTCTATCAAAGACAAGAGGGAGATTAGTTAATCATGATGGTTAGATTGAGGCTCACATGGAGACTCTAGAGAGGAGCAATTATGTTACTCTAGTGATGGTCTTTGACTAGATGAGATGATCTAGTTATTGACATTAGTTAGAGTGGGAGTAGAGTTATGTCTCTTCTCTTTAGGGTTTATAGGAGATAGAGATATATCTAACCTATTAGGATACCAAACTCTTAGTTGGTGTTACATCATGAGTATGATGAGTAAACATCAGTTAGGAGGATGGGTACTTAGGGATTATCTGAATCCCAAAGGGAATGCTTTCTACATTCATATGGCAAACTACAAGGAAGAGAAATTTTAGAGTTTGCACTAGTGCCAGTAGATGCTCTTCCAATAGAACTTAGTTCAATGGTAAAGGATGACAAACCACAGACTTCCTAGTTGGTGAAATGTAGAGATTGCATTGTAATCCCATGAGTTGGACAAAGACTTTTGCCGTCAAGATAGGTTTCTTCCGAGAGAGACTTCTGTTATCAATAGAGGTTTCTCCGATCATTCTATGAACTTTTCCTTTTTGCTGCTGCAAAGGAGCATTATTGTTTCCTTGCATCTTCTTCTTGGGAATGCTTTTGATTTTTCTTCCTTTTTATGCACAAAAATAGATAAATACCTTCATGCGATGCCAAACACTAACTGACTATAACTCTCTGTTAAAAGTCTGATTCAGTAACCTTTGATTCACCAACATCCGATGCAACAAAATTCCGAGTTAGCATAATTCCGATATTTTTGGCTGATCATCTTATCCTTCAACACTCCCCCTCAAGGCTTGAATCTAAATTGGTTATGTGAATGGTTCTGTTGAGCTTCAAGAACTTTTTTCCATCCAAGCCTTTTGTAAAACGTTTGCAAATTGATCATTGGTGCTTTGATCATGCATCTTGACCTCTTTTGCAATCAAAATCTCCAAAATTAGGTTTTAATGTAATTCAATGTACTTGTATGTAGCATGGAAGATAGGATTTGAGGCTAGGTGTGAAAGACTTACATTATCACACATGATGAGAATCTATTGAATATACAAATTCATAAATTCAAAGTCCTTCTTGAAACATATGATTGGGGAAAAATGAAACCTCCTTGGGCCTTTTAGCTTGAGGGGTGATTAGTGATCCACCAATAGGATGTGAGCACTAGCCACAATCTAGCTCACTAATCCCCTAGGCTAGGAATACCGTTCCCTTGTTTCTCTACGGTCAAATATGGTATCAAGGAATAGGAACCACTAGTTCTTCTTGAAACTTAGTTTCGAGACTTTTACTTTGAGTCTTAGCACTTGGATTGACTCAAAGTTCTAAAGGATTTTGCTAAATCATGGATAAAATAGATTCATATGATATGGACCATTTGATGTAGTCTAGATCTAATGTTTTGTTTTCTAAGAGAAGAATATGATGAATGAATAATGAACTAGTGGTGCAACTCTAATACCATGTAGGAGTTAACACAAAATAAATATAGGATTAAGCTTAGAGAAAAAGAAAAATAGTTCTACTCATTCGAATAACACAAGGGAGGTTGTTATAATGGAAAGTGGACTCGTCGAGTAGAAGATGAACACAATTAAATTTAGCTCAAACTCATAACTCTAATACAAACGAAACCAAACACTACACAAGATCTAGATGGTTCTATGCACCCATGCACTCCCTAAATGTAGTGTAGATGGTGATCTAGATAGAAGCTAGGTGAAGGGATATAGGCCAACACAATGGGTAGTAAGATGGAGACTAATGGTTCAAAACACTACAAACAATGATCCTACATGGGGAGGGGACCATCCTTATAAGGTCCTCCAATACTAATTTGGCTTACCCACCCATGATCTATGGGGTAAATGCAATTGTAGAAAGGCAAGATCAACAACCACTTGTTTATAGCCCTTGATGTTGCTTAATACACACTTAAGATCAAGTGTAGATCCAATGGCCCAGAAAATATCAACCCTTCCCCAAGTTAAGAAAGCTACTTTTGTTTCTATCCCTTGATTTAGGTTGATTCTCACATAGGATCAGTCTCAAATCCATAGTATTAGAAGTAACCTTCCTAATTATCCATCTACAACCTACTCTAGAGCTCATCTGACCTCAAAGTTAGGAACCTACCAAATTCTAATACTCTAACATGGCTTCTCCTCGTAATGGGAGCCTTACAAATAGAATGTTATGGAACAATGGTGGTGCTACAGAAGGGTGAGGCATTGATCATGTCTAATCTCTCTCCCCCCCTCAATGTCCTCACAAAGGTGAACTATCTTCTTGGCTTGGTGTCAAGCCTTCCATGAGGGTGGAGCATTGACCATGTCTAAGAATCCCTCAATGTGCACCTGAAGGTGAACTACCTCCTTGGCCTAGTGCCAAGACTTTGAAGGCGTATCTAAAGTAGATCATTTGTTAGCTATTTGGTGAGGGTACCTCCTACATTCTTCTTGATTGGATAGCATACTATTCCCAACATTCTTACCAAGTTTAAAGTTCTTTGAAACTCTTGAGTGCCCTTCATGAGTTCTATTCCCAAGCCCTCTCAAAAGTCTCATTCCTTAAATTGATATCTTATATGGTTCTCCATACGTAGATAATACTACCAAAGACCTTCATGTAGCTCACAATGTCAATCTATTGGTATAATGATCATAGGGCTTGTTTTACCACACACAATGTCTTGTTCAAATTACATAGTATTTCCTTTGAATGTGGAACCTCAAACCTTGGTGGATGAGACATGTATCTCCTCATCGAGTTCAACATTCAAAAGTTTGATTTGACATCTAACACAGAAACTTTCCACTTCATGTGCACTACTATCATTATTATGATGCAAATAGTGGTAATTAGAGCAAAAGAATCTTGAAAACCAAAACCCTCCACCGGTAAAAGTCCTTATGGCATGAGTGCATCTTGATAGCATTCCAAGATTCCTTCTATCATGCTCTTCACTTGCCATACCCACTTTGTGCAAGTGGCATACCATGCTTCATTCATCATTAAGTTGTCACAATTGGCTTGTATGACCTCCTTCCATGCTCGATCTACAAGTGCTTCATCTTCAATTATTGTCTTCATTACTTCCTTCATAATCTCAACCATCATGGTTATATTGACTATGCAAGGAGAAGCCCACATGTGCTTCTCTATTCTCTTTGATCTCCTTGGACCTTTTGCCTTCTCTTCAATAGTTCTTGGCATAGGATTACTCTGACCATAGAGCTTCTTCTTCGCATATGGCAATGACAACTAATCTGTTTGGGTGATTCTAGGTTGGTAGACTTTCTTATCACCATATGATGATGATTCTTCCTCCTGGTTATAGGTAGGGATAACTCTTGGGATAGATAAATAGTTATTTACTCCTTCACTTGATGATAAAGTGGAAAATCCTTTCTTTTCCTCATGCATGTGGCTTCTGCATAGACATCACATCAGGACTCCCTTTGATCTTCTCTACCTCATGGTCATACAATATGAAAGACATTTGTTTTTCATTATGACCTAAGAAGATTCATCTCTTGCTTTTTGGTTCCAACATGTTCTTCCTTTGACCTAGGACTACAACATAGAACACAGTGTTGAAAATTCTTAAGTGTGAGACTGATGGATTCTTACCAATGTAGAATTCATGATGAATCTTTTTTTATTTGATAAGGAGATCTCATGCCTTCCGTTAAACACATTATAATCTCAACAATGGTATAGCTCTTGCATTCCATAATGCCATCATGTTGGGATGTGTGATGTGTCAGTGATTGACACTTTCTTGAGCATTATCATGAAGAAAGTACATCCACATCTTCCTATTGTAGTCATCTAGGATAAAAAATTAGCAAGATACTCCCGAGGCCTATATAGACATCTTACCACACAAGTTAGCATATACCAACACTAGAGTAGCCTTTGATGTAATCTTGCTTTCTTGTGAGAATGTTTCTCTGTGCGGATTGCCCATCATACAAGCTCTATAAGGTTCCTTCATTCCATTCACTATAGGTAAGTGATGAAGAACATTACATTGCTTTTGCATCTTCTTTCATACTATCCTTGTCATTGAGAGAACCCTATGTGTTAAGCGTGTAGATGATGCACTTCTGATCATGATTGTGTATGTTGATGACATGCTATTTACTTGTCGTAATGAGAAGCATATTGCTGAATTATAAGCTGATTTGCATGCCTTTTTTGAGATGTTAGATTTGGGGAATTCGCATCATTATCTAGGTATTCACTTTATGAAAAGCATATCTTTGTGTCAAAAAAATATATATTGACACATTGTTGTAGCATTTTGGCCTTGAAGATTGCAAACCTATTGCCACTCCTATTGAAATAGGCTTATGATTGAGTCTTCATCATGCTCAAGATGCATTTGATGTTGTTATCTATTAGCAAGCTATTGGATGCTTGATTTACTTATGCTTGTTTTCTATCTCTCAAATGAGCAGCTTTATCCATTGCCTAGGTGTAAAGCATTAGTTGATAGTTAAAAACATCTTTTGCTACTTGAGTGGTACCTAGGTACTTGGATTGTTTTATCCCAAGGGGGATCATTTCCACTAGATTTTCATGCTTCTTATGACTAAGACTGAGCCGCTTGCTATGACAATCTTATGTCCATTAGCATTTTTTCATTCATGCTTGGTAGCTCGTGTGTATCTTCGTTGAGCAAGAAGTAGCCTACTATGGCCATTTTTGGTTATGAGGTTGAGTATAGGATAGATTTCAGAACAAATGTTAAGTGTGTGTGTTTTTGACACCTCTTGGATCATTTGGGTGTTGGTCAATCTACTACCACCACCATCTACCCTAATAGACAAAGTGCATTGGTATTTGCAAGGAACCCTATCTTCCCTACTCACACAAAGAACATTGAGGTGCACTATCATATGTAAGGGATAGGTTCTCCACTAGAGAAACCAATTTGACATATTTTCGTCATAGTTTAACATTGCAAACCTTTTCAGAAACACTCTACCTAGGGAGAAGGTTGAAGCTTTCTCCAAAGCTTCTGACCTACTTCCTTTTGTGGATTTATCTCCATCCACATAGCTTGGCACTTCCTTATACATGAGTGCCAACTCCTTAGTCATTGTATTAGTTCCAAGGGGTATGTGTTGATATAATTTTGTAGTGGCATGTTTGAACACACTTAGGACCACTCGTGCACTTTTTTTCCTCTCATACAAATATAACCCTAATGGGTTACATATATTTGTACACTCACTTGGTAAATCATTCGGTTTTGTGTTGTGCTCCAAGCTTCTTCTTCTTCTTCTTCTTCTTCTTCTTCTTCTTCTTCTTCCTTGTGCTATTCATGTGCTTCTGTAGACCTCAAACTCCAACACAAAGTTCAATACACTTGTAAGTCCATCATAGCACCTTTAGGTATGTTTGGGTTTAGGAACACATAGCTACTTACACACACTACAAATTTCCAAGGAATTCAACTTCAACACTGATCTACTCATACAGAGGAAAACAATCACAAACAAACTTCATATTCAACACTTTTCTACTATGATAGAATATTATTCAAAAGGGTTTTGCTCTAATAGAGAGAGAGAATCAAACTTACAATGGGTAGAAAATATAGAATTCTTCATCAAAGTTCTTCAAAATACCAATGTTTACAAGATAAGAAAGCTTTATGCTTCTCTAAATTGATGATTATTGGATGGCTTGAACTGTGTTCAGCGTGCTTAGTTACATGAACAAAGTCTTTCCCTTATCACTAGGATTTTTTTGTCTCCCTCAAACGCTTCCCCTTCCCATTACATACTCGCGCAAACAAGAAACAACGGACATAATCAAGTGATATCCATGCCCAACTAATTTGTAACTGCATATTAAAATTTTGGGTGAGAAACGGATTCAACAAAATTCTAAGTGAGCAACATTCTGATTCAACAACATCCAATTCAGCAAAGTTCGGAGTCAACAGAATTCTGATTCAGTAGACTCCGAGTCAGTAGACTCTAAGTCAACACACCTTCATAAGTCTGACTCACTACTTATTCTTCTAATTTGCACTGCCTGGTGGGATATTTTTTTCCATAAAATCAAACTCGAATTCACAATCCCTTGATTGATTACCATGACACTAAGCTCCCTATGCATATTTTCTTCTTGAACTTTATCTACAATTATAATATCTTCATGAACACTACTTCCACATGCATTTGCTCATGATCCAATATCATTTTAGAAACTACTTCTTTCTAGTATACCTTCTACTGAACCTGATTTTGCAAATCCTTGTCTTTACTCTACTACACCAACTGTTCCTTTAATTCTACGATCTACTCCACCAATTATTCCTTTTCAGTTTTATGTTGTTCAATAACTTCTAACAATTGACTTGCATATACCGAAGCAAAATCATCATGCATCTGTTCACAAGGGTATCTAACTAGTGCCTGTATCTTGTCATTATTGCTAGTCCATAAATCCACTTGTTGTATTTTGTTTGTCCATTCCTCAAACTCTTGCAAGGATCTCTTGACTTTCATAATTTCAACTGCCTCCTGCTTCTGCACTTCAGACATAACTTTTTCATGTTGCTCTGACTTTCTCTGCAACTCTTTTTGCAAATCCTGCACTTGTGTTTACTGCATCTGATATTCTTCAGAATTGAGTAGTTCATTTATTAGCTTCAAATTAGCACATGAAAACCATTGCATTCTCAAGAAAGCACTTAACATAATCTTGCACCAAAAACTAATAATAAAACATGCCACCAAAAATATTGTAGATAAATAGGCCTTCTTACTTTGGTGGTCAGTAATGTTGCTAATCTGATTTTTGAAATTAAACATCACATGCACTAAATTAGATGAAAACCAATCCATATGCGACGGCTTCCTTTGAAATTTCTTCAAAAGAAATCCATTTATCGGTTTTTCCATTCTTGTGCCAAACACATCAGCTAGTAAAAAGGTTACTTGGACTAGGTCTTGCACAATGTGATATGGACCTTTATATCTTAAGCTAAGCTTTCTTGGATGTGGCCCTAGCTTGGAATTCTACACCATCACCCAATCTCCAACCAAAAATATCTTGAATTTCACATTCATATGCACCAAAGCATGTTTCCTTATTTTAGTTACCTTTGTTATGTATGAATTAACTAAGTGATCCTCCTTCACCTGAAGAAGATACTTACTTATATGCTTGATCAACACCTCATGAGACATCTTCTCGGCAATTACTCTTAGACTTGGGACCAAAAACTCCATGGGAACAATTTGAATGGTGTCATACTTGTTGTCACTTTGAAAGTTGTTTGAAACAACCATAATACTGAATGAAGCAACAAATCCCAGTTTTTTTGATTGTCATGCACTAACATTTTAAGAATATGTAGCAAAGTATTGTTGGTACTTTCCACTTGACCATTTGCTTGATGATGATATGATGTAGACTTTTTATGCATAATTAGGTATGTTCTTGTTAACTGTAAAATGACTTCATTGAGAAAATGAGCACCTCTATCACTTACCAACTCTACTAGACAACCAAACCTGGTCATAATGTTGTGGTAGAGGAACTTTGCCACACTTGCTACCTTATTGTCTTTCAATGCTACTACTTCCACCCACTTCGTGCAATAATCTGTAGCTACTAAAATATATTTTTTAACACACTGAGTAATAGGCTTGATAGGCCCAACAAAATCCATGCCCCACTTTTGGTGTTAACACACTAGATACAATGGTAAAGCAAGATGATCAGACATCCAATGTCAATTATTTGGTTCGCCTATTTTTTGACAAATCACACCTTTTAGCATACTCATGAGCATCTTTTGAATACCATAGGCCACCATCCACATATTCCTTTAATAAGCAAATCAGGTCTTCCATGAACTGACCCTCTAACTCTTTGCTTATTCTCATGATCCTCGGTTCAGTGTCCCTCCCCAAATTAATTTCTTGAAGTTCGTCCTCTTTAACCCTGCAAGAACTTGCATATTTTTGTTCATAAATCCTTTCAGCCAAATTAATTACCTCTTTCTCTTGTTGCTCCAGTTTTTGCTGCGTAGGAATTTCCAGACTTTGTTCAAACATCCATCTCAACTGTGTGCTCTCCAATGTGTCGCTTGCAATTGGCTCACTTGACTTCTCCAATAGTTTGTCATCCTTTGCTAACACACCTTCCACATCTACTTCCAAAAGTTGTACAACAGTTGGGTTTGCCTTTAAAAATTCTTCCTCCTCATCATCTTCTATCTCATCTGCCAAACTAATGGTCTCAACCATCAGTGGTTTCACTCGTACTGACATGTGTCTTCTACCTTTCATGGGAATTGTAACTTGCTTTTTTCCTTTGGATATCACAACCACATTCAATCCCCAATCTTGCTTAACCTTTGCCAACCTAAACCAAGGTCTACATAACAACATTTCATATGGATAAGTAGACTCGGAAATTTGAATTACCACAAAGTTTACCATGAATGATATCCTTGCAGTTATGATTTGTTGGTGGTTCATAATGTCCAATGGTTGATCTCTAGTTTGATCCTCCATTTTTTCTTGAAAAGGTGCTACAGCCAAAGCCCCATTTCCCATTTCTTTAAAAATTTTCTTAGGTAATATGTTCACTCTTGAGCCACCATCAATCAACACCATCAAATCACCTTTGGCTTATACTGCCTCGTTTACCAGCACAACAAAATCTACATCCACCGGATCAATGTTGTTAGGAGATGTTGAAGGTACCTGCGTAGCTGCTAGCTTTGACTACTGTCCAACAAGCTCCTTCAATAAGTTCTCTCTAAAAGCTGGTACCAAAGATAATAACTGATCTAAGGACAATTGCAAAGGAGAGTTAATGATCACCTCAAACTACTCATTGTCTAAATCTTGCTTGGACTTAATCTTATCCTCCTCCTTCATTTTTTGTAAGAATACTGCATCCTCCTCCTAAGATGAACTTGGAGATTGCACCTATTTTTGCTGATCTTGTTGGATCCATTTTTGAACTTGGTTTCTTAAATGTCTTTCTTCGTTCCAATCGATAAGACCTTTATTTTTAGACCTTGTAACTGCCAAGACATCCACTTCTTTGACCTTGCCACATTGCTTGTAATCAAAATTCCATTGATTTTCATGATTCATATGTAGACTTCTTGATGTAATGGCACCTACATCATTACGACACTCCTGATCTGATAATTCTATAACTGTAGAATTGGCCTAAGCGGCCTATTGAGCCTATTGTTGTTGTTGCCCCTATTGATTATTATGATTATAGCAAACCACTAGTATACCCCTTTCTTCTCTATGCTTCACATCCATTTGGACTAGCTCTAAATCTCCTTTGCAACAAATCCACACAACATGCGGAGGGTAGTTGTTTTAACCACTAGAGAGAAGATTTCCTCAAAATCAACACCATGTTGTTGTTGCTTAAAAACCTTTGCAACAATTCGTGCTCTATACTTTGGAGAAGCTTTATCTGATGGGAAGTTGAGCTTATATACCCATTTACATGGTAAAGCTTTCTTTCCCTTTGGCAAAGGTGCTAAATCCTAAGTACCATTCTTTTGAATAGAATCCAACCCACTCTTCATGGCACGCTTCCACTTGACATGATCCTTTGTTTGCATAGTCTCTTTGTAGCAAGAAGGATCATCGACATCTGTTAGCATAAAAAAATCTAAAGCTAGAATATATCTATCAGGTGTATGTGAGACACGTGTAGAGCATCTCAATGGTTGTTGAATAGGAACATGTGCAGATTGATCTGATCGGACATTCTCTTGAACGTCCCTATGTGCAACATTTTTATGCATGCTAACTGGAAGACTAGTATTCTCAAACACCACTATTCGCACTTCAACCTCCTTAATGGGCTATTTATGCATCTTAGACTCATTCAAAATGACATCACTACTTTTGATCACTGACCATGTTTCAGGATCCCATAAGCGATATCCAAATTGTCCTTCTTGAACATATCCAAGAAAAATGCATTTCTTTGACTCATGGTCCAACTTTTATCTAAGATTCTTGGGTATATTGACATATGCTTCACACCCAAAAACTCGAAGATGATCATAATATGGTGGCTTCCTTGTCCATAACTCTTGTGCCACTTTCAGACCTTTAGCAGTACTAGGTGAATGGTTAATCACATGAATTGCAATCAATACTGCTTCTACCCAAAATCCTTGTGAGAGATTTGCATGATGGAACATAGAAACTACTCTATCCTGAATAGTTATATTTATCCTTTCAAGTACACCACTCTGTACTAGGGTATAAGGAGTTATAAACTCTCTAAAAGTCTAGATTGACAGAAAAGGCTAAACTCATGTGAGGTATACTCACCCTCATTATCTAAACATAAAGCCTTAAGCTTAGTTCGTTTTTCAGTATCAAGTGAAGCAAGCCATTTTTTGAAAGTAGGGAATACCTCATCCTTTGATTTGATAGGAAATGCTTTGATACTAGTGAAGTTTTTTGATGGGGATACACCATGGTGTGCTCTCCTTCTTGAGTGCTCTAGGACAATATCCTAGGAGTAGAAAACTGAGCTCTAAGGGCCGCACGCGGTACTCCACAGAGAGGCTGTAGAATACGCAAAAAATACAGTACACAGGGAGCATGAACATAGACTTCTTAGATGCCACAAATGTGGCCAAACTTACAGTCAGTGACTGACCAACCCACTATATGTTTTATTAAAGAGCATATACAAAGAAGTGTTTAGTGGCCATTTGGCCTTTCACATGGACACTAACAATGATAGTTGCCACTAGTTTCTCTTTCAAAGGTAAATGTTGTGGAAAAAGCATGAATTAAAAAAGACATGCCTTTTCAATCAAATTTTCATCCTATTGTTGGAGTTTGCCACGTAGTGACTTTCCAAGGAATGGTTCCTTGTGGTCCCATCATGAATAAATCCCACTTGCTACCAACGAATCACATCCTTCTCGTGTTCAAAAACGAAGATATGGATTTTCAAGGCCTTTAATTTTCACTTGGAAGATCTTTTGCAGTACCTTAAGCTTATTTTATTAGGTTCCAAGATTTATTCACAAAAAAATGAAACCTTTGAAGTATCCTCTTAGGGTGGAGATCCCTAGCCCCCAATTCCTCTTATATGCATTCATTAAAGAAAATTTTCCTTGATTGGGAGGCCACCAACGTCTAAAGATGATGTTGGAGGGAATTGGAGGGATGTGCTAGGGTGATGAAAATCAGCTTATTGTGCTAACTAAGCTGAATGAAGGAGGCCCACAAAAGTCCTTTCCAAAAATTGATAGGATAAAGGAGTCCCAACTTCTAGAACACAATTCTGGTAGCTTCATTAAGGCTCACTGTAGAGGAAGGAAAAGTCCTATAGGTTGTCTGGGTGCAGGTCCTTCTCACCGTAATGCTATTTTGGAAAGAGAAGTAAGAGTAGGTTGGAAAAGAAAGTTTACCATCCAAGACGGATGATCTGAATAGAAGACTTAGATACTGATAACGCCTAGGATGAATATGCCCCTAATAAGGACGATAACCGAGATGAATATAGCATTAGAAAAGAAGATAATCGAGATAGTAAGAGCTCGATCATTGGGCCGACACTTCGAGATTCCTATGCGAAGAGAGGTTATACTTTGAAAGGTAAGATTTTCTTGAAGTTCTGACGGAGGATACCTATTAAGGGAAATTCTCCTTCCAATCTCCTCTGACATCTAAGAAAAATGAAGAGGGACAGAACACAAATATAGGGATAAAATCCCAAACCAGAAGGACAACATGGTGATAATTGATAGTATTTTTCCTTATCACAAAGACCAAGCCAATTGTAAATGATCCTACGTTCTTTTAACATATGGGGACATACATCCTCTAAGGTGGCTATTGTTGTCCATTGATTTGGGAAAATAATGTTAAACGTCAAAACTAATATTGATGACCTTTGAAAACAGTATTTCGAATCTCATTCTTGGCTCACCATCAACCACCCCCCATGGTAGTGGTGGCACCATCACTGGCTTCAAATCTCGGTAGTCCTCACTCCTTGTAGGCTCTTTGGTGGGCTTGTACTATATATCGCTTGCAATATCTTTCTGTGATCCGCGTCCCATTTCAATCGCTTTAATTTACACCCCGAATCATATCTTTGAGAGAGTAAGTACTTGGAAGTCTCTTGATTCCTTGCCCTTGGATATCATCCTCTATGGTGACTTCAACATGTTGGAAGATATTTCCGGTAGATAGGAGTAGAGGGGTCAAATAGTTGATGGGTCAGATTATTATTGTTATGACTTGTTGAAGCTTCGTTATGCTTTCATTGAGGTTAAGGAAGGTAAGAGTTTTTCATCGTCAAAACTATGCCTCTAGTTTTGAATTGTGGAAAGTGAGACTTGATAGAGGATACATTTTTGAGAGCATCATTGACAACTTGAACCCCTCTATTTCTCCCAAAAGATGGATATAATTGTATCAGATCACTACCTTGTAGTGGTAACATTTAAACCCTTAGTAAGATTATGAAAGATTCTTGATTCATGGTGATCTAATCGTCTTCTCTATCCCTACACTTCCTCGAGATATATCTCTTGCTTGGAGTCAAGCATTTAGAGAGTGCTCTTCTCCTTCAAGAGGATTAAAGAAATCAATCAAACACACATCACATCTTGCATAGATCGGAGAAGGAGAAGCATTGGAGGTTAGAAGAGGGAATCTCTATAGAAGACCCCATAGGCTAGAATCTAAAGTCTAAAAATGAAAAATCAAACCTACAAAAAGGTTGATTGAGATCATAAGAATTCACGTATGCAAACAGAAAATCAAGACAAAGACAAATCGACTAAATGAATCTATAGACTCATCAAGAAAAAAAAAAGTAAACAAGCTCTCCCTTGATTGATTGGTAACGATGGTGTGGCATGCACACCTTATGGTGAAAACTTTCATATCATCCTCAATAACTTAAACCAAGACCGTTGGGTTTTGCTTCGATGTGTCCTAGAAGGCACAAGTGCATGCTACCATTTCGAGGATCAGATGTAGGGAAAGGTTGCAAGATGTGATGCACTTCCTTGAGTATCCCATTTTAATTTAAATTAAAGGGAAGTTCGCCCATGGCCTACTCTCGTGGAATTTAATTAAAAGGAAGAATAGATTACAAGTGAATGGTACTAGCACTTTTTGGACCCCCCGAATCCCACAAATAAGGGGTGAATCTGGCTGATCTAGAGAGTGTTACAAGGAAGGTTAATAACCCTTTCATGCCCCTCATGCGAGGCCCACTTGGGTTTAATCTTGTTGTTCTCGATGAGAAAAGCTTTATGATGTCTAAAGAGTGGGGACTTCTTGCAATTGCAGATTTGTTTGCAGAGGAGAAACAACAATTTCTTGATCGGCCACTCTTTACTAGGGTGTCCAAAATTTTAGGCACACTGCTCATGCCAAATCTTTCACAAGGTTTCCCCTCTTATTGCGTTCTACAATGCCACTGAGAAGCCAATCATTTTGCCTAGAAGCACTTGCTTCTAGGAGATTTGATCTTGCAGCCTCAAAATGTTCCCAATGGTCCACCACAACAAGAGAGACTTGGGGCACACAAACAAGATGTGACCCAAATCCTCAATGTTGTAGTGACATCGCTTGCACCACGGAGGAGCCCCACAAATTTTTCTAGCCTTTGAATTGGTCCAGATACCATGGTGTAGAAGTTTCCACATGAGAATTGACTTTTTGATCTGGATGAGTGGATGCCACACAGCCTTGTCCACAATAGACACCACTTCCTATTAGGCGTAATGTGATAGTCTGTGTTCACTTTGATTCTAGGAATTTTAGACAACGAATTTCGATTGTGCCAAATAAGAACCTTGTGGTATGGAGGATCCCATCCAATGAGGAGTGTGGTTTTTGCTCTTTCCTAGGTTCACTCTTATTCTAGGGTCTATGTTCTTACAAATGACCTAATGTCCTGTTTCTTGTTTCCAAATGCGTTTCCAATTTCTTAAGACTTTGCTCGAGAGCCTCTTAGAATTTTGGAGGTTCAAGGGAGCCACCCCCCGAGGCTCATGATCGCAAACTAGATTGAGTCATCTTGTCTGATACCCACCACCCATTTCCAATCTTCATTGATTCTCACAAATTGTTTGAACTTTTTGCAACTCTTCCACAAGGAGCACACAAGATTCAAACCTTTAGGGGGAACCGAAATGGGAGAGAATAAAAGAGTAAGGAGGCCTAAGTCCTTCCAACTAGGGAGGCCTACAAGTGTCATCTCATTCTTGTTCCTAAAAATGAGCTTGGCCCAAGAGGTATCCTAATTGCACCAAGCCTCGATCATCCATTTGCTTCCGATTTCTCAACCAAGCCTTCAATATCCATAATGCACAGATCCCCAAAATCCTTTTGGCTGATGCAAGTAGACCATTTAATTATGGGAACCCCATTTTTTTGTGGTCCCCCATCCAAAGAAAGTTCTTACAAATTCTTTCCAATTTGCTAAGCTCTTGATTCTTTGGTCTCTAGCAAGAGAGAAAGTAAGTGGTGAAGGAGAAGGAGAAGAGGAAGGTATTAATTACCATGGCACGCCCCACATGATTGATCTGCATGCCCTTCCAAAATGCCAACTTGTTTTCTAGTTTGGAAAGGACCTAGTTCCATCGTTGCTCCATTGAGACACCAAAGGCCATAGGAATATGAAGGAGGCAGAAGACTAGATCCCTCGGGATAATTTGGCAACTGTGGTCAAGCAAAAGTTGGGGTGCGGGTCCTATGATGGCTCTGAAAGTGGTTTTTGAGTGGTCTACTTTGGAGCCAGGTGCCTCACACAATGTGCTAGCCAACACCAAAAGGTTCCAATGCTACCCAAATCATTATCCACAAATGCATTCATGTCATCGATGAATAGCCTCATGACCATCTAGCCATGGTTGAGGGGAAGAGAGAGGCCTTTGATATGACCCATTTCCATGTGGTGATGCCGAGATGGATAAGCCCCTCCATGGAAATTGCAAAGAGTAGAGGGGCCAATGGGCACCCTTGCCTATTAGAGTGTTTTAATCTGATAGACTTTGATGACTGAACATTTATATTTATTTGCATTGATGCATTCCCTAGCAATGTAGTGATCATCTTAGAGAAGTTTTGACTATATCCGAGGTCTTTAAGAGATTGGAGAATAAAATCCCATTCAAGCCTATCGTAAGCTTTGTGGAAGTCGATTTTAATGAAAACCACATCTTGCTCAGACTCTTTAGCAAAGTTGAGACCTTCCCAAATGTCAATGATAGCTTCTAGTATTGATCTACCCCACCTGAAGAGATGAATCCTTTTTGGTCCTCATTAAGCCACCTCTTTAGGTGGTAAGAAACTTTGTTTGCAATTACTTTTGTGAGAATCTTGTACCTTGTTTAGAATATCATGATGCCAATTTTCAATCCTCTTCTTTTGTGACCTTTCTTATGGATAAGCTTGATGACACCATTGTTTGGGCATTCTGGAAGTGCACCAAAACCCAACGCCTCTTTCCAAACCAAGCGTAGTGGAGTGGCCACCACCTATCTAAAAGACTTCAAGAACTAATTTGTGAGGTTTTCTTGGCCCGGGCCTTGCCCATTGGGGAGGGTATCGATAACTTCAAGAATCTCATTATCAGAGATGGGTGTGTCAAGTAGAGACTTCAAATTATGCAGAATTCTTGAGGGAGAGACTCTCAAGATGGTCGCCGTGCAATCCAGCCTGTGGGGAGAAAGGGGTGTTGAGACTCCCAGGAGTTGGGTAAAGTGGTCGACATGATAACACTATTTCTCTTTTCTTCTTCCGTTTTGCGTTCAATCCCATTACTATCTATCAAGAAGGGAATAGAGTCTCTTGCTTGCTTCCTCTTGAGAATGCAACACATCTCTTTAGTTGGTTTGTTAGCCTTACCTACCCACCAATCTTTAAAGTATACTTGAAGGTTTTTCCTTTGAATTTCTTCCTTGTATCTCACCATGCCTATGGTTTTCCATAGTCCCATCTAGCATTGGTAGTTCCCTTTGTTCACTTCCTCGTCAAGATGCCAGAGTCTCTAATAGAGCTTTTCTCTCTATCTCTACCGAATATTGCAAAGTATGTTGTGATATCTTACCAAAATTTGACAGATCTTTTCAACCACAACCCTCCAACTTTAGCTCGGTGAGGCAGCGTTGACGAACATGGCATTCCAAACCAGCATAATTTCTTGATGGACAAAGGGGAGGGAGAAAGCCATTGGGCAAGCATGGAACCAAGGTGGTTTCCTAAGCTTAGAAAATGGTTTGAAAGTGAGAATAAAAGGATAGTGGTCTGATATGGCTAGGTCAATGTGTTGGGAGATGGTGGGTTGTCCCAACTGCTAGATGTGAAGAGAGATGGTGGATGCAATCCAAAGATGAGTAGGTGCTGCTACAACCAGCTTCACACCAGCCAACTGAGACTTTAGAGTTTACTAGTGTTGGTGCAAGTCAGGCCTTCACATTTGGCTTGGACATCTACTTTGAAGACTCTACATGAAGCAAAGACCATAGGAACTTATGCCTATTATTTCTTACCATTTTATCTCTTGTAAAAGTCTTAGTGACTTGGCATATTATGTAATCACACCTAATTGATTGAAAGTCGTGGAAAAAGTTGTTGATTGATTGAGGGAATATCTCAATCAATTTTTGGTGAAAGATTCAAGGGATTGATTTTGAATTCTAATTCAAATTCTCACTCAACTCCTATAAAAGCTACAAGTCAAAAGTCGCGGGTGTACTTCACTCATCCCGAGGCATTTCTGTATCAATCATTGAGTGTGTGAGGTCTACTCCATAGCCTACACCTCTGAGTACCATTGAGCTATGTTCATCATGCCAATGGGAATGTACATTTACATGATCTAATACAAATGCTTATATTCATCTACTCTGTAATTCTCTGAGTATACTACTCCAAGTCTGTCAACTTCAACAAGTCATATCTCAGGATCTACTTATCCAAATCAAGTGATTCAAAGCACATTCAATTCAGCTCAAAGTCTTCTACACGCCTACAAATTTCGAAGTCAATTGGTTCAGCCATTGCAGAGAAATCTCAGTCGAAGTGCTCTCTGGTATTTGTCTGCAGAGCTCCTAAAAAGTCGGGGGTAAACATAGTTTTGCTAAACTCATTTCTCAGAGTATAGTTCATCATTTCTTCTCATTTCACTTGCACATGGTAGCTTGTTAAGCTAATTTAATATGTCCAGAAGGAATGTGATCAATTGTAAGTGTGCTGGTCATACTGAGTGAAAGACTGAGCAGGTGTCAATACCAAAATAGCAAGTTTTCTTGGATTCTTGAAGTCTCAAGTAGTCTGTTTTGATTTGATCATTACACATATCATTTGCAAAGTACATATATGCTTTCTTGGTATCATTTGGAAGCTAAGCAAGTGTATTAATCATTTCTGGAGTCAAAGGAGGGCTGGTGTGAAGCAGGTTTAGCAGCACCTACTCAATCTCTGAGTGCATCCAACCATCCTCTCCGAACAATTAGTAGACCCTTTAAGCTTCCTAAATCCACCAAAATATCAGCCAAGTACTTTGGAACATGTATCCCAAAAGTTTAAGTCAAGACAGACTAGTTGCAAAATGACTAGCTCCCAAAACTTGCTATTTTTGGACATACACCTGCTGGAAAAAATGAACAGTGCTCTCAACCTGGTAGGAATTAGTACGGACTGAGCACTGAGAACAAGTTTCATCACTTTCTGGAACATGCCCACCATTCTCGGGGCTCTGCAGAAATAGACCAGTGAGCAGTAAAATGCAGATAACTCCAAAATTATACATCCACTGACCTTGAAAATTAATATGCGAAAACTAAACAGTAAGAGCTATCCAACGCACATTAAATAACTGAAAAAGGATCACTAGAACGTGAGATATGACCTTCTGAAGGTATTGCTCTGAGTGAGTATAGCAGAGAACAAAACAGAGAAGTAGATGATGATAAATGTATAGATTCACATATGATTACAACCACATTGGCAATGAATCTTTGCACAATTGGAGTAGAATGATAGAGCTATGGAGTAAGCTCTTCAATCTCTACAAAATGACATGAAGTGGTCACGTACAATGCTTGCTAGTCGCCTCTTCCTTCTTGCTCCTTTTATAGCTATTCTTGGAGGGAGTTTTGAATTCAAATTCGAATGGCTCCACCTAAAAGTGATCCCCAAAGTTAGGAGATATTCCCTCAGCTCAAAAAAGTCGTGGGTTTTGGTAGTTAGAGCCACGAAATTGCTTTTACATCATGCATGAGGTAAGTCATCCTTTTCCTTTTTTCTTTTTCATTTACAAGAGATAAAAATGAACTCTTTTACAAGAGGTGTTCACATGACTACTCATGTGACTTACAAATGAGGATAATATCAAGCATATCAAGCATGTAGGCTTGGGCAAAATGCACCAACAGCTCCCCCTCAAGCCTAACATGCTTGGCCTCCAAATAAGTCTTCAATTGTCCTTGATTTCCTGCAAGCCAATCATCAACTTGAATCTACTTAACTTCGTACCATCAAGAGCTTTCGTCAACATGTCTGCACATTGCATATCTGTACAGACATTTTAACCACATGATTTCTTGAGTTGCATTGGCCAAACCTCTATATTCAGCTTCGGTAGAAGATAATGCCACGGTTGGTTGCTTCTTTGATGACCAAGAAATGATTTTTGAGCCTGCAAATGATATATACCCGGATGTGCTTCTTCTATCATCTCTAGATCCGGCCCAATCTGCATCTGAGTAGACCTTTAGCTCAATATTTGAAGTAAATGAATAAAACAAACCTTCATTCATGGTCCCCTTTAGGTTCTTGAGGACTCGCTTGGCCGCTTCCATATGTGGTCTTCTCGGCTTATGCATAAACTGACTCAATATGCTAACACTATAGCATATATCCACCCTTGTGAGTGTTGCATAGTTCAAACTTCCAACCAAGCTTTGATAGCTTGTGATGTCTTCAATTGGCTCTCCTTCATAAGCACTAAGCTTATGATTTTGCTCCATAGGTGTACCTGCACACTTGGTATTTTCCATCTTGAACTTGACGAGCATGTCATGGACATACTTCCTTTGTGTGATGTATATACCTGAATCTGTGTAGATCAACTCCAATCCAATAAAATAAGTGAGTGGTCCGAGGTCACTTATTTTGAACTCCTCCTTCATTTGACTCTTTACCTGTTTGATTCCTTCAAGATCATTGCCTGTGATAGTAATATCATCAACATACACACATAAATAGATCACTTCAGATCCATTCCTCTTTATGAACAAAGAGGTATCCGCCTTGATAGCTTTGAATCCTTGGTCCTGCAAATAAGTCACCAATCTGAAATTCCAAGCTCTTGGGGCTTGCTTCAATCCATACAAAGCTTTCTTTAGTTTGGATACATAGTTAGGATGATGTGCATCCTCATATCCAGGAGGTTGTGCCATATACACTTCCTCAGAAATCCATCCATTCAAGAAAGCATTCTTTACATCAAGTTGATAGAGATTCCAATTTCTAGATGCAGCAAGACTAATGAGAACCATACTTGTAGGCATTTTTGCAACAGGAGAGAAAGTCTCCTCATAATCAATACCATGGGTTTGAGCAAACCCTTTAGCAACTAACCTTGCTTTGTGTCTATTTATACTTCCATCTGGATTCCTCTTGATTTTGTATATCCATCGAGATCAAATTACCTTCATAGATGGCTTGTTAGGTACAAGCTCCCAAGTGTCATTCTCCTTCAAGGCTTCCATTTCTTCATCCATTGCATCTCTCCAAGCTTTCTTGCTTTGTGCTTCTTCGAATGTGGTAGGTTCTTCATTGGTTGAATCCTTTGTAATGTAGATTGAGTGCTTGGTGACCAAAGAAGTATCATAACCAAACCTCTCTAGTTTCTTCTTCTCCCTCGAAGACCTTCTAAGTGGTTGATGTGAGCTCTCGGGTCCATATGTAGCATCCTGCATCTTTGCTTTACCTTTGTTCTTCCATAGCTTTAGTCTTTCCAAGTCTTCTAGGTCAATCTCCGAATCACTTTCTTCAATCTGCTTTGGCTCCTTTGGTTGAAGTGATGGAAAATCTTCATCCAAGTCATATGGCAGCTTCACTTTCCTGTCATCATCAAACCATGATTTGTTTTCATAAAAAATTACATCTCTACTCACAGAAAATCCTTTATTGGTTGGATTGTACAATCTATATCCTTTTTGGTTTTGATCATAACCAATGAATACACACTTCTCTACCTTGGGATCCAATTTCCCTCTTACTTGAGAAGGAATGTGACCATAGGCTAAGCATCCAAAGATTTTGCAATGCTCTAGACTAGGTCTTCTTCCATTCCACACTTCATATGGAGTGGTTCCATCTAGTGACTTAGATGGAAGTCTATTTATGAGATATGTGGCTGTCGACACAGCCTCTGCCCATAGGTAGTTTGGCAATCCCTTTTCGTTGAGCATGGACCTTGCAACTTCGACAATAGCTCTGTTCCTCCTCTCTGCTACACCATTGAGTTCGGGTGTATACCTTGTAGTGACTTCCCTTTTAATGCCTCTTTCATGCAAGAAGGCATCAAATTCAGAAGAGAAGTATTCTCCTCCACCATCTGATTTGAGTTGTTTCAAAGTCCTACCTGTTTGGTTTTCAACAAGAGCAATATACTTCTTAAAGCAATTAAACACTTCATCCTTGTGCTTCATGAAAAACAGAATGGTCCACCTGCTACAATCATCTATGAAAGACACATAATATCTTGAGCCTGATATAGATGGCTCCTTACTTGGACCCCACACATCCGTGTGCACTAGATCCAAAGGATTTTGATACATATATCCTTTCTTATTGAAAGGTTGTCTATGAGCCTTGCCGAGTTGACAAGCTTCACACTTATAAATCATGTGTTGCCTTGTGATATTAGGCAAACCAAAAACACTTTGGTCCCTGCAAATTTGTTTGAGTGTCCTCTCACCAATGTGAGCAAGACTTTTGTGCCATATCTCCAACTCTGTAAGAGTTTGAGATCCATAGCTAAACAAAGCTATGTTCTTTGTATCTTCCACTTCAAAAGTGAAAAGCCTTCCTGTCTTTTCTCCTTTGGCAATCCTTCGAAAGCCTTGCCTTGGGTCTTCAACATATGCTCCAAATCGATTGAATCTAACCTGCAATCCTTTTTCAACAATCTGTCCAACACTTATTATTAAAGTTTTGGTAATTGTAGGGACATACAAGACTTTGCTTAAGAGGTTCATATTCCCATCTGATGTCTTCACATTACCTGTCTTCTCCACTGAGTGCTTTGTGTCATCTCCTGTCTGCACTTCATGCTTGTTATGAGGATCTTCCAAATCAGAAAGTAAAGCCACATTTCTTGCTACATGGTTCGAGCATCCCGAATCAATGTAAAATATGTGATCATCATCCTTACCCTTCTTTGCTGATAGATTCATAATCAATAATGAATCTTCTTGACTTTGGTCCTCTGCATAGTTATTGTAATCTCTTCTTCCTCTATGGCCACTTTGATAGTTGTTGTTGTTGTTGTAATTGTTGTTGTAGTAGTTTTTGTTGTAGCCTCCATTGTATCTACCTCTATTTGATCCATAGCCACCTCTATTGAATCCTCTTCCTCTTGAGTTCTTTGGGTTCCTGAAACATTCTTCAATAGTATGGTTAGATAAGCCACATATGTTGCAAGGTTGAGATGATTGGAATCTCCCCCTGCCTTGCTCTCCACCTCTGCCTCTTCCTCTAGCTCTTCCTCTACCTGCAAAGTTTGCTTGGAAAGAGCTACCTTCATCTTCATTCTTCCTATTCTTTGACTTCTCCTTGAACTTAGCTTTATTGGAATATAAGGCAGAAGTTTGATTACCTCTTGAGGACTCACCACCTTTGCTAATCTTTGCTTCATGAGTGAAGAGTTGGCCCATGAGTGTGTTGAGGTCGGGTACATGCATATCCATGGCTGTTGTGAATGACTCCCACTTGTCCTCTGCTTTGATTCCATTCATCATTTGTCTTATGATTTGGTCCTCTTCAATTACCTCTCCAATGCTTCCAAGTTGGTCGGAAATCTCCTTCATCTTTGTGACATAATCAGTCACATTTTGCTTTGGGCTTTTCTTCATTGTTGTGAACTCCATCCACAATTGGTTCTTCCTTGCTCGAGTGTTGGAAGAGAAGAACGAAGCAAGTGCATTCTAGGTTTCTCTTGATGTCTTGCATCCCTTGACATGAGGTAAAAGAAAATCAGAGATTGAGTTTAGAATATAGGACCTTGCAAGTGCATCCTTCCAACACTGCTACAACCAGCTTCACACCAGCCAACTGAGACTTCAGAGTTGATTAGTAGACCCTTTAAGCTTCCTAAATCCACCAAAATATCAGCCAAGTACTTTGGAACATGTATCCCAAAAGTTTAAGTCAAGACAGACTAGTTGCAAAATGACTAGCTCCCAAAACTTGCTATTTTTGGACATACACCTGCTAGAAACAATGAACAGTGCTCTCAACGTGGTAGGAATTAAAAAATTCCTTTTGGGCATAGCAAACAGACTTAGCAAGCTTCCCAATCCAAGTTAAAACACGTCAAATGATGGACTGAGCACTGAGAACAAGTTTCATCAATTTCTGGAACATGCCCACCATTCTCGGGGCTCTGTAGAAATATACCAGTGAGCAGTAAAATGCAGATATCTCCAAAACTATAAATCCAATGACCTATAAATCCAATGCCAAAACTAGACAGTAAGAGCTATCCAACGCACATTAAATAAGGGAAAATAGATCAATAGAACTCGAGATATGACCTTCTGAAGGTACTGCTCTGAGTGAGTATAGCAGAGAACAAAACAGAGAAGTAGATGATGATAAATGTATAGATTCACATATGATTACAACCACGTTGGCAATGAATCTTTGCACAATGGGAGTAGAATGACAGAGCTATGGAGTAAGCTCTTAAATCTCTACAAAATGACATGAAGTGGTCACGTACAAGGCTTGCTAATCGCCTCTTCCTTCTTGCTCCTTTTATAGCTATTCTTGGAGGGAGTTTTGAATTCGAATTCGAATGGCTCCACCTAAGTGATCCCCAAAGTTAGGAGATATTCCCTCAGCTCAAAAAAGTCGTGGGTTTTGGTAGTTAGAGCCACGAAATTGCTTTTACATCATGCATGAGGTAAGTCATAGGCTTTTCCTTTTTTCTTTTTCATTTACAAGAGATAAAAATGAACTCTTTTACAAGAGTTGTTCACATGACTACTCATGTGACTTACAAATGAGGATAATATCAAGCATATCAAGCATGTAGGCTTCGGCAAAATGCACCAACACTGGATAATGTTCTGTGCCATATAACTTCGATGAAGTCTTGCTTTCCTCAAGTCATCCCCATATTGGAGGCTCAACCAAGAGAATCCATTCGTAGCTTTAATCTCCACAAGGTGTAAATGGATCTTGATTTTGTCCCATATAACTTTCTCTCAATTGTGAATTGTATGTTGCCTATTGTCCCACCAATGTGAGGGGTCTTCCACCATGTTGAAGTCCCTGCAAAGCAATATGTTGTGGGAGAGCATGTCTAGAGAGACCCAGGTGTCAGTCCTCTCAAACTCCTTATTTGGGGCATACATGGAAACCACAGTGAATTGGAGGGGCCCCCAAGGAGGCACCCATCTAGCGATGTTTCTGATCCTTGTAGGAGTTGACTAATCTACCAAACCAAAAGTTATTTATTCCAATAGCTGTGCCATCGACCCTATGGGGTGTGAAGTGGTCCTCAAGACATGAGTCAAAGAGATGCATTTGACTCGTTTTGGAAGGTATGCGCCATTGCTTTTAACCTCTTGAATACATATGAAATCTGGGTTTAGGATATTATCCTGCAACCATTGGCCAATAATAGCTATTTTTGAGGGGTCAGCCAACCCCCTCGCGTTAAATGATATGATGATCATTATCGATTGTTACCCTCTTTCCGGAGAGGGGACCTATCTTTTTCCTTCTTGGTTTGGTCTTTTTTTCTCAAAAATGAGGGATCATGACCACATACCTTCCCCTTAAGGGGGTCTTCCATGGCAAATCCAAAGGTTGTTTCCCCTTATGCATTGCCTTTTGGGGGAGTGAATTTACCACTTTTTTTGAGAGTGTCAATCCAATGATGGAGCTCTCACTATCAAGGTTGTCTTCATTGTTGATAGTGAATCCATCCTCTTTACTAGTGGAATAACCCTCTTGGTTATCTTCTTTGTTGGTAGTAATCTCCAAGGATGTTTACTTCATAGGGATTCCCTCCTAGAAAGTCCAACTTGTTGATATCCTTTTCCAGAATGTAGTACACATTATTTAGAGGAGCCACAACTGAGGTGTTCCTCTCAAAGGACCTCCAAGGGCTCTTTTTCCTTCCATATCTAACTTCTGTGAACCCTATTGAGTTTATCTCAGAGACCCTAGTGTCTTTCTTTTCCTCAATTGTAGGCGGATGAGCTTGTGCCCTATTACTTGTCTGATCTTCTTTGATGGCTTCTTTATTTTGTTTGTTTCTAGAGGAGTTCTACTTCTGAAGATACTCTTTAATCTTGTTTCCTTGGAGACCACAATGAAAATTTATCCTCTATTTGGTGAAAACCAATCAATTATGGTGTGAAACTAGAATTTATCAATGAGGGTGTTATCAAGGTCATCCAAAAGAAACAACAAAAATAGAATGGAATGTATTCATCCTTGTTCTTATGTGTAAATCCTTCATACCTCTTTCCTTCAGAATCTGGTATAAACATAAATGTATGCACTTCTAAAACATACCTCTCTGAAATATCAAGCTTCTCTTAAATAGAGTTCTGGAACCTCTCCTGAACAGGAACACCTAACAGGAACTTTTTCTAGACATTCTCTTTCTTCCTTCTTCTTACAAAGCTGGAACATAAAGAGAAACTGACAAAGGAAATATAGGAATGCTTGAAATGGGAATACCTATAGGTATGACTTTGCATTCTTTTAGATATGGCTAAAAATAAGTCTTCATGTTTCATCACCCCCCTGGATGACTTAACACTAGTATCCAATATTCTTCAAATTATATTAGACTGTAGAAAATCTTGGACGTCCTTCTTCATAAATCTGATCTTCAGTGATCAATACTTGTATCTGAAACAAAATCTCTAAACCCTTTTTATTCGCATTGTGCACATGCCAATAGCTTTCCCTGTTATTTTTCAGCTTCCCAAAATCTAGAATAAGGTTAGTTGATCCAATAAAAATTGTTGAAAGCATTTTAGGATTCCTAACCTTCTGCAACATAACAAGTATCTTCTTCTATCTCTCTACAACGCAAATTTGATAGAACCTAAATCTTTGACTTACTTCTTCCAATGCTAAGAACCTGAATGTCTCTAAGTATCCATGCTTCTTACAAAGTTGTAAAACTTTTCTACAAACAAATCCTTCCAAGAGTTTGCAATTCCTACTTGAAACATAAGTGGACAAACTTCTCACCTTGAGAACTCCAAAAGCTGCAAGTTCATACTTCATAACTTTTCATATTCTACCCGGGTGAAATGTGATAGTACCTGCTTGACTTTCTTTTGGCTAACTCCACTTTTGAATCAAGTGATAGGATCTGATGGAACACCTTTTCGAATACAAGCATGTATCCAAAAATCTAGACAATCATTGAAAGTAGATTCATCAACTGACTAGTACATCAACAAATCTCAATTTTCTGAAGTTTTCTGAAAATACTGAATATGAGGTAACCTTTTCCAAACATAAAACCTCAACCCAAGTCTTCAACATTTGCTACAAAAAACTCTTTTTACCTCAAGAGTTAAATAAAGAAGAAATATACTTCTCTGCAAGACGTCATATACCAAGTAGCTTTGTATTGACACTCCAAGAATTCTTTGAGGGAACATATAAGCTACCGCTCAAAAGCTTCAACTTACATATAACTCATACATTTGAGTCAAAACATAATTTGTCTTTAAAATTTGCTGCTTTTTTTTTCTCTCGATGCAATTCTTTGTCAAATCTACTAAATAATGACTAAGTGTAATGCAAAACAAGAAACTGCTTCTTCTTTAGACTATCTTTACACAAGATGTTCTTGTAGACTTGTCTTTGGATGTAGAGGATAAAACAGGAAAAGTGTATGGAAAATATATGAGAAAAGGAAGCCTTACTTTTCTTTTGGAAATGATGGACTTTCTTTTTCTGCATCTTTCTTCCACCTGATGATGATGTCAACATCTTCAAACTTCTCTTCCATACCTTTTGTTCTCTTCATCTTGAAGTAGCAAGCACTCTTGACTTTTTCAAATGAACTTTTTCTCTTTCTCTAGTACTAAGAGTAAGAGATAAAACAAAACATGGTATACAAATGGAAGTTCAATCTAGAATCATGTTTTATCATCTCCTCATATCTCTAAATCAAAATTCTGTTTCAAATGACTGAAAAGGACTAAATTCACCAACCTGTTTTGATGTAGCCTTTAAATTTCAAACAATGAAAGTGTATAAAAGCACTTCCTTGAATCCTTCAAATCTCTTCATAACTGCTCTTATAAGATATGACGTGCAAATGATAATCTGATAGTAGAAACTGATACCTGTGATTTGATGTTGATCTGATTCCTTCATCTTCTCTAAACCATTGTTCTTCCTTGAATTTGAAGTAGTCCTCTCTTCATCAAGTCTTGGTCTTCAAACAATACTTGTAAAGCATTTGCATACTCTTCCAAAAATATTGAACTGCTAACAAATCATCAACTTCATACTCCACACTGATGAATACACATGTGACCGAATTGTCTAATTCTCAAATCTCTACTCATCTAGATTAAGTGTGCATGTCAAATGTCAAATATTAGAAGATGCCCTTAAATCATATGGTCTGAGAACCTGGGAATCTGAGAGCCTTAATGCATTGATGCCAAAGTCCTAAAGCCTTGAAACCAAAACCTTAGTGCTCTGATACCAAATGTTGGAAATGAGGTAGGCCCTTAGCTCATATCACAGGTCCATGGTTCCATATGTCCATCATATATAACATAGAATCTAGCAATCTTCAATATTCACAAAACATGAACATACCACACTCAATCATACAAATGATGAGACAAAGATAGAGAAAGAATAGGCGACATGTGTAAGGTGTTACGTAAGCCATTGCTTACTCATAGTATCATTTATACCAATGTTCAATGTACAATGTTGGGAGCAAAACTCTCAACCACTCTATGTGAAGAGAAGTAGATGGATGAGTGAATGTCCAAATGTAACAAACATATTCAGATGTAGAAATCTGAATATACATGAGCTGTGTGACCTTATAGGTTATATAAGAGTGAATATGAGTGGCTGAAAGAGGAAGGATCAGTGTGAAACTGATAATCAACAAACCCTCATCTAACCTTAGGCAATGGAAGACCCTAAGTCAGATACGTGTGTGAAAAGATCACATACTTAAAAAGTAGCAAAGAATGCTAAAAAGTTTGCTGCCATAAATCCTCAAACTCATGTGAACACACCTTCTTAAACATCTCATCCAAATATGCATAAAGCATATATGTACCAATTCTCTTGTACCTATCCCGAGTAGGACTCCTTCTGATATGGATGCTACTGCCTCCATAAAATCCAAGCAGTACTTGTGTGCATAAAGAGAATATGTACCTGAATACTTAACATAAGATGTAAATCTTATGTTAAACACCATCCAATGTCTTTGAAGCAGCCCGAAAGCTTCATGAGAAGACAATCTTCAAAATACACCATGTAGATGGCCGATCCTCACCATCAAGCTGCTAATGACTAAGTTCTATTTCCATGAACAAGAGATAACCTCCTCTCCATGAGCTAGAGTGTGAGCACACCCTTCATCTTCTCCAAGAAGAACTCCATAGCCACTCCTCAACATGCTTCAAGTTAGCACCATGGCTGCCCCATCTGCTAGATGAAACACCACCTCTATTGAGGTTCAAGATCAAGGCTTGTGTTGAAAGTTAGGTGAAGGATGAATATAATGAGGCCCATACTCTCCTTATATAGTTTTGTGTACTCTTGAAAAGCTTCTCCCAATAAAGCTTAATAGTGAAAAAACAAACGCGATCGCTAATGATATAAAAAACTCCGTCACTTTTCTGAAACGCTTCGCGCTGTAGCTTTATGAGAAAAAGCATAAAAATATTTTTTCCTTTGTGCTGTTTCTTACTAGGTTTGATCTCAAGTGCGCTTTATGGGAGGACAGCGAGCTATCCACACCGCCCATTCTTTATGCCTGTAGAATTTCTAAGAATATTTACATATGCCAGTCGCGCCCGTCGGTTGTGTTGTACGAACTACCAAAACAGTAGCTACATATGCTATAGTTACTGAGCAAGATGGACCAAGAAGACATTGTTTTCCAACACCATCAAGGATCTTTGTTGTGTCCCTAAGTTAAAAAATTGTTTCCATGCTCATGCGGAATGATTTTTCTTGAATAATATTAACAAAAATCTCTTCTTGGCGTTCAACTTTAAGTGCTCCATCAGAAAGGGTTGCTAACTTGCTTTATTATTATTTGTTATCAGCACTAATGGTTTAAGCTGCCTAATAGAAAATCAAATTAATTGGGGAATATTTATAGTCTCTCGATCCCCCATAGTCACAAATCTATGGTTCTTATACTTTTTTGATGCCCCAATGCATTTTTGAAGAATGACATGAAATGTGTTTCTAGATTCTTAAATTTCCTTGATATTTTTTGTGTAGGTGTCTAGTTCAAAACTGGATTCAAATCGTTGAGTAGGCCTCTCGAACATTTTCTATGCAATCATAAAGATATGTCAAGAATCTAGAGGAAGCTAGACGCTCATTACTCTCTAAGCAAGAAGTGATGTGTGAACTAGACATAGATCAGATGGAAATTCAAGTTGAAGGGTTTGTGACACCTATTGATAAAAAATTAGAAAGGCGTGCAAATGTAATTCTAAAAAGGGGAAGATGGATCAATGTCAAGGACGAGAAAATTGATGGTGCTCATCCTTAGTGCAAGCAGTGTAGGAGTGGTAGGAAAGACTTGGGACACCTTTTTATCTTAGGTCCTAATAGCAATAAGATTTGGAAACGCCTTAACAAGTTCCTTTTATTTCCTAATGAAATTGATTAGAAGTAAGCTCTACTTGGGAAATCAATGAGGTTCTGGTCTGGTTTGTGCAATGCAATTAGGAGAGAAGTGCTCTAGAAGTTATGGGAGGAGAGATATGCGCTGAATTTTGGCAAGCACCCTGAAGAATGGTCTATGGAAACGTACCTTGGGTTTCTAGGTAGAAGTATTCATGATTGTAAGAAGTCTCCCCCTTTTATGAACCATAAGGTATTCATTGTAGGAAACAGTAAGCTAAAAAGCAAGTGGGTGTTGATATATTTAGGTAGTGATGTGTGTGAACACACTAGGACCATCGGGGCACTTTTTTCCCTCTTTAGGAGGTTTTTTTCCCCCGGCTTGTATATACGCCTATTGCCCTAATGGGCTACTTATCTTTGTACATTCTCTAGTAATACAATCATTATTGTGTGTTTGTGCTCCAAGCTTCTTCTTCTTCCTTGTGCTATTCGTGTGCTTCCGCAGACGTCTAACTCCAACAATTGGTATCAGAGAAGGTCGTTGCTTCATCTAGGGCGCCGTCGACATTCCTCCGTTTGCAGTCTCAAAATCGCACGAATTTTGGTGAGCATACTCAGCGTGTTTTCAAGATCAAAACAGCTTGACTTTGTGGTGCCGAAATCGCGATCTGAGCTCGTTTCAGCCTCCGAACGCACTATCGCAGCGCTTGTGCAAGCTATTTTGTCTTTTTGTGCCAAAGGTATATACCAGTTTTTGTTCGCCAGTTTAAGCGTCTCGAAGTTTGCTACAGGTCTAGCAGAACTCGTCTGGCCAGTTCCGTTCAACTTTTTGAGATACAATCAATTTTCTGCATCAAGGTATTTTAGTCACCGGCCATGGCTGAAAGCAGTGATGTATTCCGTATGTTGGCTGTTGAGGATAAGTTGGATGGTACCAACTATCCATTATGGGCTTACATGATGCGACATGTATTGGTTGCAAAAGGACTGTGGAACATTGTGCAGGGTGTTGAAAGACGTCCTATTACACCTGCAACTACAGGTACTACAAATATAGGTGCTGGAGCTGATGAAGATGGTGTCGAAGATGATATTCCGCGGATTCCTGTTCGTGCTGATGTTTCTGTTGCACCTACTGCAAAGCAGATTTGTTGGGATGGCAAAGATGCCCAGGCACATGCATTGATAGCTTTGTCTGTCAAATGTGCCATTATTCCTCATATTCGCTCTTGCAGAATAGCTAGGGATGCTTGGGATACACTTACCACATTGTACCAAGCTAGGAATGAGGCTCGTGTTGCTTACCTCCGAAAACAGTTGGAGAGTGAGCACATGAATGAAGGTGATTCTATGGACAGTTTCCTAATGAAGACCAAAGAGAAGGAACAATTGATTTCTACTGATGAGGTTATACCAGATAGCTCACTTGTGCGGACCGATCTAAATGGTCTTCCTGATTCATATCAGAGTTTTGCTTCTACTCTTCTATTGATGATGAAAGGTAATCCGAATGCCTTATCATTTGAGGAGTTAGTCTCTGTTATGTTGCAGGAAGATCAGTCCAGGTAGAACAGGTCCATTATGCGAGTTGCAGATCAAGATTTCTTGGCTAGTCAGAAGGGCAAAGGAAAATGGAGCTCTTCAACTAGTAAGCAGAAATCTGCTAATTTTGCATGTTCGAAGAAAGAAGATAAAGATGAGAAGAAATCAGAAAAGCAGAAATTGTTTTGTAAGTACTGTAAAGGGAATGATCATATCATAAAGAACTGTCCAAAACTGACTGCTAAAGAGGCAAAGAAGAAAGAGGCTGGAATGGTTGTTGTAGAGGCCTCTACACCAAAAATAGAGTCTGCAAATCTTTTTTTTTTTAATATAAAGGAAGTTCGGCAATAGCCTACTCTCCCGGACTTGAATTAAATTAAGAAACAAAGGTACAATAGAAGGGGACTAGTGCCCACGGGACCCCCCAAATCCCACAAAGCAGGGGAAGCTTGATTGAATCCTAGGTTGCATTACAAAGAAGGTTGATCACCCTCTCGTCGCCCTCATGCGGGGCCCACTTGGGTTTGGGCTTGTTGTTGATCAACAGGAGGACTTGATGGTGCCTGAAGGGGGGGGATTTCTTACTGTTGACAATCCTTTTACGAAGGAGGAATAGTGATTTCTCAATCGACCACTCCCTGGGGGGATCGCCGAAGTTGAGAGCACACCGCTCCCGCCAAATTTTCCACAGGACTTCCCCTCTGATTGCGTTCCAGAGTGCCGCAGAGCAGCCAATCGCTTCTCCCAAAAGGACTTGTTTCCAACTAAGCTATTTCTGAAGTCTGATTTTCATTCCAACCGTCTGCCAGATTTTGTAGGAGTTGGGGCACGTAAGGAAGATGTGTGGGACATCTTCGATTGCACGGTGGCAGCGTTTGCACCAAGGAGGGAACCCACAAAGTTTGCTTGCCTTATGGTTGGTCCAAATTCCTCGATGAAGAATTTGCCATAAGAGGACAGACTTCTTAATCTCTATGAGTGGGTGCCAGATACCCATGAATTTCATGTCCCACCGAAGTCGCGTCCAAGACAGGCACCACTTCATGTTGAGGCTGATCTAGAGGTCAGTCGTTTCTTTGATGTTCGGGATTTTGAGTAGGCTATTTCCATTGTGCCATTTGAGACCACGCGCGTTCGGTGTGTCATGTCCCATGAGAAGGCGAGTCTTGTGACGATCCCAAGCGAGGCATCTGCTTTGCAAAGTGTTCCATTCTTCGTAGGAGATGTTTATGCACGGGTCAATATCCTCAAAGTTGATCCAGCTGTTGGTGTCATGTTTCCAGAGGTGTTTCCATTTTCTGAATCCTTTGTTCCATAACTTCTTGGCATTTTGAATGTTCCACGACTCCACACTCCGGATGCCATGTATCGGAAACCAGATAGAGTTGTTTTGTCTGATTCCGGCCGCCCACTTCCAGTCTTCACTAATTCTTGTGAAGCTTTTGACTTTATTCCAGCCCTTCCAAAGGGAGCACACGAGATTGGAGCCTTTCGGGAAGACGGGGATCGGGGAGAATAGCAGGGTCATGATGTCGAGATTCTTCCAGTTCGGGCACCCCATGAGGGCCAACTCATGCTTGTTTCTGAAGATCAGCTTGGCCCACGAGGCCTGCGATGGTTATCAATACGTTCCTCCTCTCTTCTACCATCTATTTCCTTTCTTGCTGGAGACCGAACGAGCAAGGCCTGTCCAAACTGAATAGTATTTGCAGAAACTTTCTTTGGACGGGCGATCATAACAGAAGGGGGGTGCCTAAAATCAAATGGGCCATCTGCACTAGCCCTAGAGAAAGCGGGGGGCTGGGTATCCTGGACATTGGGTGTATGGCCAACAAACTGGCAGCCAAATGGATGAGTCTGCAAATCTTGTGCAGGTTGAAGAATGGGCATTTACTACTCTCTGCAATTTTGACCCATCTTCTCATGAGCAGTGCATGTCTAGAGTAGACTTAGATGTTTGGTATTTTGACAGTGGGGCAACCAAACATATTACCTCGCAGCGTAGTTTCTTCTCTTCACTCGAGCCTGCCCCTACAGGGAATACTGTTACATGCGCCAACAACTCCTCTTATCCTGTTATGGGAGTTGGTAAGATCATTTTGACTACTACTGATGGTAGTTCTTTCACTTTGTCAGATGCTTTATTTGTGCCAGGGATAAAAAAGAACCTGTTATCAGTTTCTGCATTAGCCAAGATTGGCTTGGTTGTGAAATTTGTTGATGACACGTGTACAGTTCATGATCTATCAAATGGAGATGTGATTATTGGTTCTGGCATTTTATGTCGTGGGCTGTATAAGCTCATAGACTATGAAAGATCTGTGAATGATTTGGCATGTGCAGTTCATGATTCTCAGGCTATGTCAGATGCAAAGCTTTGGCATACACGCTTTCGTTATCTGAATTTCGCTAGTTTGCTACACCTGCAGAAATCTGATATGGTGTCTTCTTTGCCCAAGCTTGAGGCACCTGGAAAACATGTATGTGAAGGCTGTATTTTGGGCAAAATGCAGCATTCCTCCTTTCCAAAAGATGGTTCAGTTCGGGCTACGCAGAAATTGCAGCTTGTACATAGTGATGTCTGTGGTCCTATGCAGACACCCTCTTTTGGGAATTACCTTTACTTCGTGACTTTCATCGATGATTTTTCTAGGCATGCATGGGTATATCCATTGAAGGCAAAGTCCGAAGTGTTCATGTGCTTCAAACAGTTTTTGGTTTTGGTTGAAAATCTATCAGCATGTAAAATGGGCACCCTCTGTTCTAATCGAGGGGGGGAATATATGTCTTCTGATTTTAATGCATTTCTGGCTGAACGTGGGATAAAACACCATTGTACAGTGCCGTATACACCTCAACAGAATGGAGTTGCTGAACAAAAGAACAGGTCACTCATGGAGATGGCGAGGTGCATGGTCAAGAGTCAGGCTTTACCACATAGTTTCTGGCTTGAGGCTGTCATGTGTGCAGCATATGTACTGAACAGGTGTCCCACTAAAGCATTGCAGTCTATCACTCCATATGAGGCTTGGCATGACCGCAAGCCATCTGTTGCTCATCTGCGTGTTTTTGGTTGTTTGGCATATGCTCTAGTGCCTGAACAACATTGCACAAAATTGGATGTTAAGGCAGTAAAATGTATTTTTGTTGGGTACAGTTCTGAAAGTAAAGGCTATCGTCTGTATCATCCACAGACTAAACGCATTCTGGTTAGCCGTGATGTTGTCTTTGTGGAAGATGCTATTCAGCCATTGCTTTCATGTACTAAGGAGACATCTGTTAGCTCTAAAGACATGTATGATATTTTGATGCCTCTTTTTATAGGTGGATAGTCTAGTGCTGGTCCTAATGAGGCAACTCCTCAGCCTTTGCAGGTTTCATATGATGATGCAGATCATTCTATTTCTGATGCAGATTTACATGATGCACTTGTTGATGAGAGAGCTGATATTGAGCAGACAAAAACTATGCCAAAATGGCTGGTGCAGACTTTGCGTGATAGCAAATTAGATGCACCTTTGTCATATCGTACTCGTTCATAGCAATCTGATGCCTCCTTTGCATCAGATTGCTATGCTATGGCTGTGTCTAGTCTCTGTGATGAGAATGAACCTGTTTCTTTTGATGAAGCACAGAATTCAGAAAATTGGATGGCTGCTATGCAATCTGAATATGATGCTATAATGAAGAATGGTACATGGTCTTTATGTGACTTGCCCCCTGGCAAGAAGGCCATTGGCACTAAGTGGTTATACAAGCTGAAGCGTAAACCTGATGGTACAGTTGACAGGTATAAGGCTAGGCTTGTTGCAAAGGGTTATGCGCAGGAAAGAGGCATTGATTTTGATGAGACCTTTGCACCCACATGCCGTATGACTACTGTTCGGAGCATTTGTGCACTTGCAACCCATCATGGTTGGAATGTACATCAGTTGGACATTAAAACAACATTTCTGAATGGTGACTTGCATGAAGAAGTGTATGTTTTTCAGCCCCATGGCTTTGTGCAGAAAGGGCATGAAATCTAGGTGTGCAGGTTAAAGAAGGCATTATATGGTTTAAAGCAAGCACCACATGCTTAGTATGAGAAGATACATGCTTATCTGGTTGCACATGGTTTTGAGGTCAATCCAACTGAAAGCACCTTATATGTTAAGCGTGCTAATGATGTGCTTCTGATCATTGTTGTCTATGTTGATGACATGCTGCTCACTGGTCCTATTGAGAAGCATATTGCTGATTTCAAGGCTGATTTGCATGCCTCATTTGAGATGTCTGATTTGGGGCATTTGCATCACTATTTGGGCATTTAGTTTATGCAAGTTGATGGTGGAATGGCTTTGTGTCAAACGAAATATATTGACACATTATTGCAACATTTTGGCCTTCAAGACTGTAAGCCTATTGCCACTCCTATGGAGACAGGTTTAGGATTTAGTCTTCATGATGCTGGAGATGCATTTGATGTTGTTTTCTCTATCAGCACGCTGTTGGATGCTTCATTTACTTATGCATTACTCAGCCAGATATTCAGTTTGCTGTCTCACAGATCAGCAGGTTTATGCATGCCTAGGAGTCATGCATTGGAAGGCGGTTAAGCGCATCTTTCGCTACTCGAGTGGTACTCGACTACTTGGGTTGTTTTATCCCAAGGGGGGATCACTACCGCCAGATTTGCATGCTTTTTTTGACTCAGATTGAGCTTGGTAGCTCATGTATATCTTGCTTGAGCAAGAAGCAGCCTACTGTGGCCACTTCCAGTTGTGAGGCTGGTATAGTGCAGCTTTCACAGTGAATGTTGAGTGTGTGTGGCTCAGATGCCTTATGGTTGATTTGGGTGTTGGCCAGTCTTCTGCCACCACCATCTTCATTGACAGTCAGAGTGCATTGGCAATTGCGAGGAACCCTGTGTTCCATGCTCACACTAAACACATTGAGGTGCATTATCACTATGTCAAGGAGAGGTTCTCTACTGGGGAGATCAGCTTGGCATATGTGCCCATGCAGGAGAACATAACAGACCTTTTCACGAAGGCTCTGCCTAGGGAGAAGTTTGAAGCTTTCCACAAAGCTTTGGGCTTACTTCCTTTTGTGGAGTGATTTCCACATAGCTTGGCACTTCCTTATACGTGAGTGCTAGCTCCTTGTTCACTGCATCACTCCCAGGGGGGATTTGTTGATATATTTTGGTAGTGATGTGTGTGAACACACTAGGACCGTCGGGGCACTTTTTTCCCTCTTTAGGAGGTTTTTTTTCCCTGGCTTGTATATATGCCTATTGCCCTAATGGGCTACTTATCTTTAACTCCAACAGTGGGTCACCTATGGAGGGAATGAAAAGCTTATCAACCTTTTGTGCAATTATCCCTTATCATCTTCTAATGTTTTCTTTGTTTAATTTAATGTTTGTTGGCATAGCAAAATATGTATTGCACTCTATATGGGGGATATAATATTTTTTAAAAAATCTACCTATAGTATCTACCTTTATTGTAATATAAGATGAAAGTTTTATGAAAACTAAAGATAATCAAATTATTATTCTAAAATATGAAATACTATCAAAGTTGATTTCACATTTCCCAAGAGTGAGCATAATATAGTACTTCAACTATTGTACACTGAGGACAATATTTAATACTCTGAACTATGAGAAAAAAAAATTAAATTGGAAGAGAGAATAATCGGTCTAGAAAATAACTCATCATAGTAGTTTGAAGATGGGTTCCTGAGTTTTTATGAGGGTTGTTTTAGCCATTCCATAAGGAGACACTAATGGTTACAAAACGTTTGTAATTAGAGTAGGACTTCATCTTGCAATCTGTAAAGGACTTGCTCTTTGGCCATAGATTCATTGGAGTGATTACCTTCCTCTTCGAAATCTCCTTAACTTGTATTAACATGAATAAAAGTCTTTCTCTCACTATTTCGTTCAAGAGGCCAATCGAACAAGGTTGCTACTTGGTCCTCACTTTTTTTCTATTGCTATGGATGTTTTTAATCGATTTTTTAATAGAGAGTCTCATTCTAGGAAATCAGAGGTCCTTTGTTTCCATAAGGACATGCCCAAATGGTTCTTAGGATATTTGGTGGCGACACTATATCTTCATTCTTAACAAAGCTATATGTGTTTCTATGTTTTGGTGATGTCTTGATACTTTTTGCCTCGCCTTTGGCTCCAAAATAAACCATGCTTACACTACTTTCAAGTCCACCTCTGAACGACCCCCTCAACTTTTCAAGGACTAAGGGTGCCATGAGATTTCTTGGGCCAACTATTCTCTCTACTTTGGATGCCATTAGGGTTTAAAGTCTCTATGAACCAATGATAAGAATAGATCCTCATTAAGATTGATCTCAAAGTTTAGTGGAAGGGCATGCAATTGAATGTGATGGGAAGAGTGACGGTGATCAACACATTCCTAATTTCCTCCATCATCTATTTTCTTGCATGTTGGAGATCATGAGACTGTGATTTGAAGAAGATGAAAGGATTTGTAGGAGCTCTCAGTGGAGAGGTGACCCCAATACAAGGGAGATGCAAAAAATAAAGAGGGATATCTAATCTTGCCCCAAAGATGCGGGATTCTGCAGGTGTAGGCTATGGAAAACAAGCTTGAAAATAAAATGGATAATCAAATCTTGGATTATGAATACTCACTTTTGGTCAAAGCTAATCATTAGAAATAGTCTCACATTGTCAGGCTCCCTAAGGTGGCATGACCTTGAGCTCCTCAGTATATTTTTTGCTCAAAGACTAGAGGCCCCTAAGGGGACAAGATTGGTCGCCTCCTTATGGCCTTCTTGGAACAAGATGAAGCAAAATTGCATTTTCAATAAAGAATGGAAGTGGGGAGCAGGGGTTAGAAAAAACAAATCCATTTTCTTTCCTATCATTGGCATCAAAGAGACAAAAAATATAACCTCAAAAGAGAAAAAAAACTTTGGTTCCAACGATTCTGTCAATGGAAGCACCTTTGGTATAAACCAAGAAGAAACTAGAGAAGATTTCAAGAAACGGATCTGAGCCAAACAATGGACTTTGATGATTGGTGCCTCTAAAGGAAAATGAAAAATGGTTGGAAGGAGTTAGAGATTAGCCTCCTTTTTGGCCAAGAAAATCCAAATACCAAAGGAATTAGATGGAGAAATGGAAATAGACTTGGAGATGTATGGATATAAAGAAAAGCACCTGCGTTTTATCAAGAGTTCAATAGAAAATTGTGCGTGAATTGGTCCTAAAAGAGATGGGATCTCAACGTTCAATGATCTTTGGGAACCATAGTGGAGTGCAAGGAAGAAATTCTTCTTTGGTACATCCTCTAACATGGAGATTGGACTATTATGAAAGCCACTAAAATATATGAAGTGATGATGTGGTGTAAAAGATACCATCATTGCATGAAGACATCACTCATCTCTTTTATTCATGCCCTATGACTTTAGAAAATTTTAGAGTTATCCCTTTGCTTATCTAGAAGTGTATCCGATTAGCTTGTAGTTACACAACCTAAAATCAATACATATAAGAAGTGCATGATATAGATAACTATATGTGTGTACACATTCTTTTAGTCATGTACACATATGTATTCATCCTCTCAAGTTTGAGTACAAACATGTGTGTAAGGTAACCGCATATTCAAAGTTTTGTACAGAGGTGGTATATCAGTCCATGTTTAGAAACAAGATGTATCAAGACCAATCAAGAAAGAATTATTAGACATGAAATTACGAGGTGCTTTAGATGTGACAAGGTCTTTGCCACACATTATAGGCCATCTCCGCGTGTGATTTTGTGAAGACTAAAAGGTTTCATGAAAGGTAGATCTATCCATAAAGCCATCACTGATATTTGGGAAGAAATTGAGCGAAAAAGGAGACCTTTGAAAACACTCTCCTCCTAAAGATAGAGCTTGTCCAAAGTTATGATAGGATGGAAGGGGACTTCACCCTTCAATCTCTCAAGGATATGGATTTTGACTACAACTTTTTAAAAGTGATTTCCATGCTACTAGGAAATGCCTCCACTAGAATAAACATTACAAACAAAATCTACTTAGTCATCTCCATTAAGTGCTCTATGAGGCAATGTTGCCCACTTGTACCATTACGTTTTTCCATCACTACTAATAGTCTCACTTGCCTCGCTAAAAATCAAGTGCAATAGGGGCATATTCAGGGTCTCCCTCTCCTTGCTATCCAAGACTTCATGGTTTTGACACTCTTCATTGGTGACATCAATCTGTTTCTTTAGAATGATTCTAGGTGTGTCTCTAGCTTCTCGCAATGCCTTGAAACTTTTTGTGAAGCATCAAGCTCTAGAATAAACCATTTTAAAACTTCCTTCAATTCCTTGCTTGGTCCACCCCCCATAATTCTTGTTGATCAAGCAACGTAAAGAGCTTCTTAGAGGTTAAATGTTTTGTGTCTTGACATCTCTATGAGATTTGTGGTCTCATTGGACAAAGATGAGATTGAGTGATCACCAAGACAGACAACAAGCTTTGTTACTAGAAATATTTGCAACTCAATGTGGATGGGTGGGAGATTGTGATCAACATGTTCCTTATCTCCTCTACATCTAATTAATTATAAGGGGATTTAAACTTGGGAAAAAATTATACTTATTTCCTATGGATAGTAGATCATAGCAAAAGAGATGTGCCAAAGATCAAATGGGAGAGTTTCTCTAGGCTGAAGGACATTGGTGGATTGGAAGCTCTTTATGGAAGGGATGGAAAAAGTTAAAACCCTTCTACATCATCCTAATGATCAAACATGGGTCATTGACATAGAACATGATAACTACATTTGCTTCCCTACTGTTGGTATTAAGGGGTTGAGTGTGAGAGCCTCCAAAGAGCTAGGAGGCTCTTGAACAAAGGGTTTACCATGGGGAACCACTTTTTGAGACCAAGACAAAAGACATCGGATCAGATTCTAGGACATCGATCCGTTCTACATGGTTGATTTCAAAGACTTGTACCTATTGAGAAATAGAATCAATGCTTGGGATGAAGCAAAACCTTGCCTCCTAATTTGCTAGAGTCCCCATGCTTTGGAAGGTTTAAGGTGGTAGCAAGATGGAGGAGCCTCCTAGAACCAAAAGACATCTCAACTACGATCGGTTGCTTAACAAGAAGTGGTCTTTGAACTAGTTTTGGATCAATTGGGAGTTGAAGCTCAAGGTCTTAGACAATAATGGGAGAGGAAACTTGGGAAAGCACTTCTTTTCCTTTCAGATCCGCTAGACATGGCATTGCCTAAGCTTGATTCTATTGTTGACTCATCAAGTTAATGAAAAACACCATGAAGGTGGTTGCTTGAGGAATACCTCTTGTTTTACTAGAGGCTAGATAAGAAAATTCTATATAATTTCCTCCAAGATATTCCACTGTAAAGCTTTAATTTTATCAACCGTGTGAGCGATTATACTAACAGGATTACCTAAGCTTTACTAACAGGATTATACTAACAGGATTTAGTACGTGATATTACGTAAGCATGAGAGGAATGATGTCTATTCCTATCACTAAATAATCACGTTTAACTCTAATTATTCTTAATTTTCTTCTCCCGCTATGGGAGTGCAATTTATTTAATAGGGTTTTTCTAAACAGCCGCATAGTGCATCGTTACTTTTTGATACATCTATATTTATGAATAAATATATTATTTAACTCGTTATTACGTTGAAATTTCCGAGTGGGATGGAACTTGGACTTCATTGGAGGAAAAATGAATGCTAGCGCGCGTAAAGTTTCAACTAGTCACTGGAGATGTCAGTTTCGAGCATCATATAGTTCTTGTTATATAAAGCAACAAACTTCCACAACCCCATGAACGAATATATATATATATATATATATATATATATATATATATATATATATATATATATATATATATATATGTGTGTGTGTGTGTGTGTATGTAATACGTAGCCTGTATCTGAACTTCATACACAAACAAACTGTAGCCTGTAGGCGCTTCCGCGGGCTGCGTCTTTTCTTTAATTTCTATTCTTCATAATTAGGAATTCTCTGTCTCCTTGCACTGTCCAGTCTATACAATATCCTATATTTGCAATAGACTACATACATACATGTATACATACAAACATACACACACATATATATATATATATATATATATATATATATATATATATATATATATATATATATATATATATATAAACATACATACACACAAATATGCATGCTTCTACAAATTAAGACCTTTGAATGTTCTATCTCAAGATACTTGTTTTCCCTTTAGTTATTGTTTTTTATAGTTCTCCAAAGCCTCAGGTTTCTCTATTCCTCGTGTTGCTTTTCTCTTATTTTGTGTTCTTCAAGGGGCTAATTTGTATTGAAGCTTGATGAAGTAGAAGTTGCATTAAAAGCTATATAATGTCTACCCATATAGTCAGTACCCTTTTGTTAAAGATCTTTTGAACTCAGTTATGCTCTATTATTGGTCATCATATCATTTCTCGAGTGTGGTGGATCCTTTCTTCTCAAAAAATTGAATACACGCAATTTTTTGCTAGGGTGAATGAAAGAACATTTGCCCATGATTTAAAAGTGATTTACCATGATTTCTTGCATTTGACCTAACCACCATCATCTTCTACTTTGTCCCCCAACATGGACGCATGTTGTGAACTCAGAACATGTGTACTGACGCTCAACACGTTTCTCATACAGAGAGAAACATGATAGCATGTCTTCAGATGATTTGACGCAAACAGGGTGTGATCCTATGGATTATTCTAATATCCTCCTTCTATATAATTTCTCCGAGTGTTCCTATCCCTTATAGTATATGCACACACTCACATACAGACACACACACACATACAAACACAAACACACACGTACATACACACACACACACACACACACACACACACACATATATATATATATATATATATATATATATATATATATATATATATATATATATATATATATATATATATATATATATTATATATTATATATATATATGTGTGTGTGTATGTATGTGTGTGTGTATTCTTGTTGCCATTCATTCTCTCCCTTCACAGATGCCAAGGAGGTTCTATTGGTCCCTATCTACTCTATTTGGTGCACAGCAATCAATTTCAATTTGCTACCAGAATGTTGGAATGAAGGTTTTATCAAAATCATCCACAAGAAATATAGCAAGGAAATAATTGAAAGTTGGAGGTTTATTAACCTACTCCAACATGGCTACAAAGTCTTTTCCAAGGTGCTTGTCAATCGCATTGCGAAAAGTTTCCAATCATGGATAAATGAAGAGAAAAAAGTCTTCATCAAAGCAGGATACACTACTTATAGAAACATTGATGTTTAAGAGGGCATTGATTTTACAAAGTGCTCAACCAAAGACATTCTATTCGTCAAGATTGAAATTGACAAAGTATAAGATAGGCTATAGTTTGACTTTATCTTGCAATCCCTCTCCTAGAAAATTATCTAGCTCACCTTGCCCATGATAGCTAGCCACCCCAAGGGCTACAAAAAGAGATCCCATATCATGCAAAGGGAGATCCAAAGAGAATAGATATGAGAGAGGCCCCGGATATATACACTTTATACTTTAGGCATTCTGCTCTTCTAATTATTTAGCATTGTACTTCCTTAGCATATTATGACAAGCTACTCCTACACAAGAGGGAAGTCCATGTGAGAGGTGTTGGCCTAGATGGAAACCTTGGATTTGTGTTAGAAAGACCTCAGCTTGTACGATCATCTTGTTAAGTAAGTTTATGTGTTTTCTTTAAAATCAAGTGTTTTTTGTGTGTTTCCCTCTCCTATATCCTTTTTTATTGTGTTTATCGTCCTCGTAAGTGTTCATGGTATGTCTTCTAGAATTATAAACTCTTGTGAGTTTTGTGATTGTTTTGCTTAACCATCAAGGCCCATTCTAGGATTAAGTGCATCATACACGGCTTTTAACCTGCATACTGATTAACAACCTATAGGTGAAATTTGGAACACCTAGTGGGACACTGAGTGCTCTTGGAAGTCTCTCGTCTTTAGACAAGGAAGGCAACCCATCCTATACCCTACTATGTGACTCTTGAAGGTTTGACTTCACAACATTGGGCAACAACTCTCTCCTCTTCTCCTAGGTGAATATTAGTGGACAATACTTCCTTTTATTCATTATATAATTTTCTTCTCTCTCCCGTCTCTAAATTATAGAATCAACCTCTCCTCCCTAGGAAACTCTAACCATTTGAGTGACTCCATTTCCAAAGAAGGCTACCTCTTTAACAATATATTTGATTGCCTAAAGCTTGGGTGACCCCCCTCATTTCCCTCATCTTAGTTCACTAACGAGGTTATCTTAGGTGAATCTTTGTCTTCTTTCCCAAATGATTGAGCAAAATACCCTCATGTTCAAGGTCGCATCTCAAAAGGTTGGGCAAAGTCCCCTCAAACACTTGGGTGACTTCCCAATTTGTTACTCCCCTAGATTTGCGACTTGGTGATTCCTCCAAGGCTCCTCTCTCGTCCTTGCCTACTAGTGCCCTCCTTGCCCCTTTGGCGGTCATCCTTATGTATTATCCTTATAGTCACATGATTCCATGACACATACAAGAATTCAAATATAATGTCCATTAAACTTGAACTATTTCACTTCAATGCAGGTTGAGAACTATTTCATTTCAATGCAGCATTCAACTTCAACAAGTATATTGAGAAGGTTTTCTTTTAGTAAAGACGACAATCAAGCTCAAGCGAGTCCCTACATGGAGCTAGTATTCTTCCTTGGTGAAGAGCATATTCAAGCTCAAAAGATATGGTAGAAGAACTCTCAACCGCCTTATCTCGGATTAACATTGGATTCCATTCATTTTGTGGGAGGATGCATCAAGCCCTTGAGGACCATATCCCAAGATTCTACTCTTTCTATAAGAGCTATGTATTGTAGCAAATGCACTATGCATTCTTGGCTTTATTCCTTTCATATTACAAGGATTGCCTAAGAAGTGATAGAACGATTATGCAAAGGAAAACTTTTAGACTTGGGAGAATCTAAAGACGGTTTTCCAAGAATCCTTTAGACCATCTAACTCTAGTAAATGGACTCTTGATGAGACTTGCAAATTTGACTTTACATGCAAATGAAATTTTCTTAGTGCTTATGGCTCTTGAATTCTTCTCAATATCTTCATGAGATCCTTCAATTGGATGATATCCTTAGAGATTTTGAGTTTGCAACTACAATGATTGAAGAAGAGAGAGTCCAATGTGGGCTTCCCTAGACAAACAAACCTCAGATTGTGGGGAGATCTAGAGGCTCTCAAGTTTCGAAGGAGGTTTGGTGGAAGAAATGGCTAACCTAAAGTAGTTTTCAACAAATTGTCACACTTAAAGTAATAATTAGAGGAGCTCAAGGCTCAAAAAGAGGCACATAAGTGTTTATGGTGCACCCTTTCTGCAAGCCGAGTCCACTCTTTCCAAGAGTATCCGAGAAAAGTCGTTTGCCAATTTTGTGAAAAAGGGTAACATGAAGCAAAGGAATGCTACTAACTCAAGTGAATGAAGCTCCCAAACCAAACGCGGAATCTAGCCCCAACTATGCAAGGATGAGAGCCAAACTACCCCCAACTCCTAGGATAACATTCTCTCCATCTATTTTTTATTTCTATGCAAATAAGCCCAATAGCGAGTTATGACATGGGTCACTACCTTGGTAGAAAAGATCCCAAGATCCCATAATGGACTACTACTATGGTGAATCTCGTAATATCCAAATGAACTGTTCCCTTATTTAAGATGCATCTCCATGCAAGAATTTCTTGGAAGTGGACCACTACACCAAGGATTGCAAGAAGGCAATTTTTCGCAACTAACATGCAAAGAAACTTCTAGCCCTTACACATGATTAAAATTACTAGGGTAGCGCAATTCAAAAATTTTAAATAAGTAGAGATGTAGAAGACAAATCATCCACGTGCCTAAGAAGAGAGGGAAGAAAATCGAGATCAAGGCACATCAAATTCATCCCAATTAACATAAATTAGAAACGCAACAATGAACTCTCAAGAGAGAGACCAAATAAAGGTGAAAGTCAGCCTTGAACATATGTTCAATGATGCCCATGTGGATGCAAATAAGAAACTACAACAATTTGAAGTAGAACACATAAGTGGCCACCGCCTGTGTATTATGGATATTCTCTAAACGAAATATCGAGAGGTGTTCGTTTAGTAGTTGTTAACTATGACCCCTACGTTTAGAAGTGATCATTTCTACAATTATCAATATGCTCCCCATCTTACCGAATCCAAGTGAGCATGCCTCTCACTAATCATCTAAGTGGCCAGTTCGATGCATTTAAGGTACCACAAAAGCCCTCGGTTGATAATAAGCATCGGGGCACTACTTTGACTCGTGTCATTGTAGATTCTGGCTTAGGAATCAATCTTATGACATATTACACCATTTTTATGTTGAAGCTAAAACCCACCAAGTCCGCTTATTTTAGGATCACATTAACATATCATAAAAAGTTAACCATTTGTTAATAGTAGAGGGTGTACAAATAGAAGTGCAAGACATTAGTTTTGTGTTGAATTTTGTGGTCATCGGTTCCAAGAGTTAGTAGGAATTTTCCCCTATTGATAGGAAGACCATGGTTGAGGCACAAGAAGGCATTGCAAGATTGTAGGAGAGACACTATGTGGGTGGTAGCTCCTAGAACCCCCATGAATGAGCTACATTTGGAAGGAGGTACACATGAAACCATGGGAGAATCTTATATAATTTCCCAAGTACCTCATTTTACTAAAAATGTTTTCTTACCACCACCTAGGTGACAGCTAGTGCCTATGGAACTTGTGCACCCTAGGTCGTCCCATGTACAAACAACGCCCAAATTCCACTAGTCACCTTATCCAAAGGAAACCTTTCTTGTCATCCAAGGTATAGTAGATAAAAAAGATTTAAAAATAGAATCTAAAGTGATGGAGGTTTTGCAATGGATGATGGAAATGGAGACTTGCAAATGTTTTGTAATTCATGTGGGCGACAATCAATAGGAAAAGAAAGCAAATGAAGTCAATGTAATGGTATCTACGGCATCTAGATAACATAGAAAAAGTTAAAAGAAGAGCCTAAAACTTTCAAGAGAACAGAAGAGATCATCCAAAGGAAATACTGCAACAAAAGTCAAGGGTATCATTCTAGCACCCCATAGTCTATTGCACGGTTGGAGGAAAATAGATCCTTCATAAGTGAGAAAAAGTATTGCTTCCATTAAGTAGAAAGAAGTTGAGGAGCTTGGAAGTAGCCTCTTATTTATGAATTCCTTAAAGGATTTTTTCTATAAGGATCTTGGAGAATGAGGACACCATAGAGAAGGAGAAGAAACAACATTGTACGCACCATGATCATGAGTTGCATCTTTAGGGAAACCACATACTATCATCATTTCCTTTTGGGAAAATCCTCGCTTATGCTTGAAATGCAAATCTTCTAAGTTTAGTGGAGAACTTCTCTTATTTATCATGATACCTCTTCTCATTAGTGGAATCCTCTTCCCTTTGAGAGGACACTCTTCTTTTCAAGTGGCTCTTCCTAGTGGAAACCATTGCTGTCAATGGTATGTACCTCTTATCCTAGATGTGGTAATTCTCTTTTACTTTTAGATGTGGTACTCCCTCAGGTTCCTCATTTTGTGATGGTGATTCCTTTCCTTCCTCACTTGTATTTCTCCTCTCCTATCCTTCAAGCAATGAGATCCTCCAAGGAATTTAAAATATGGATTTTCCCTCTTTTCAATAGTGAATTCCTCCTTCTTCTTTATAACCCTCCTTAATTCTAGTGATCTCTTCTTCCTATGTATAGCCCTATCTAGGATAGAGGGGATATAGTGATGGCAATCTAAAGAGGCATAAATTAGCAAATCTATCAATAGCCACCTCATGAACCTCCATGCCTGGGTTGTCGAAACTTTCATGCCTAGGTGAGTTGTTTGGTCAACCCTCTTGAAGCAAGGCAAGTGACTTCAACTTGAGAAAATAAAAAGACTTGGATGACCTCTCCCCTTCCACTTTTTGTTCACTTGTATATGGGTTACCTACTCAAAAGATACCATCTACGAGCTTAGAATGCCCCTTAGGCGACCATCATGTATGGGCGACTACCTCCTACATGTAAGGTCAAATGTTCTTTCTCTAGCAACTACCCATTATAGGTTGACCATCCTTAAAGGATGACCACATTCATGTCTCAAAAGACCACCATAGATGGTCTTGGGTGACTAGGCACATCAATGAAACATGAGAAACCACATTCAAGGTTAGTTAGTATGATGGATTGGATAAGCACTCTAGTATGTTTTCCATTGAGGTGGCCACTTGGCGTGGAAGGACCAGCCTTTGGGAAACACACAGCCTATGTTGACCACCATTAACGTGCTCAAGTGGAACACGCAAGGGTGATATTCCTATCACGAGAAAACTTCATCTTGTATGCCACATTGGGTGACCATCTTTTTGTGGGAAATCATCGTAAGGACAGGAACCTCCTGAATTACCTCATAGGGAACTTCCTTTGATATGTGAGGTGACATCTTTGGAAGCTAGATGAGTTGGAATGAACCTCTAGAATGGCTTCTACTTCTTGGGGGCAACCTATGGCTAGAAATCCTCATGACGGCTGAGGTGAGTGTGATGCCTGTGAAATTCTCTCTCTTACAAATTAGGGCCACCCATGCACCATTTAGCTAGGGCACACCCTTGTCCTTTTGGCACTAGGGATAACTTATAGTGGCAGCTATCTGGAACATATACAAATGACTCGTGTGATAGATAGTGGCAACTATGAGGGCCATGTATACTTGACTTCCACTCCTCTGCTACTACTGTCAATTAATTTTCTAGAAACCTTCCCTATAACATCTAGATAGTTCGTATTCTTTATTGAAAACCATCGCTTTCCAGTTAGTTCGTATTTACAGATTACTGTATGTGCCTGATGCATCCATGTATACGCCTGCATATTTGTAGCGGTTTGGATGTGCGCATATATGAATACGTTTCATTATATCTGCATTAACTTCTGTCGATATGTAGCTAACGATGTACATTTTTCAAGTTCGCATGCAAACGTATTTGTAAGTAACCGGAGCTTTCTATTCTACAGGGGCTTTCTTTCAGTCTAGATTTTGAAGGAAGACAATGAAGAGCAATCTACGAGAGGATTAATAGAGATGAAATTTCAGAAACCGCTTTAAAAAAAAATAAAAAAAATCCGAGATTATCCTCGCTGCGTATGGTAAAAATACCAGTGAATTCCTCAAGAGATTCAATTAAATTATTGAGTGTCTAAGATGATAAACGAGCTTGTTTAATCTCACTAGTGTCCACCGACCTTTTACCAGTAGTTATTTCCAAAAAAATGTTTTAATTGAATGAGCTAGAAATGTAAATTATTTTCTCAAATGTCTCTAAGGCCTTTTTTATCTTCGCGATCCTTGATCGGAGATGATGAAAATTGTGATTGGGAAGAACCTTGGAGAAGATTTTTTAGCCAATCTAGAGCATTATACAAGGCATCTAGTTTTCAATTCTATTTTTGTTGTTTCTTTTGGATGACCTTGATAACACCTCTGTGGTAAATTCTAGTTTCACACCATAATTGATTGGTTTTCGCCGAATAGAGGATAAAGGTCCCACTAGAACCTCCTTGAAATTCTTGAAGAATTCATTAGTGAGTCCATCAAGCCTTGAGCTTTTAGATTTAGGGAGGGAATCAATTGCTTTAAGAATCACCTATGTCAAATTGGGATAATCACAAATCCATCCCCTCAAAGATTTCCATACACTTAGGGGAAGGGGAAGTCTTGGAAAAGGAAATCAATCACATACAAGAATTTGCCAAATGCATTTTTTCACTGTGGTCTCCAAGGAAACAGGATTAAAGAGCATCCTCAGAAGTAGAACTCCTCTAGAAACAAATAGAACAAAGAAGCCGCCAAAGAAGATCAAACAAGTAATATGGCACAAGCTCATCCGCCTACAATTGAGGAAAATAAAAGCACTAGGGTCTCTGAAATAGACTCAGAAGGGTTCACAGGAGTTAGATATGGAAGGAAAAAGAGCCTTTGGAGGTCCTTTGAGAGGAACACCTCAGTTGTGGCTCCTCTAAATAATGTGTACTACAATCTAGAAAAGGATATCAATGAGTTGGACTTTCCAGTAGGGAATCCCTATGAAGTAAACATCCTTGGAGATTACCACTAACAAAGAAGATAACCAAGAGGGTTATTCCACTAGTAAAGAGGATGGATTCACTATCAGCAATGAAGACAACCTTGATAGTGAGAGCTCCATCATTTGATTGACACTCTCAAAAAAAGTGGTAAATTTACTCCCCCAAAAGGCAACGCATAAGGGGAAACAACCTTTGGATTTTCCATGCAAGAGCCCCCTTAAGGGGAAGTTATTGTTGATGACATGATTGCTCCGACATGATTCATGAAGAGCTTTTTGAAAAGCCCTAGAGCTCAAAAAATGGATTTCATATGAAAAAGTTATGACAGTTCAGGGTTTAGGGGGTTAAAACTGACAATCAGGACCTTCAAGAGTTTAGTGCTTTTTGCTAAGGCCTTTGTAAGGGTATGAGTAATTGAGTATGCAAATATGCCCAAAGTTTAGCCTAAATTTTCAAAACATTTACCCCCTTATTTTTTGCCAAAAATGCCTTTCTATCACGATAAACGGTGTCTGTCACGATAGGCGATGTCTATCGTGGTTCTCTGTCTGTCGCGATAGATGGGTAACTATCGTGATAGACTGAGTCTGTCGGCTATCGTGGCCCTCTTTGTTGTGATAGATGGGTGTCTGTCGCGATAGACTGAGTTTATTGTCTGTCATGGTTTTGGTCTGTCGCGATAGAGGATCTCTATTGTGGGGTCCTGTATGTCACGATAGATGGGTGTCTGTCATGATAGACCGAGTCAGTCGTCTGTCGTGGGCCTGCCTGTTGCGATAGACGGTGTCTGTTGCGATAGATGGAGTCTATCATCCATCGTCGTTTGGTATGTCCTGATAGACTGAGTCTGTTATCTATCGTGCTTTTGGTCTATCGCGATAGATGGTGTCTGTTGGGATAGACAGTATCTATCGTGGTTCTTTGTCTGTCACAATAGACGGGGGCTATCGTCTGTTCTGGGCTCTGTCTATCACGATAGATGGTGTCTGTCGCGATAGAGGGCCTGTGTCGTGGGGTGCTGTCTATCGCAACTGACGGTGTTTGTCGCAATAAACGGTGTCTATCGTGATAGATTGAAAAAATTCAATTTTTTTTGAAACTTCTAGTGATTTGAAGTGCCCTAATGGTGTAGGTTATCGTGCCAAACATGCATTCAAAAAATACTAAGCTTTTTTATCTATCGTGATAGACAAAGGTCGTCGTCCCAAGACCTGTGTAGAGTTTTGTCGTACCTGTGCAAGCTACTGAAGATAATGGTAGAGCTTGAACCTGCAACAAAAGCTCAAAAAACACACAAAAACTGATAGCACACAAGCTCTCTCTCGCTCTCTCTCACAAGTGAAATGAGGGAAATGAGGTGGGGAGTGGAATATGACCAAAAGCTGAAATTTTTTGTGAAGATGGAGATGGAGGTGGGAGATGGTGAGGATGCTGATGGTGATGCAAAACGAAGAAAAAATGAAGAAAAATAAGGAAAAGAAAGGATATTACCTATGACTCTAATGTCTCAACTCTACATCTTACCATCACACGCTCGTCCTCGAGTCTCTCTTCCCGGCAACGGTGCCAGGTTTTGAGGCTCCCACGCATCTGTGCACGTCTCTCATATCTTCTCTCTTCCTCCATCTCCTCCTTCCTCCTCTTGTTCTGCACACCAAAGCCCTTCCGCATAGAGGAGGACAAGAAACATCATTGTACGCACCATGATCATGACTTGCATCTTTAGGGAAACCACATACTATCATCATTCCCTTTTGGGAGAATCCTTTCTCATTGAAATATGAATCTTCTAATTTCAATGGAGGACTTATCTTATTTATCATGATAACTCTTCTACTTAGTGCAGTCCTCTTCCCTTTGAGAGGGCACTCTTCTTTTCAAGTGGTTCTCCCTACTAGTGGCGACCGTTCTCATGAATGATTTGTACCTCTTATCCAAGATGTGCTAATTCTCTTATACTTCTAGATGTGGTGCCCCCTTAGGTACTCACTTTGTGATGGTGAGTCCTTTCCTTCCTCACTTGTATTTCTCCTCTCCTCTCCTTCAAGCCATTATATCCTCCAAGGAGTTTAAAATATGGCTTCTTCTTCTCTTCAATAGTGAATTCCACCTTCTTCTAATTAATCCTCCTCCTTAACGCTATATATTTTTTCTTCATGTGTATATCCCTATCTAGGATAGAGGGATATAGTGATGGCAATCTAAAGAGGCATAAATTGGCAAATCTATCGGTCATCATTTCATGAACCTCCATGCCTCGGGTTCCAAAACCTTCATGCCTAGGTGAGTTGTTCGTGCAACCCTCTTGAAGCAAGGCAACTGACTTCAAATTGATAAAATAAAAATAATTGGATGACCTCTCCACTCCCACTTCTTGTCCACTTATATATGGGTTACCTACTCACAAGATACAATCTACGAGCCTAGAATGTCCTTGGGGCAACCATCATGTATGGGTGACCACCTCCTACATGTAAGGTCAGACGCCGTTTCTCGAGCAACCACCTTTGTACGCTCACCATCCTTAAAGGATGACCACATGCATGTCTCAATGGACCACCATAAGTGGTCCTAGGTGACCAACCACATTCAAGGTCACTTACTATGATGGATTGGATAACCATGTGAAATTGAATAGATAACCACTCTAGTATGTTTTTCATTGAGGTGCACCTAGCATGGAAGGAACACCCTTCAGGAAACACCCAACCTATGGTGACCACCATTAAGGGGCTCAAGTGGAACACCCAAGGGTGATATTCCTATCACTAGAAAACTTCATCTTGTACGCCACCTTGGGTGACCACATCTTTGTGGGAAAGCATCGTGAGGAGATGACCGTCCTCAATCACCTTATAGGAGACTTCGTCTGATATGTGAGGTGACATCTCTGGAAGCTAGGTGAGTTGGCATGAACTTCTAGAATGACTTCCACTTGTTGGGGGAAACCTATGTATAGACAACATCGTGAGGGCATAGGTGAGAGTGATGCCTAGGAAATTCTCTCGCTTATGAAATGGGGTGACCCATGCACCACCCAGATACGGCAGACCCTCATCCGTCTGGCACTAAGGAGAGCTTATAGTGGCAACTATCTTGGACATATACATGTGACTCGTGTGATAGATGGTGGCAACTATAAGGGCCATGTATACTTGAGGACCACTCCTTTGCTATTTCTCTCAATTAATTATCTAGTAACCTACCGTATACCATCTAGAATAGTCCTAGGCCTATAAAAGGGGATGTGGACATCATGCAATGGGACCTCGAGAGACAAAATACAAGAGAGAATCTAGAGAGAGACACACCTTAAGGATTCTAGCCTCCTAGATCTTTAGCATTGTACTTTCTCAGTAGATTGTCACAAGATGCTCCTACATAGTAGGAAAGTTCCCATAAGAGCTGCTAGCCTAGGTGGTAACTTGGGTTGGTGTTAGCAAGGAGTTAAGGTTGTGCACTCATCTTTTTAAGAGTTTTATGTGTTTTGCTTAATCTCAGTGTGTGTTGTGTGTTCTACTCTCGTGTTTTTTTCGTAATTTTCTTTCTCACCTCCTAAGTGCTCCAAGTACATCCTTCTCGAAGCATATTGTGTTCCGAGTCTTGTGAGTGTTCTATTTAAGATTCAAGGCGTGATCCGAGAAAAAGTTCATATTGCACTCCCTGCAACGCACACACGTATTCACGACCTACGCAATTGAAGCCACGAAGCAGGATGAAGTAATAGGTGTATGTGCAGCATGCAATTGAAGTTGTATGTGTGCGGACGTATGTATCCGTATATGCATGGCTGTATGCCTTGAGAATGTGCAGCCTACGAGCAGATTTGCTCAAAAGACGTCTAAACGCGTCTGCTAGTCCACAATACATTCGTCAACTAAACGACCCAATAATAGTAGCCACACCACCTTCCTACGTTTCTCAATCGATATTTTCTTATATTAGTCGGGCAAAAACATGCAGTTGATGAGAGTGAACTGCAGAGCCAAAGGCGGAGGTGCTTACGTGGCCGCATCTTCGATGAATTTTGTATTCCACAGAATGGCATAATTAAGAACTCTCTGTTTCCTTAAAACTATGCTCATATAATATGTCATTAATATAATCAAGCCATATAATATGTCATTAACATAATCAAGCCAAAATTGAGGATAGCGGTTGTATTTGGAGCATCTGTACAGTTTTTGTGGGATATATTTGTACAGTTTTTGTGGGACATGAAATGCGACGGCTCATAATGACTATGAAGTTAATGCTGTCATCAAATCTAAATAGATATGAATTAATTCGTTAGAGGATAAGTACATAACAATATATATAGTTTTGAAACATATAATATGTCATTAACATAATGAAGTCAAATTTAAGGATAGCGGTTGTATTTGCAGCATCTGTACAGTTTTTGTCGGATACATCTGTACAGTTTTTGTCGGACGTGAAATGTGACGGCTCACATTGACTATGAAGTTAATGTCGTCATTAAATCTAAATATATATGCATTAATTCGTTTGAGGATAAGTACAGAGTTGCCAATTTCTCGATCATTGAGCATAATATGCGGAGATCTTGACGTTCGGGTGCCCTTTCTTTATTGCATTCATATTCTTATTCATTCGTTATGGTTTCTTAATTGCTGGATGTTTTTTTTTTCATTCGTTATGGTCTCTTTGCACGTCTTGTATCTTGCAGTAGAAGACCATAAAAAGTCCAACCTCATTTCACAGAGATATCATTATAGGAACACTTTCAATATGTCTGTGTGTGCATGCATACAGACACAAGCATACAAACAAATATACATACACATACACACGCACACACACACACACACACACATAATGAATGTGTAAATGATCATATAAATAATGATTTTCCAAAAAATTCCAGCAAAGAAGGCTCAAACCCCTCCACAACTATACCAGTCATTGTCATATGTAGTCTGAGTTTAGAGAGTAGAAGTGATTTTGATGAGGATATTCTAGTGAAATCGTAACAAGGTGCAATCATTAAATTTGAATAACAAATGTAGAATTGAGGGATGAAAACGGTATTTTAGAGCCTAATATCCCAGAAAATCAACGAAAAAGAAAAAGAAAGTCTTGCTGGATGAGAAGAGAGAAGTCAATGACTAAACTGCGAAAGAAATTGGAAGAAATGCAGAAACGTTTACAAGATAGAGAGAATATGAGCTTCAAGAACAACAAAACAAGAGTAGGGTGTATTAGCTAAATTATTGAAAAATAGATAATCTAATGAAAGCTTATCAAGGTAGGATAAACGATGAATCAACTATGAGATATTAACAAATAAAACGGAAAACAAAACCAATCAAGGTAGGCTAGGCTTATCAAGATAGGATGAATAATGAATCACTATATAACAACATGAAAAATCATATCTTAGACGTAATATGGAGATAGAATGGTTTTGACTATGTGAAAAAGTTCTTGAAGCTATTCAAGCCATGATGCAAAGAGAGCTTGTGCATTTAAATATCAGTATGACTACCAAACAGATAAAACAATAGATTGATTAAGTTATTTGATAGGAATCAAGAGATAACAAAGAGAAAGAATTTAAAAATCGAAATTCTCTAATTCAAAAAGACATGAGGGATAAACAAAATCTTCAAATCAATTAGCAAAGAAAAAATTCAGGTCTACCACATAATAAAAGAAAGACTTAAGAATTAGTTAAAAAGAAACACGTCAAGAATGTAGAAATGCAAAGAGAAGTCAATTCCACTTGTAAAATCTCTTTGCAAGAGTCTTGGGAACAAATTTATTAGATTATATGTATATGAAAACATGTAACAAGTCAAAACATTGTACTTGAAACTAAACTACAAAATCCGACGGATAATTAAAGACTTCAAGCATAAATACTCAAAATAGGGAGTTATTGTGAGGAAAAAGTATTATGGTATAAATAAAATTCCCTTTGTAGATTTACAAGGGTGTTAGTCCTCACATGTTTCTTTCCTTAGTGACCCATACTAACTATTTTGCCTCTAATGGAATAGTTAAATGTTTAATGAGTATGAAGACGGTTAACACTACAACCAGAGATGCTTAAATATCCATAAAAAATTAAATTACTTTGTTTGATCACTTGTACACAGAGAACCACCCTTTGAGAGATAGTCTATGTATCCTTGTGTCTCTCAACATATAATGTGGAGAAATATACCTTCACTATTTTGAACCTCACACAAAGAACAACCACAAATTTTATATCACACATTATAAACCATATGAACAACCAAAGATAAGTTGCATATTCTCAAATTGACAATAGAAGAAGAAGATGCAACTAAAACAATATAGTGCTAGACAACTAGTTCAATACACACACGTAGTGAGCAATGGCTACATATAGTAGAAGGAACAGATAGAAAAGGGCCGACTTAGTAGTGTCACTCCTTGTATCTATAATCACATCTTGTAGACACACATACACAAAGATACTACAATAAAGAAATCTCACAAGAGCACAAATAGAATAGAGAGAGACAAGACTGAACACAAGATTGGATACAATCTCCCCGCACATACTATGATGGATGAGTCTCTCAGAGTACATGTATATTTACGTATTTTTATTACCTCTTGAACAAAGAATACATGCGGGTGGCACTTTCAAAAGCATGTGTTTACTAAAAATCTACTTTATTTACAGAATATTACTTTCTAAGCGATCTACTATGTTTACAAAAATATGTAAAATACTTTCTTTTAATATCTTAAAAACTATATGAATAAATCCATGTGCATTCACACCTTGATAATTCTTCACCTACTAAATAAAAACACAATCACATTAAAAATGTCAAGACATTAAAATCCATTTAACATTCCATTATTCCCTAAACTATGACATGCCTCTAGTTGATAAGCAACTTGCCTGAGTTGATAAGAATAAAATAGACATGGATAGCCAGTCATATGTTCCATCACTAAACAATCATAAGAATATTCCATGTTACAAAACACATGCATGGAAATGGAAAACTCGAATTCAATGTGGCTTTGAATGATATGCAGAAATCAAGTGATCATAATGTGGAGTTAATGATGTCTTATGAATCCATTGAGATTCTCCAAGTGATTGATTTTTATATTTAACTAGATAGTTGATAATGGCCTTCACCACCTTAACTAGGTTTTTGTCCTCACTTTGCATTTGGTGGAGTAAAGAGTTGCTTTCTTTTATCTGATTCTTAGCATCTTCGAGTTTGTTCTACAAAATCTCCAATTGTTGCTCACATGGTACCCCGGGTAGGGATGATGTATCAAAATTCTCTATAGTATGGGTAGGGTCCATGGCCTTATATAGAACCAAAACCTATTACTAAACATGTGAAAAGAATTTGATCAATATTGGAATTGAAATAGAAAAGGGAAGGTTTTGACTTGGAAATATAAAAAGGAAGAGAGAGGTAGAAGTGATGTTAAATATAATTTAAAAGAAATGGGGTTTCAACATGTGAGGATAGGCTAGTGGATAAAGCATATCTCTTGCAAGTGAGAGGTGTTGGGTTCAAATCTGCTACATGCTAAATAGCAAAATATGTAAGCTCTTATTACTACTCATTAGTTAGAGAGGATTCGCATGCAGCAAATAGAACCAAAGGGAATGAAGAGAACCATGAGTTTCAGAGAAGCCAAAGATTCCAAGGTTATTCCATAGCTCTATTCCTTAGTCAATGCCATAGTGTCAGAGGGACAATGCACAATGCAGAGTGCATGGCGTGATAGCGTGGCAGTAAATAGTAGACTATAGATAGTAGCTGATTCGAGAAACACCGTCGAACATGACTAAAATAAAAAAATGAATTGAAAAATGCAACCTAGACCAAATGAGAATAAATGAACCAAAACACGTGTCGAATCATGAATGGATGTCGAGAAGTACACCTCCATAAATGCATAGAAGCTCTAATACCACTCTAATTGGATCTTGTTCTCCATTTTTGTTGTGCTTGGAGTCATGGGTAAAGAGTTGTCACATGAGTGTGGTAAGATATGGAATCTACATGTCTATAAATAAGTCCATAGGCTTTGTGAAGGCTTCCCATTTATCATCTGCCTTGATGCCATTGATTATTTGTCTCCCTATTTGCTCCTCTTCAATATCCTCTCCTATGCTTGCCAATTGATCAGCTACATCTTTAACCTTGGTCACATACTCTTAAACATTTTTCTTGGGTTGCTTCCTTTGAGTAGTAAAGTCAATCCATAATTGATTTTTTCTAGCTCTTGTGTTGGAAGAAAAATATGAAAACAATGTATCCCAGGTCTCTTGAGAAGTTTTACAATTCCTAATGTAAGAAAGAAAGAATTGAGAGATAGAGTTAAGTAGATATGACCTTCCTAAAGCATCTTTGGCACACCATGAGCTGAGTCTTTCAAGCTCCTCTCTTGTCGGTTGTCCTTTGCTTCTAAAATGGGCATCTCGTCATCTCTTGATATGTATCCATAGAGACTCCTTCCTTGTAGATATGTCGTCATCCTCAAGAACCATGTTGGATAATTTTTCCTATCCAATTCATCAATAAAAGAAGGGAAACCATCTCCCATTTACCTCAACTTTCTTTGATACCACTATTGAAAGACATGGATGGATACCTCAAGGAAGTGAGGTGGTACTGCCAAAACCTACTTTGTAGCTGCCCTATTTCACTTCAGGATTATGTAGTAGGCCCTCTACACTTGCTAATGACACCAAATAAGTACCCATGTACTTTGGAGTTGATGCTTCAAACAATTAGATCGAAACACATAACTTCACAAGTAGCTAGTGATCAAAAAGTTGTTATTTTAGTCTTGATACCTACTAGATCTTTTGCCTAATGCTCACAGTATAGTAGCAATTGATCAAAATCCTCTTGAGGGTATCCGATAAGCTTAAATAGCTAATGGTTACATGTGAAATTACTAAGAATAAAAAACCATACACTCAGAAATTAATTTTGCAATTGGATGCTTACCCCTTACTTTTTAGGGACTGTATAGAGAATGACTAGAGAGCACTTTTATGCAGATTCCTCCCACTTGAATGAAGAAAATGCCTTGAAAATTGGAGACCATGAAGTAGACATTGAGCTCGTTCCAACAAGCTATAGAACATAAACAGTGATGGAGAGATCACTGAGATATAGTCATGCAAATTTCACTGTTTTGAGTAGGCATAGCAGAGAAGTCAACACATGTGATCAATGAAATGTATGTACTATAAACATTGTTTTATAAGATCATTGACGAGGAAATAATGCACAATGATAGTGGAATGAGTAGGCTATGGGATAGGCTACTCAACGCGTGCAAATTATCTATGCAACAGCTCACAATGAGGCCATCATGGAACGTGAGTTTTACAAGAGCATTTATAAGTGTTTTACCTCCAAGTTTGAAATTGAATTCAACCTTGTCTCTTTCTAAAAAGTGCTTCCTCCAAATTAGGACTAGTTCTACAAAATGAAATTCATAACTCATTATTCTCCTAACTCCACGAGATATATGTTCTTGGAAGATTCTCTCAAGTAAAAGAACTCTTACAATGGTTAATGATTAACCAATTACAAGTTATGGTTCACATGATCCATCAAATGGTTGCACATATCTTCTTCAATGTCTATCCAAATGTGAACGCATGGATTTTGCACCAACAATTTGATCATGCCTCCAGATTTTGGCTTTAGGGAGGAAATCAATTGCTTCAAGAATCACCTATGTCAAAATGGGAGAATCAAGGAAGCGCACCATATCTTGCAAAATTTTTGTGCATGTGATCCATGAATTGGTGGCATGCACTTGTTCCTTCTAGGAGACATCCAAGACAGACCCAAAGTAGTTGGTTGAAGTTATTAAGGAAGATAGCATAGTTTTCACCATTAGGTGTACATTCCACACCATTGCTACCAATCAATCAAGGGAGAGCTTATTTACTTTGCTTTTTCTTAACAAGTCTATAGATGTTTTTTGAGCATTTATCTTTTTCTTGATTTTCTCTTTGCATTCTTATGATCTCAAGCAACCTTTTTATAAGTTTCATTTTTCATTTCTCAACTTTAGACTATAACCTATGGAGTTTTCTATAGACATTCTCCCTTCTTACCTTCAATGAACCTCCTTCTCATCTTTATGCAAGATGTGAAATGTGCTTGATTGATAGCTTTAATCCAACTCCCTAAAGGAGAAGGGCATTCACTAAATATGTGACCCCAAGCAAGAGATATATCGTGATGAATCCTAGGGATAGAGAAGATGACTAAATTAGCATGAATCAGGGTGCTTTTGAATCTTACTAAGGGTTTAAATGTTACCACTACAAGGTAGTGATTTGATACAATAATGTCCATCTTTTGGGGGAATGAGAGGGCTTCATAATAAAGCAAATTTCTTTCATATTTTAAGACCACGAGGCAAGGAAGATCAAAAGGGATTTGCGATGTGGTGTCTATGGAGCAGCCACATGCAATGGAGGAAAAGAAAGGATTTTCCACTTTATAATCAAGTAAAGAAGTAATTCACTATGTTCTTAGCCCAAAGTCATCCCTACCTATAAGCAAGAGGAAGCATCATCATCAAATGGTGAGAAGAGGGTCTATAAACCTAAAATCACCCAAAGAGATTGGTTGTACTTGCAATGGGTGATGAAGAAGCTCTTTTGTCAGAGTAATCCTATGCCAACAACTATTGAAGAGAAGGTAGAAGGACCAAGGAGATCACAAAGAATAGAGAAGTCCAAGTGGGCTTCTCATCACATACTCCATATAGCCATAATGGTGGAGACTATGAAGGAAGTAATGAAGACAATACATGAAGATGAACGACTTGTAAATCCCGCATGGAAGGAGGTCATGCAAGCCAATTGTGACAACTTGATGAAGAATGAAGTGTAGGATGTCACTAGCATGAAGTGGGTATCGAAGGTGAAGAGCATGATAGAAGGAATCTTTGAATGCTATCAAGATACACCCGTAGCACAAGGACTTTCACTAGTATATAGTTTTGGTTTTCAAGACTCTTTTGCTGTAATTACCACTATTTGCATCATACTTATGCTAGATGCTCACATGAAGTGGCAAGTTTCTATGTTAAATGTCAAACCAAAACCTTTGAATGTTGAACTCAAGACGAAGATATATGTCTCATCCACTAGGGTTTGAGTCTCCACAAGTCAATGTTATGACTTGTTACATGTTTGCATATACCTATAATATAAGAAATTTCTTCCCAAGACTCTTGCAAAGAGATTTTACTAGTAGCCTTGACTTCTCTTTCCATGTATACAATCTTGACGTGTTTCCTTCTAACTAATTCTTGGTTCTTTCTTTTATTACGTCCTTGAATATAATTTTTTCTTTTCTAATTGATTTGAGGATTTTGTTTATCCCTCATGTCTTTTTGAATTGGAGACTTTTGATTTTTAAATCCTTTCTCTTTATTATTTCTTTATTCTTATCAAATAACATAATAAACTTATTGTTTTATCTGTTTGATAGTCATTCTGATATTTAAATGCACGAGCTTTCTTTGCACCTTGGCTTGAGTAGTTTCAAGAGCTTTTTCACATAGCTAAAACCATTTTATATCCATATTACGTCTAAGATATGATTTTGCATATTTTTCTATAGTGATTCATTTTTTATCCTACCTTGATAAGCTTATCCTACCTTGATTTGTTTTGCTTTGATTTTATTCATAGTTGATTCATGGTTTATCCTACATTGATAAGCTTTCATTAGATTGCCCATTTTCCAATAGCTCCGTTAATACAGCATATTCTCGTTTTGTTGTTCTTAAAGCTCTTATTCTCTCTATCTTGTAAACTTTTCTGCACTTCTTCCAATTTTTTTCACATTTTAGTCATTGTCTTCTCTCCTCATCCAACAATAATTTCTTTTTCTTTTTCCTTGATTTTCCGGCATTTTATGCTCTAAAATATCGTTTTCATCCCTCAATTCTTCATTTTGTGATTCAAATTTAATGATTGCACCTTGTTACAAAGTATCCTTGTCAAAATCAATTCTACTCTGTAACTCAGACTATATATGACAATGACTGATACAATTGTGGAGGGCTTTGAGCTTTGTTTGCTGGGATTTTTCGGAAAATCCTTACTTAGATGATCATTTACACATTCCTTATGTGTGTGTGTGTGCGTGTGTGTATGTATGTATATTTGTTTGTATGTTTGTGTCTGTATGCATGTATATATACACGCACACGCACACACATTGGAATAGTGGAGATTGAAAGTGTTTCTATAATGAAATCTTTGTGAAATGAGAATAAACTTTTTATGGTCTTCGACTGCAAGATACAATTTTCAAAATCTAGACGTGCAAGAAGCCTACTAAGAGACATTTGAGAAAATAATTTACATTTCTAGCCTCATTCAATTAAAGCATTCTTTAGAAATACCTACTGGAAAAAGGGGTATGGCCACTAGTGAGATTAAACAATCTCGCCTATCATCTTAGATATTCAATAATTGATTTGAAAATCTTGAGGAATTCTTTGGTATTTTTACCACACACAGCGAGGACATTCTCGGATTGAGAAAAAAAAGGAGTTTTCTGAAATTTCATCCTTCGTAATTCTCTCGTAGATTGCAAAATCTGAACTGATAGAAAGCAAACTTGAAAAATGTACATCATTAGCTACATATCGATAGAAGTTCATGCAGACATAATAAAACGTATGCATAAGTAAAATATATACTCATATATGCGCACATCCAAACCGCTACAAATATGCACGCGTATACATGGATGCATCGGGCACATACAGTAAAAGATGTATACATGGATGAATCGGGCACATACGAACTAGTTGGAAATTCCAAGTGATCGTTTTAGAAATTCCCAAAAATTAAGAAACCATAACGAATGAAAAAGAATATGAATGCAATAAAGAAAGGACACCCGAACATCAAGCTCAATGATCCAAAAATTGGGAACTCTGTAATCATCCTCAATCGAATTAATGCATATTTCGATTTTGATGGCGACTTAAACTTCATAGTCAATGTGAATCTTCGCATTGCTTGTCCCACAAAAAATGTGAAAAATACGACCGCTATCCTCAATTTTGACTTTATTATGTCAATGACATCATATATGTTGTAAAACTAAATATATTGTTATATATTCATTGAGCATAGTTTGGGCTTTGGAGTACACACCTTTGGCTCTATCGTTCACTCTCATCAACTGTAGGTTTTTCCTATTTATGCAGAAAAGGACAAATTGTGTAGGGTGGGCTGGCCTGGAGGATGATAGAGGGAGTACACAAGTGGCTATGTATTAATGTTTGGAAGAAACATATCCCTTGGATATCCAAGAGAGTAAAAAAGTAGATCTATTTTTAAATGAATCTAAACATAGACCTTTTAACTTTGTCATTTGTGAAGTTATGTCAGGGAAAAAAATGAGCCCAGTTTGGCATTTGCAAGTATCGGTATTGAAGTTCTTGATTTTTGTGATTAAGGACACACACACAAAACTACTAGTGGTATTTCTCGTTAAAATAATGTTTCTCAAAACTATGCTCAGTCTAATGGGATTCATGGAGATTCTTGTCCATAGGTCCTTCTCATGGATGGTGAGGATTTGAGATGGGAGTGTTTGTCACAAAAAGACAAAAATTGTCCACTTGAATGCTTTATGTGTGGAGTGTACCTGAGAATAGGACAAATCGGTAGTGCAACTAAGGACTGTCTCTAGAAGAAAACGATAAATTGGTGGAATATTTCAATCTCGTGAAAGCTTTTGAGACATCCGATGCTTCCTCAATCTAATGGGTCACAAAAAGCTAGCCTCATAACCATTAGATGAATATAGAATCCAAGGGATATTATCAAATGCACACACTCATGGCAGATAACAACAAAAGTTTGGTTTAGTTCCATGGTGAGGAAGAATTCAAATCGTTTGATGCTTCATACATCCAACATTCCAATTGAAAGTGCACAAATCGCTTGAAAAGCAATGTCAAGCATTGTATTATAACATCAATCCATCAATCTCCTTAAAAGCAATATCTTTGAAAGATTAATGACTACCCTACTAAGTTGGCCCTTTTCTATCTTTTTCTTCTACTATAGGTAGGCATTGCTCAGTACCTTTGTGTATTGAACTTCTTCTCTAGCACTATATCGTTTTAGTTGCATATTCTTCTTCCATTATCAATTTGAGAATATAAAACTTATCTTTGGTTAATGTTCATATAGTGTATCACGTGTAGTATAAAACTTGTGGTTGTTCTTTGAGTGAACTTTGAGTGAGGCTGAAAATAGTGAAGGTATATCTCTGCACATTATATGCTGAGGGACACGAGGATAGGTAGTTTGTCTTTTAGAGGGTGGTTCTCCGTGTACAAGTTACCAGACAAAGTGATTTAATTTTTTATGGATATCTAAGATATATGCTTGTAGTGTAAACAATCCTCATACTCTTTAAACATTTAAATAATGCATTTGAGGCAAATTCCTGTAGTCAAAAAGGTCTTCATACTCATTAAACATTTAAATACTGCATTTGAGGCAAAACCGTTAGTATGGGTCACTAAGGAAAGAAACCTATGAGGACTAACACCCATGTAAAGCTAGAAAGGGATTTTTATTCATGCCAAAATACCTTTTCTTCACAATAACTCCCTACTTTGAGTATTTATGCTTGGAGTGTTGAATTATCTATTGGCTTTTCTAATTTAGTTTCAAGTACAATGTTATGGATAGTTACATGTTTGCATATATCTATAATGTAAGAAATTTGTTCCGAAGACTCTTGCAAAGAGATTTTACGAGTGTTGTTGACTTCTCTTTGCATATCTACAATCTTGACGTGTTTGTTTTTAACTGATTCCTTACTCCTTTTATTATTTCTTCATTCTGAATTTAAATGCACGAGCTCGCTTTGCATCATCGATTGAGTAGTTTCAAGAATTTTTTCACATATCCAAAACCATTATATCTCCATGTTATGTCTACAATAAGATTTTTCATGTTGTTCTATATTGATTCATCTTTTATCCTATCTTGATAAGCTTATACTACCTTGATTTGTTTTGTTAATAATTCATAGTTGATTCATCGTTTATCCTACCTTGATAAGCTTTTATTAGATTATCCATTTTTCAGTAATTCAGCTAGTACATCCTACTCTCGTTTTGTTGTTCTTGAAGCTGATATTCTCTCTATCTTGTAAAAGCTTATGCACTTCTTCCAATGTCTTTCGCATTTTAGTCATTGATTTCTTTCTTCTCATGCTGCAAGTATTTATTTTTCTTTTTCGTTGATTTTTTGGGATATTAGGCTCTAAAAATATCGTTTTTATCCCTCAGTTCTTCATTTTCTTATTCAATGTTAGGATTTCATAAGAATATCCTCATCAAAATCACTTCTACTCTCTAAGCTCAGACGATATATGACAATGGCTGATATAATAGTGGAGGGGTTTGAGCTTTCTTTGCTGGTATTTTTTTGGAAACTCCTTATTTAGATGATCGTTTACAGATTCCTTACATATGTGTCTATGTGCGTATGTGTGTATGTATGTATATTTGTTTGTATGCTTGTGTTTGTATGCATGTTTACAAACATATTGAAATAGTGGATATTGAAAGTGTTTCTATAATGAAATCTTTGTGAAATGAGGATGAAATTTTTATGGTCTTCTACTGCAAGATAAAATTTCAAATTCTATACGTGCAAGAAGCCTACTTAGAGACATTTGAGAAAATAATTTTCATTTCTAGCTTATTCAATTAAAGAATTTTTTTAAAATAACTACTGGAAAAAGGGGGATGGCCACTAGTGAGATTAAACAATCTAGTTTATCATCTTAGATATCCAATAGTTGAATTGAATCTCTTGAGGTATTCACTGGTATTTTGAACACACGCAGCGAGGACATTCTTGGATTAAAAAAAAAAAAAGGTGGTTTCTTGAATTTTAATCTTTAGTAATCATCTCGTAGATTGCTGCATGAATAGAAGAGATGAGTGATGTCTTCATGCAATGATGGCATCTTTTACACCACAGCATCGCTTCATATATTTTAGTAGCTTTCATAATAGTCCAATCTCGATGTTAGAGGGTGTACCAAAGAAGAATTTCTTCCTTGCACTCCACTATGGTTCCAAAAGATCATTGAACCTTGAGATCCCATCTCCTTTAGGACCAATTCAAGCACAATTTTCTATTTAACTCTTGATAAAAGTTAGGTGCTTTTCTTTATATCCGTACACCTTCAAGTCTATTTCCATTTCTCCATATAATTCCTTTGGTATTTGGATTTTCTTTGCCAAAAAGGAGGATAATCTCGCACTCCTTCCAACCATTTTTCATTTTCCTTTAGAGGCACCAATCATCAAAGTCCATTTTTTGGCTCAGATCAATTTCTTGAAATCTTCCCTAGTTTCTTCTTGGTTGATACCAAAGGTGCTTCCATTGACAAAATACTTGGAACCAAAGTTTTTTGGTTGTTTTGAGGTTATCTTTTTGCTCTGCTTGATGACAATGATAGGAAAGAAAATGGATTTGTTTTGTCTAACCCCTATTCCCCACTTCCATTCTTTATTGAAAACGCAATAAATGCTTCATCTTGTTCCAAGAAGGCCATAAGGAGGCGACCAATCTTGTCCCCTAAGGGGCCTCCAGTCTTTGAGAAAAAAATATACTGAGGAGCTCAAGGTCATGCCACCTTAGGGAGCATGACAATGTGAGAATATTTCTAATGATTAGCTTTGACCAAGAGTTAGTATTCTTAATTCAAGGTTTGATTATCCATTTTGTTTCAAGCTTGTTTTCCATAGCCTACACCTGCACAATCCTTACAATACATGCATCTTTGGGGAAAGATTAGATATCCCTCTTTATTTTTTGTGTCTCCCTTGTATTGGGATCACAGCCTCTCCAATGGGAGCTCCTACAAATCCTTTTCATCTTCTTCAAATCACAGTATGGTGATCTCCAACATGCAAGAAAATAGATGATGGAGGAAATTAGGAATGTGTTGATCACTGTCACTCTTCCCACCACATTCAATGGCATGCCATTCCACTAACCTTTGAGATCAATCTTAATGAGGATCTAGTCCCATCATTGTTTCATAGAGACTTCAAACCCTAATGGGATCCAAAGTAGAGAGAAGGACTTTTACTCATGTTAATACAAGTTAAGAAAATTTCGAAGAGGAAGGTAATCACTCTAATGAATCTATGGACAAAGAGCAAGTCCTTTACAGATAGCAAGATGAAGTCCCACTCTAATTGCAAATGTTTTGTAACCATTAGTGTCTCCTTATGAAATGGCTAAAACAACCCTCACAAAAACTCAGGAATCCATCTTCAAACTACTATAATGAGTTATTTTCTTGACTGATTATTCTCTCTTCCAATTTAAGAAAAAAATTCATAGTTCATAGTCAAAACATGCAACAAGTCAAAACATTGTACTTGAAACTAAATTACAAACCCGAAGGATAATTAAAGACTTCAAGCATAAATACTCAAAATAGGGAGTTATTGTGAGGAAAAAGTATTATGAATATGAATAAAAATCCTTTTGTAGCTTTACAAGGGTGTTAGTCCTCACATGTTTATTTCCTTAATGACCCGTACTAACTATTTTGCCTCTAATGCAATAGTTAAATGTTTAAGGAGTATGAAGACGTTTAACACTACAAGCAGATATGCTTAGATATCCATAAAACATTAAATTACATTGTTTGATCACTTGTACACAAAGAACCACCCTTTGAAAGATAGACTATGTATCCTTGTGTCTCTCAGTATATGATGTGGGGAAATATGCCTTCACTATTTTTTACCTCACTCAAAGTTTACTCAAAGAACAACCACAAATTTTATATCACACATCATAAATTATATGAACAACTAAAGATAAGCTGCATATTCTAAAATTGATAATACAAGAAGAAGATGCAACTAATACGATATAGTGTTAGACAACTAGTTCATTACACATTGGTAGTGAGCAATGGTTACCTATAGTAGAAGGAATAGATAGAAAAGGGCCAACTTAGTAGTTCCACTCCTTGTAGCTATAATCACATCTTGTAGACACACATACACAAAGATACTACACTAAAGAAATCTCACAAGAACACACATAGAATAGAGAGAGACAAGACTGAACACAAGATTGGATACAATCTCACCCCACATACTATGATGGATGAGTCTCTCAGAGTACATTTATTTTTAGGTATTTTTATTACCTCCTGAACAAAGATACATGAGAGTGGCACTTTGAAAAACATGCATTTACTAAAAATCTACTTTATTTACAAAATATCACTTTCTCAGCAATGTACTATTTTTACAAAAATATGTAAAATACTATCTTTTAATATTTTAAAAAATATATGAGTAAATCGATGCACATTGACACTGTAATGATTCTTCACCTACTAGATCAAAACACAATCACATTAAAAATGTCAAGACATTAAAATCCATGTAACATTCCATTATTCTGTAAAGTATGACATGCCTCTAGTTGACAAGCAACTTACCTCAATTGATAAGAATAAAAATAGACATGGATGGCCAGTCATATCTTCCATCACTAAACACTCATAAGCATATTCCATGTTAAAAAACACATGCATGAAATGGAAAACTCGAATTCAATGTGACTTTGAATGATATGCAGAAATCAAGTGGTCATAATGTGGACTTAATGATGTCTTATGAATCCATTGAGATTCTTCAAGTGATTTATTTTTATATTTAAGTAAATATTTGATAATGGCCTTCACCACCTTAACTAGGTTTTTGTCCTCACCTTGCATTTGGTGGAGTAAAGAATCACTTTCTTTTATCTCATTTTGAGCATCTTGGAGTTTGTGCTACAAAATCTCCAATTGTTGCTCAAGTGGTATCCTAGGTAGGGATGATGTATCAAAATCCTCTATATTATGGGTAGGGTCCATGGCCTTATATAGAACCAAAACCTAGTACTAAACATGTGAAAAGAATTTTAGCAATATTGGAATTGAAAAAGAAAAGGGAAGGTTTTGTCTTGGAAATATAAAAAGGAAGAGAGAGGTAGAAGTCATGTTAATTATACGTTAAAAGAAATGGGGTATCAACATGTGAGAATAGGCTAGTGGATAAAGCATATCTCTTGCAAGTGAGAGGTGTTGGGTTCGAATTCGCTACATGCTAAATAGCAAAATAAGTAAGCTCTGATTACCACTGATTAGTGAGAGAGGATTCACATGTAGCCAATAGAACCAAAGGGAATGAAGAGAACCATGAGTTCTAGAGAAGCCAAAGATTCCAAGGTTATGCCATAGTTCTACTCCTTAGTCAATGCCATAGTGCTAGAGGGACAATGCACAATCTAGAGTGGATAGCATGATAGTGTGGCAGTAAATAGTAGACAATAGATAGTAAAAGATTTGAGAAACACCATGGAACATGAATAAAATAAAAAAATGGATTGAAAAATGCAAACCTAGACCAAATGAGAATAAATGAGCCAAAACAAGTGTCGAATCATGAATGGATGTCGAGAACTACACCTCCATAAATTAATACAAGCTTTAATACCACTGTAATCGGATTGTGTTCTCCATTTTTGTTGTGCTTGGTTTCATGGGTAAAGAGTTGTCACATGAGTGTGGTAAGATCTCGAACCTACATGTCCATGTATAAGTCCATAGCCATTGTGAAGGCTTCCCATTTATCATCTGCCTTGATGCCATTGATTATTTGTCTCACTATTTGCTCCTCTTCAATCTGTTGTCCTATGCTTGCCAATTGATTAGCCACATCTTTAAACTTGGTCACATACTCTGAAACATTCTACTTGGGTTGCTTCCTTTGAGTAGTAAAGTCAATCCATAATTGATTTTTTCTAGCTCTTGTGTTGGAAGAAAAACATGAAAACAATGTATGTGAGGTCTCTTGGGAAGTTTTACAAATCCTAATGTGACAAAGAAGGAATTCATAGATATATTCAAGTAGATATGACCTTGGTAAAGCATCTTTCGCACACCATGAGTTGAGTCTTTCAAGGTCCTCTCTTGTAGGTTGTCCTTTGCTTCTGAAAATGGGCATCTCCTCATCTCTTGATATGTATCCATAGAGACTCCTTCTTGTAGATATGTCTTCATCCTCAAGGACCATGCTGGATAACTGTTCCTATCCAATTTATCAATAAACGAAGGGAAATCATCTCCCATTTTACCTCAAATTTCTCTGATACCACTATTGGAAGAGATGGATGGATACTTGAAGGAAGTAAGGTGGTACTACCAAAACCTACTTTGTACCTACCCTATTTCATTTCAGGGTTATGTAGTAGGCCCTCTAAGCTTGCTAATGACACCAAATAAGTACCCATGTACTTTGGAGTTGATGCTTCAAACAATTAGATCAAAACAGATAAGTTTACAAGTAGCTAGTGATAAAAAACTTGCTATTTTAGTCTTGACACATGCTGGACCTTTTGATCAGTGCTCACAGTACAGTAGCAATTGATCAAAATACTTTTGAGGGTATTTGGTTAGCTTAGATATCTAATTATTACAAGTGAAATCACTTAAAATGATAAACCATAGGCTTAGCAATCAATTTTGCAATTGGATGCTTACCCTCGACTTTTTAGGGACTGTATAAAGAATGACTAGATAGTACTTCGATGCAGATTCCTCCCACTTGGCTGAAGAAAATGCCTTGAAAATTAGACAACACGAAGTAGACATTGAGCTGGTTCCAACAAGCTATAGAACAACAACAATGATGGAGAGATCATTGAGATATGGTCATGCAAAGTTCTCTGTTCTAAGTAGACATAGCAGAGAAGTCAATAGATGTGATCAATGAGATGTATGTATTATAAACATTGTTGTAGAAGATCATTGGAAAGGAAATGATGCACAATAATAGTGGAATGAGTAGACTATGGGATATGTTACTCAACGCTTGCAAATTATCTATGCAACAGCGCACAACGAGGCCATCATGGACCGCGAGTTTTACAAGAGCATTTATAAGAGTTTTATCTTCAAGTTTGAATTTGAATTCAACGTTCTCTCTTTCTAAAAAGTGCTTCCTCCAAATTAGTACTAGTTCTACCAAATGAAATTTGTAACTCATTATTCTCCTAACTCCACGAGATATATGGTCTTAGAAGATTCTCTCAAGTAAAAGAACTTTTACAAAGGTTAATGATCAACCAATTACAAGATATGGTTCACATGATCCATTAAATGGTTGAACATATCTTTTTCAATGTCTAGCCGAATGTGAATGCATGGATTTTGCACCAACAATTAGATCAAGCCTCTAGAATTTGGCTTCAAGGAGGGAATCAATTGCTTCAAGAATCACCTATGTCAAAATGGGAGAGTCAAGGAAGCACACCATATCTTGTAATTTTCCGTGCATGTGATCCTTGAATTGGTGGCATGCACTCTATACTTCTAGGAGACATCGACACAAGACCCAAAATAGTTGGTTAAAGTTATTAAGGAAGATAGCATAGTTTTAACCATTAGGTGTACATTCCACACCATCACTACCAATCAATCAAGGGCGAGCTTCTTTACTTTGCTTTTTCTTGACAAGTCTATAGATGTTTTTTGAGGATTTATCTTTGTCCTGATTTTCTCTTTGCATATCTGATATCTTATAATCTCAAGCAATCTTTTTATAAGTTTCATTTTTCATTTCTCAACTTTAGATTCTAACCTATGGAGTCTTTTATAGACATTCGTCCTTATTACCTTCAATGAACCTCCTTCTCATCTTTATGCAAGATGTGAAATGTGCTTGATTGATAGCTTTAATCCAACTCCCTAAAGGAGAAGGGCATTCACTAAAGATGTGACCCCAAGCAAGAGATATATTGTGATGAATCCTAGGGATAGAGAACATTGAAGGGTTTAAATGTTACCACTACAAGGTAGTGATTTGATACAATAATGTCCATCTTTTGGGAGAATAAGAGGGGTTCATAATAAAGGAAATGTCTTTCATATTGTAAGAACACGAGGCAAGGAAGATCAAAAGGGAATTGGGATGTGGTGTCTATGGAGCAGCCACATGCAATGGAGGAAAAGAAAGGATTTTCCACTTTATAATCAAGTAAAAAAGTAAGTCACTATGTTCCTAGCCCAAATTCATCCCTACCTATAACCAAGAGGAAGCATCATCATCAAATGGTGAGAACAGGGTCTACGAACCTAAAATCACCTAAGAGATTGGTTGTACTTGCAATGGGTGACGAAGAAGCTCTTTTGTTAGAGTAATCCTATGCCAACAAGTATTGAAGATAAAGTTGACATACATCATTGATGGCTTTGGGGGCTGACAGAACTGTGGAGATTGATGAAATAGAAGCTTTTGAGATCGGAACTGGCAGTGCTTTGTCCTCATCTTCTAGTTGATGTACATCATTGATGGTTTCAGGGGCTCATAGAATTGTGGAGATTTGAAGTAGACAGAGCTATGGAGTATTGATGTAGCTGTGCAGAATTCCTAGGGTCCATCACGGGGTGAGTCCCTCTAGTCATCGTGATTTTAATCGCTCACACCGTTGATGAACTTAAAGCTTTATAAGAGAAAACCTTGGAGGAAATCATATAGAGTTTCTTTATTTAACCTAGCTAAAAATAAGCGGTATTCCTTATTGCTTTGGCTAATTTTACATAGTGGAGTGTGGTGTGGATCCAAGGCCAGAAAGCTCAAGATTGATGATGGAGCTTGTATTTTTTGTGGCATTGAGGAGGATCTCCCCCACCTTTTCCTCAATTGTAGTTATGCACAGGGATTTTGGAAATTTATGCAACCTACCTACCAATGATTTAACATTTCTCTTACCTAGAGGGAAGTTCTTCTTGGACGTTGAAACAAACTTAACATTGTTCTATGGAACCTCTGGAGAGCTTTAATTCTTTGGAGCATCTGGAAGAGTAGAAATGATGCTATTTGGAATAGATACAAGTCTTCTACACTCTATTCTTTTGCCAACAGTTTCAGGAATATTGCAACCTAGTGTCTAAGTAAGGTCCAAATCGCTCCAGCTACTAGCTTCCTCTTCTCATATCATCTTGAAGCTACTCCCTATAAGCAATGGAGGGATTCCCTTCTGAAGTTGTACTCCAGCAACATATTTGAGATGGATCTTCATTGTACTTAAAGGCTTGAACTTGTTGTATCTAGTGTTGATGATTTCCCTTGTAACTGGAGCTTGATTATTGCCTGTGTTAGGTCTTGTGACCATTTGTAAGTTGTTCCTTGTGATTCTCAGTCCTTGTGGACTTGGCTCCATCTGTTGGTGCGGCCGTGCCCTTTGTATAAAAATACAATTCATCATTAATCTAACTTCCTGATCTGTTCAAAGGAAAAAAAAAATCTCCAGCGGTTCTACATAAGCAAAGGGTTGACTTTAAGGATTTCTGAACAATTAAGAAACCATAGCGATTGAAGGAGAATACAATTGCAAAGGACACGGGAGCCTGCAGATGTCCGCATATTATGGTCAATGATCGAAAAATTGGGGACCCTGTCCTCATCGTTAGATGAATTCATGCATATATACAAAATTCATGACGACTTGAATGTCATAGTCATGCCGCAAAAGAATTATGATGATCGGTTCATGGCACAAGAGGTATCGGGAAGCCATACAAACCCCTGCTCTTTATTACCCAATCAGGATTTATTGCGGCATATGTTTAGGTGTTTAAACATTGCTAATTTTTTGCACTCTATATGATAAAGCAGCAAAATGTTGCAGTGAACAGTGGAAGAGAAAAGAGAATTAAACATTAGTACTTCAATATATATTATCATATACGACTGTTTATGAAACGGAAACCTTAGTATTAGCCGATAATGGTTATGGATAAATTGTTGGGCTCGTTTTCAGATACAACGTTGTATTTTGAAACAAACTATGATTGAGATAACTACATATGCATCTCCTAAAAATAGATTGAACTCGATAAGTGCGGGTCAACATGAAAGCAATAACTTTACACTGTATTCTAAAAGTAAATACCATATTAGGTTGTTGGTAGTTAAATTTTTATTCTGAATTCATAATAGAATGAAAAACGGGGATAGCAGAAACTTAGCGCTTAATTAAGCGTTTAAGTTACTACAACATAAAGTTGACCTTAAAGACCAGTTTCCGTAAAGTTTGGATGGAATCTTATATATATTGACAAATAGATATATAATTTAGAATTATATTAGCACATATTATTTGTTACTCCATTCAGTGTTAGACTTGCTGCGCTCTGGTTTTCTAGTGTATATATATATATATATATATATATATATATATATATATATATATATATGTGTGTGTGTGTGTGTGTGTGTGTGTGTGTATGTATGTATTCCTTGATGAGCTTGTTGAAGTTTATTGCTTTATATAACAGAACTATATGATGCTTGAAACTGTATGACATCTCTAGTGACTAGTTGAAACTATACGCGTGCTAGCATTAAATTTTCCTCCAATGAATTCAAAGCTCCATCCCACTCGGAGATTCCGACGTAATAACGAATTAAATTATATATTTCTTCATAAATATAGATGTATCAAAAAGTATCGATGGAATATGCGGCTGTTTAAAAAAATCTATTAAATAAATTGCACTCCTAAAGCGAGAGAAGAACATTAGGAATAATTAGAGTTAAACGTGACTATTTCAGTCTGAGGAATAGACATCATTTCTCTCCAGCTTACGTAGTCTCAAGTAATAAATTAAAAATTTAAATCTTGTGACTATAATCGCTCTCACAGTTGATAAATTTAAAGCTTGACAACGGAATACCTTGGAGGAACTTATGTAGAATTTCTTATGTAATCTTAAAAAAGCAAGAGGTATTCCTCAATGAGCCACCTTCACTGTGTAAATCGCTGCTCAACTTATGGTGTTTCTCATTAATTTGATAAGTGAGCAATAGAATCAAGAGTTAATAGTAGAGGGTGTACAAATAGCAGTGTAAGACATTAGTTTTGTGTTGGATTTTGCGGTCATGGCTTCCAAGAATTAATAGGAACTTTCCTCTATTGATAGGAAGACCATGGTTGAGGCACAACAAGGCATTGCAAGATTGCAGAGCTCCTAGAACCCCCATGAAGGAGCTACATTTGGAAGGAGATACACATGAAACCATGGGGAGATCTTATATAATTTCCCAAGCACCTCAGTTTACTAAAAGTGCCTCCCTACCACCACCTAGGTGATAGTTAGTGTTTTTAGAACTTGTGCATCTTGGGTCCTCCCATGTACTAACAACACCCGAATTCCAATAGTCACCTCTTTGGATAACACCAAACCTTATCCAAAGGAAACCTTTCTTGTCATCCAAGGTATAGTAGATGAGACAAGATTTGATGGTAGAATCTAAAGTGATGGAGGTTTTGCAATGGATGATGGAAGTGAAGACTTGCTAATGTTTTGTAATTCATCTGGCGATAATCAATAGGAAGAACAGAGCAAATGAAGTCATTGTAATGGTATCTAGCTATGGCATCTAGATATCATAAAAAAAGTTAAAAGAAGTGCCAGAAAGTTTCAAGACAACAAAAGGGATCCAAAGAAATATTGCAACAAAAGTGAAGGATATCATTCTAGCACCCCAAACTTTTTTGCAAGGTTGTAGGAAAATAGATCCTTCTTGGGTGAGAAAAAGTATTGCAATCCATTAAGTAGAAATAAATTGAGAGGCTTGGAAGTAGCCTCGTATGAATGAATTACGCAAAGGACTTGTTCTATAAGGATCTTGGGGAATGAGGACACCATAGAGGAGGAGAAGAAACATCATTGTACGCACCATGATCATCACTTGCATCTTTAGGGAAACCATATACTATCATCATTTCCTTTTGGGAAAATCCTCTTTTGTCCTTGAAATATAAATCTTCTAATTTCAATGGAGGACTTCTCTTATTTATCATGATAACTCTTCTACTTAGTGCAATCCTCTTTCCTTTGAGAGGGCACTCTTCTTGTCAAGTGGTTCTCCCTAGTGACGACCGTTCTCATCAATGGTCTGTACCTCGTATCCAAGATGTGCTAATTCTCTTATACTTCTAGATGTGGTACCCCCTTAGGTCCCTCACTTTGTGATGGTGGGTCCTTTCCTTCCTCACTTATATTTCTCTTGTCCTATCCTTCAAGCCATTATATCCTCCAAGGAGTTTAAAATATGGCTTCTACATCTCTTCAATAGTGAATTCCACGTTCTTCTTAATCCTCCTACTTAACGCCAGAGATTTTTTCTTCATGTGTATAGCCCCATCTAGGATAGAGGGATAGAGTGATGGCAATCCAAAGAGGTATAAATTGGTAAATCTATCGGTCATCACGTCATGAACCTCCATGCCTCGGGTGCCAAAACCCTCATGCCTAGGTCAGTTATTCGTGCAACCCTCTTGAAGCGAGGCAAGTGACTTCAAATTGAGAAAATAAACAAGCTTGGACGACCTCTCCCTTCCCACTTCTTGTTCACTTCTATATGGGTTACCTACTCACAAGATACAATCTACGAGCCTAGAATGCCCCTTGGGCGACCATCATGTATGGGTTACCACCTCCTACACGTAAGGTCAAATGCTATTTCTCAATCAACCACCTTTATAGGCTGACCATCCTTAAAGGATGTACACATGCATATCTCAAGGGACCACCATAAGTGGTCCTAGGTGACCAACCACATTCAAGGTCACTTACTATGATGGATTGGATAACCACGTGAAATCGAATAGATAACCATTCGAGTATGTTTTCCATTGAGGTGCACCTAGCGTGGAAGGAACACCCTTTAGTAATCACCCAACCTATGGTGACAACCATTGAGGCGCTCAAGTGGAACACCCAAGGGTGATATTCCTATCACTAGAAAACTTCATCTTGTACGTCACCTTGGGTGACCACATCTTTGTGGGAAAGCATCGTAAGGAGATGACCCTCCTCAATCACCTCATAGGAGACTTCCTTTGATATGTGAGGTGACATCTTTGGAAACTAGGTGAGTTGGCATTGAACCTCTAGAATGACTTCCACTTGTTGGGGGCAACCTATGGATAAACAACATCGTGAGGGTATAGGTGAGTGTGATGCCTAGGAAATTCTCTCTCTTATGAATTGGGGTCGTCCATGCACCACCCAGATAGGGCACACCCTCATCCTTGTGGCACTAAGGATAGCTTATAATGGCAACTATCTGGGACATATACATGTGACTCGTGTGATAGATAGTGGCAACTATAAGGGTGATGTATACTTGAGCACCACTCCTTTCATATTTCTCTGAATTAATTAGCTAGTAACCTACCCTATAACATCTAGATAGGCCTAGGCCTATAAAAGGGGATGTGGACATCATGCGATGGGACCTCGAGAGAAAAAATACGAGAGAGAGGATCTAGAGAGAGACACACCTTAATGAATTCTAAGCTCCTAGATCTTTAGCATTGTACTTTTTCAGTAGATTGTCACAAGATGCTCCTACATAGTAGCAAAGTTCCTATAAGAGCTGCTAGCCTAGATGGTAACTTGGGTTGCTGCTAGCAAGGAGTTCAGGTTGTGCACTCATCTTCTTAAGAGTTTTATGTGTTTTGCTTAATCTCAGTGTGTGTTGTGTGTTCTACTTTCGTGTATTTTTCGTAATTTTCGTTCTCTCCTCCTAAGTGCTCCAAGTACATCCTTCTAGAAGCATATTGTGTTCCGAGTCTTGTGAGTGTTTTATTTAAGATTCAAGGCGTGATCCGAGAAAACGTGCATATTGCACTCCCTGCAACCCACACACGTATTCACCACCTACACAATTGAAGCCACGAAGCAGGATGAAGAAATAGGACTATGTGCAGCATGCAATTGTAGTTGTATGTGTGCGGACGTATGTATCCGTATATGCATGGCTTTATGCCCTGAGAATGTGCAGCCTACGAGCAGATTTGCTAAAAAGACTTCTAGACGCGTCTGCTAGTCCACAATACATTCGTCAAGTAAACGACCCAATAATATTAGCCACAACACGTTCCTACGTTTCTCAATCGATATTTTCTTATATTAGTGGGGCAAAAACATGCAGTTGATGAGAGTGAACGATAGAGCCAAAGGCGGAGGTGCTTACGTTGGCCGCATCTTTGCTGAATTTTGTATTATACAGCATGGCATAATTAGGAACTCTCTGTTTCCTTGTAGTGTGTAGTCAAAAGTTCAAACTATGGTCAAATAATATGTCATTAATATAACCATGCCATATTATATGTCATTAACATAATCAAGACAAAATTGAGGATAGCGGTTGTACTTGCAGCATCTGTACAGTTTTTGTGGGATATATTTGTTCAGTTTTTGTGGGACATGAAATGCGACGCCTCACATTGACTATGGAGTTAAAGTCGTTATCAAATCTAAATAGATATGCATTAATTCGTTAGAGGATGAGTACATAACAATGTATATAGTTTTACAACATATAATATGTCATTAACATAATCAAGTCAAATTTAAGGATAGCGGTTGTATTTGCATCTGTACAGTTTTTGTGGGACGTGAAATGTGACGGCTCACATTGACTATGAAGTTAAAGTCGTCATTAAATCTAAATAAATATGCATTAATACGTTTGAGGATAAGTACAGAGTTGCCAATTTCTCGATCATTGAGCATAATATGCGGAGATCTTGATGTTCGGGTGCCCTTTCTTTATTGCATTCATATTCTTTTTCATTCGTTATGGTTTGTTAATTGCTTGAAACTTCTGTTTTCATTCGTTATGGTTTTCAATTAATTCGTATCTACAGAGATTAGGTCGAATACATTTAAATACCGATTACTGTATACGCGTGAATATTTGTAGCGGTTCGGATGTGTGCATATATAAATATATATTTTACTTATGCATAAGTTTTATTATATCTGCATTGACTTCTGTCGATATTTAGCTAACGATGTACATTTTTCAAGTTTGCGTGCAAACGTATGTGTAAGCAACCGGAGCTTTCAATCAGTCGGGATTTTTTACCTGGGCTTTCTATCAGTACAGATTTTGAAGGAGGACAATGAAGAGCAATCTACCACAGAATTACGAGAGATCATATTTCAGAAACAACTGTTTTTCAATCCTAGAATTACCAGTGAATTCCTAAAGATATTCAATTACGCGTGTGGTAAAATTACTAGTGAATTCCTCAATATATTCAATTCAGCTATTGAATATCGAAGATGATAAACGAGAATCTCACTATTGGTCATTTCCCTTTTTCCAGTAGATATCTATAAAGAATGCCTTAATTGAATGAGCTAGAAATGCAAATGATTTTCTCAAATGGCTCTAAGTACTCTCTTTGCACATGTAGAGTTTGAAATTGTATCTTCCAGTAGAAGACCATAAAAAATACAACCTCATTGCACAGAGATTTAATTATAGGAACACTTTCAATATGTCTGTGTGTGCATGCATACATACATGCATACAGACACAAGCATACAAACAAATATACATACACATATACACACGCACACACGCACATAAGGAATGTGTAAATGATCATATAAATAAGGATTTCCCCGAAAATTCCAGCAAAGAAGGCTCAAACCCCTCCACAACTATACCAGTCATCGTTATATATAGTCTGAGTTCAGAGTAGAAGTGATTTTGATGAGGATATTCTAGTGAAATCGTAACAAGGTGCAATAATTAAATTTGAGTAACAAACTGTAGAATTGAGGGATGAAAACGGTATTTTAGAGCCTAATATCCCAGAAAATCAACGAAAAAGAAAAAGAAAGTCTTGCTGGATGAGAAGAGAGAAGTCAATGACTAAAATGCGAAAAAAATTGGAAGAAATGCAGAAATGTTTACAAGATAGAGAGAATATGAGCTTCAAGAACAACAAAACAAGAGTAGGGTGTATTAGCTGAATAATTGAAAAATAGATAATCTAATGAAATCTTATCAAGGTAGGATAAACGATGAATCAACTATGAGATATTAACAAATAAAACGGAAAACAAAACAAATTAAGGTCGGATAAGCTTATCAAGATAGGACGAATAATGAATCACTATAGAACAACATGAAAAATCATATCTTAGACGTAATATGGAGATAGAATGGTTTTGACTATGTAAAAAAGTTCTTGAAGCTACTCAAGCCATGATGCAAAGAGAGCTTGAGCATTTAAATATCAGAATGACTACCAAACAGATAAAGCAATAGATTGATTAAGTTATTTGATAGGAATCAAGAGATAACAAAGAGAAAGAATTTAAAAATCAAAATTCTCTAATTCAAAAAGACATGAGGGATAAACAAAATCTTGAAATCAAGTAGCAAAGAAAAAAATTCAGGTGTACCACATAATAAAAGAAAGACTTAAGAATTAGTTAAAAAGAAACACGTCAAGAATGTAGAAATGCAAAGAGAAGTCAATTCCACGTGTAAAATCTCTTTGCAAGAGACTTGCGAACAAATTTCTTACATTATCTATATATGCAAACATGTAACAAGTCAAAACATTGTACTTGAAACTAAATTAGAAACCCGATGGATAATTAAAGACTTCAAGCATAAATACTCAAAATAGGGAGTTATTGTGAGGAAAAAGTATTATGGTATGAATAAAAATCCCTTTATAGCTTTACAAGGGTGTTAATCCTCACATGCTTCTTTCCTTAATGACCCGTACTAACTATTTTGCCACTAATGCAATAGTTAAATGTTTAATGAGTATGAAGACGTTTAACACTACAAGCAGATATGCTTAGATATCCATAAAAAATTAAATTACTCTGTTTGATCACTTGTACACAGAGAACCACCCTTTGAAAGATAGACTATGTATCCTCGTGTCTCTCAACATATAATGTGGAGAAATATGCCTTCACTATTTTTTACCTCACTCAAAGAACAACCGCAAATTTTATATCACACATCATAAACTATATGAACAACCAAAGATAAGTTGCATATTCTAAAATTGATAATAGAAGAAGAAGATGCAACTAAAACAATATAGTGCTAGACAACTAGTTCATTACACATAGGTAGTGAGCAATGGCTACCTATAGTAGAAGGAACATATAGAAAAGGGCCAACTTAGTAGTTCCACTCCTTGTAGCTATAATCAAATCTTGTAGACACACATACACAAAGATACTACACTAAAGAAATCTCACAAGAACACACATAGAATAGAGAGAGACAAGACTGAAACAAAGATTGGATACAATCTCCCCCCACATACTATGATGGATGAGTCTCTCAGAGTACATGTATTTTTAGGTATTTTTATTACCTCCTCAACAAAGAATACATGCGGGTGGCACTTTGAAAAGCATGCATTTACTAAAAATATGCTTTATTTACAAAATATCACTTTCTAAGAGATCTACTATTTTTACAAAAATATGTAAAATACTATCTTTTAATATCTTAAAAAATATATGAGTAAATCCATGCGACTTCACACCCTGATGATTCCTCACCTACTAAATCAAAACACAATCACATTAAAAATGTTAAGAATTTTAAATCCATTTAACATTCCATTATTCCGTAAAGTATGACATGCCTCTAGTTGACAACAACTTACCTCAGTTGATAAGAATAAAATAGACATGGATGGCCAGTCATATGTTCCATCACTAAACAATCATAAGCATATTCCATGTTATGCATGGAAATGGAAAACTCGAATTCAATGTGACTTTGAATGATATGAAAAAATCAAATGGTCACAACATGGACTTAATGATGTCTTATGAATCCATTGAGATTCTTCAAGTGATTTATTTTTCTATTTAAATAAATATTTGATAATGCCCTTCACCACCTTAACTAGGTTTTTGTCCTCACTTTGCATTTGGTGGAGTAGAAAATCGCTTTCTTTTATCTCATTTTGAGCATCTTGGAGTTTGTGCTGCAAAATCTCCAATTGTTTATCAAGTGGTACCTCAGGTAGGGATGATGTATCAAAATCCTCTATATTATGGGTAGGGTCCATGGGCTTATATAGAACCAAAACCTATTACTAAACATGTGAAAAGAATTTCACCAATATTGGAATTGAAATAGAAAGGGGAAGGTTTTGTCTTGGAAATATAAAAAGGAAGAGAGAGGTAGAAGTCATGTTAAATATAAGTTAAACGAAATGGGGTATCAACATGTGAGAATAGGCTAGTGGATAAAGCATATCTCTTGCAAGTGAGAGGTGTTGGGTTCAAATTTGCTACATGCTAAATAGCAAAATAAGTAAGGTCTATTACCACTCATTAGTTAGAGAGGATTCGCATGTAGCCAATAGAACCAAAGGGAATGAAGAGAACCATGAGTTCCAGAGAAGCCAAAGATTCCAAGGTTATGCCATAGCTCTATTCCTTAGTCAATGCCATAGTGCCAGAGGGACAATGCACAATGTACAATGCATAGCGTGATAGTGTGGCAGTAAATAGTAAATTGTAGATAGTAACATATTCGAGAGACACCATCGAACATGATTAAAATAAAGAAAATGGATTGAAAAATGCAAACCTAGACCAAATGAGACTAAATGAACCAAAACAAGTGTCTTATCATGAATGCATGTCGAGAACTACACCTCTATAAATGCATACAAGCTCTAGTACCACTGTAATCAGATCTTGTTCTCCATTTTTTTTGTGCCTGGATTCATGGGTAAAGAGTTGTCACATGAGTGTGGTAAGATCTGGAACCTACATGTCCATGTATTAGTCCATAGCCATTGTGAAGGCTTCCACTTATCATTTGCCTTGATGCCATTGATTATTTGTCTCACTATCTGCTCCTCTTTAATCTCCTCTCTATGCTTGCCAATTGATCAGCCACATCTTTAACCTTGGTCACATACTCTGAAACATTTTGCTTGGGTTGCTTCCTTTGAGTAGTAAAGTCAATCCATAATTGATTTTTCTAGCTCTTGTATTGGAAGAAAAATATGAAAACAATGTATCCGAGGTCTCTTGGGAAGTTTTACAATTCCTAATGTTAGAAAGAAGGAATTCATAGATAGAGTTAAGTAGATATGGCCTTGCTAAAGCATCTTTGGCACACCATGAGTTGAGTCTTTCAAGCTCCTCTCTTGTAGGTTGTCCTTTGCTTCTGAAAATGGGCATCTCCTCATCCCCTGATATGTATCCATAGAGACTCCTTCCTTGTAGATATGTCTTCATCCTCAAGGACCATGCAGGATAATTGTTCCTATTCAATTTATCCATAAAAGAAGGGAAACCCTCTCGCATTTCACCTCAACTTGATTTGATACCACTATTGGAAGAGATGGATGGATACCTCAAGGAATTGAGGTGGTACTACCAAAACCTACTTTGTACCTGCCCTATTTCACTTCAGGGTTATGTAGTAGGCCCTATAACCTTGCTAATGACACCAAATAAGTACCCATGTACTTTGGAGTTGATGCTACAAACAATTAGATTTCAAAACAGATAAATTCACAAGTAGCTAGTGATAAAAAACTTGCTATTTTAGTCTTGACACATGCTGGATCTTTTGCTTAGTGCTCATAGTACAGTAGCAATTGATCAAAATACTTTTGATGGTATTTGATTAGCTTAGATATCTAATGATTACAAGTTAAATCACTTAAAATGATAAATCATACATTGAGCAATCAATTTTGCAATCGGATACTTACCCTCGACTTTTTTGGGACTGTATAGAGAATGACTAGAGAGTACTTTGATGCAGATTCCTCCCACTTGGCTGAAGCAAATGCCCTAAAAATTGGCTAGCATGAAGTGGAAATTGAGCTCGTTCCAAGAAGTTATAGAATAGAAACATTGATGGAGAGATCATTGAGATATGGTCATGCAAAGTTCACTATTTTGAGTAGACATAGCAGAGAAGTCAACAAATGTGATCAATGAAATGTATGTATTATAAGCATTGTTGTACAAGATCATTGGCAAGGAAATGATGCACAATGATAGTGGAATGAGTAGGCTATGGGATAGGCTACTCAACGCCTGCAAATTATCTATGCAACAACTCACACTGAGGCCATCATGGACCGCACATTTTACAAGAGCATTTATAAGTGTTTTACCTCCAAGTTTGAATTTGAATTCAACCTTGTCTGTTTCTAAAAAGTGCTTCCTCCAAATTAGGACTAGCTCTACCAAATGAAATTTGTAACTCGTTATTCTCCTAACTCCATGACATATATGGTCTTGGAAGATTCTCTCAAGTAAAAGAAATTTTACAATGGTTAATAATCAACCAATTACAAGATATGCTTCACATGATCCATCAAACGGTTGCACATATCTTCTTTAATGTCTAGCCAAATGTGAACGCATGGATTTTGCACCAAAAATTGGATCAAGCCTCTAGATTTTGGCTTCAGGGAGGGAATCAATTGCTTCAAGAATCACCTATGTCAAAATGGGAGAATGAAGGAAGCGCACCATATCTTGCAAAATTTGTGTGTTCCTTCTAGGAGATATCGGCATCCACTTGAATTAGTGGCATCCACTTGTTCCTTCTAGGATATATCGGTGCAAGACCCAAAGTAGTTGGTTGAAGTCATTAAGGAAGATAGCATTGTTTTCACCATTAGGTATACAATCCACACCATCGCTACCAATCAATCAAGGGAGAGCTTCTTTACTTTGCTTTTTCTTGACAAGTTTATAGATATTTTTTTGAGGATTTATCTTTGTCCTGATTTTCTCTTTGCATATGTGAATTCTTATGATCTCAACCAACCTTTTTATAAGTTTCATTTTTCGTTTCTCAACTTTAGATTCTAACCTATGGAGTCTTCTATAGACATTCCCCCTTCTTACCTTCAATGAACCTCCTTCTCATCTTTATGCAAGATGTGAAATGTGCTTGATTGATAGCTTTAATCCAACTCCCTAAAGGAGAAGGGCATTCATTAAATATGTGACCCCAAGCAAGAGATATATCGTGATGAATCCTAGGGGTAGAGAACAATGTCATGATTGAATTAGCATGAATCAGGGTGGTTTCCCAATCTTACTAAGGGTTTAAATGTTACCACTACAAGGTAGTGATTTGGTACAATAATGTCCATCTTTTGGGAGAATTAGAGGGGTCCATAATAAAGCAAATGTCTTTCATATTGTAAGACCACGAGGCAAGGAAGATCAAAAGGGAGTTGCGATGTGGTGTCTATGGAGCAGCCACATCCAATGGAGGAAAAGAAAGGATTTTCTACTTTATAATCAAGTAAAGAAGTAATTGCACTATGTTCCTAGCCCAATGTCATCCCTACCTATAACCAAGAGGAAGCATCATCATAAGATGGTGAGAAGAGGGTCTTGAGACCTAAAATCGCCCAAAGAGATTGGTTGTACTATTGAAGAGAAAGTTGATGTACGTCGTTGATGGCTTCGGGAGCTGATGGAACTGTGGAGATTGGTGAAAGAGAAGCTTTTGAGGTCGCAACTAGCAGTGCTTCATCCTCTTCTTCCAGTTGACATACGTCGTTGATGGCTTCAGGGGCTGACGGAATTGTGGAGATTTGAAGTCAATAGAGCTATGGATTATTGACGGAGTTGTGTAGAATTCCCGGGGTCCGTCACGGGGTGAGTCCCTCTAGTCATTGTGATTTTGCCGGATCAGTCGAGCAACGCCTTGTCAGTCAAACAACTTGAAGTATGTGAGTAGTGGAGGAGCAGCACAGATGCCATTAAAGCAGATTCTGATCTGCTCGAGCCATTCTGTTGGACCTTGGTCGTTGGGTGCATCACGATAGACGGCTGGTCGTGTTGCGTTAGATGGTGGACTTCGGGACTTGTGGGCGATAGACAACTGTGGGGCTTGTCGCGATAGACGGCTGACATGGCGATAGAAAGCAGTGGCTTCATACGATGGAGAGTCCTTCGGGGATTGTGCACGATTGACAATAGTGGCCGTGGTAAGGCCACTTTCCCTCTCTTCTACATTGTCTTACGGCGCGAGAATCAATTTCCTGCTCCCTACGGGCCGCTACTCTTTGAGCTTCCAGATTGGTGATTTAAAAAGTGTTTCTTCAAAAAAATAGAATGGGATTCTTAACTATTTGCCACTTCGTTTATCCCGCTTGTATTTTTTAGCGTTAACTTTCAAGGCTTTGAGAGGAAGAATTTATAAGAAGCTATTTCAAAAGGTGCCCGTGTGGTTCTTTAGCGGCACTTCATGGCCAAGTGACTTGGGACTTGTCTGTGCTTCGGCTTGGTCCTTGGTCCTCCTATAATTTTCTCTCCTTCATGCAATTCGGGGCCCTTGTCATCGATTTGGCGACCCCGTCCCTTGTGAGAAGTAACGTGGCCCCGCCCCCACCTCCGAGGGAGGTCGATAACCTGGCCCCTTTGTTGGAGGGTGGATCTTGTGTCGCTCTTGGGGCCTCCGAGGGTGTTGAGCCCCCCGTGGTCTCCCTCAACAAATCCGCAATTCTGTCAACACAAGAGGAGCGCAAAGAAGTTCTTCTCATCGATCAAATGTTTGGCCCTAGGCCCCCACTCGAAACCGTGCGATAGTGGCTTCGCAATGAGTGGTTCCCTCGTGGGTTAATTGTTTGTAAGTGTCAGTTCTTACTGGCTAGTCACATGTTGCTAGTCTTTGAGAATGAAGATATTGCATTTCAGGCCCTAAGTGTCAGAACCTGGCAACTCAGGTGGGCAACCCTGTGCCTATTAAGATGGTCCCCTGATTTTACTCTCGACAAATCGAAATCTCTCCGGTACCCTCTCTGGGTTGAGCTCCCTAACCTGTCGTACTTCTTGTACAACTTCGTGTGGGACATTGTTTCTCCTATCGGAAAGCTGTTGGCTTCACGTGAGGACATTGGTGGTTTCATTTATGAAGGTGCAAGACACTCGTTCAACGCTTGGTGGCACCCCCAAATATGTGTCGAGGCTGACCTTAGCACGCCGCTTCCACTGAAGATCAAAGTGGACTTGGGCGAAGGGGATGTATGGGAGCAACGCATCAATTACAAAAACCTTCCCAATGCATGCTTTCGTTGTGGCCAACAAGTTCATAGGATTAAAGTCTGCCTATTGAGACAAAAAAGCAAACAAAATCAAGAAGCCCCCAGAAATGCTCAAGACAACAAAGGGACATTAGAATCACCCGATGAAGGAAGAGGAAGTTAAGGGCCCCCTTCATCCAAAAGCTGATGCAAACGGGTTCATAGAAGCTAGAAGAAGAAGGAAAAGAAGCCCTAGAATGACTTTTGAGCAAAACAACATGCCAGTTACCCTCTCCATCAACTTGTTTTGCAATCTGGAAAAGGAGATCAATGAGTTTGACTACCCTGGCAGGAACCAACTTGAGGTGGACACCAACGACAAAGCCCTAGAGATCCTTGACAATAAAGAAACCTTCCAAGAGGGTTACACTACAAGCAAAGAAGATGGCTTCACTACTAGTAATGAAGATAACATGGATAGTGAAAGTTCCATCATCGGATCGACTATTCCGAAAACAATTTCCAGTTCTTCCCAATACGGGGCATCCTGCAAAGGAAAACAACCTATGGAGCTAGCTTAGAAAAGCCCCCACAAGAACTTTTTGCTAAGTCGGGATCCCCTCCCAGCAAAAAAGAAAGATGAACCCAAGAAGAGAAAGGATAAGGCTCCCTCCTGCAAAGAGGGTTCACTACGACAATGATCATCATCTCATTAAATGCTAGAGGACTTATCGACCCCTCAAGAGCGACCATCATTGGTCAATGGCTTCACAACATTACCCTAAAACCAAAATTTATATGTATCCAAGAGACTAAAATTGATGGAGCAGACCTCTAGAAACGGCTCAAACATGTCTCCTCGACCCATGATTGGATTTCAACGTCGCACCAGCAGGGATCCAGTGGGATAGTAATCGGTGTTAATCCATTCTAGTTTGAAAAGCTTGAGAACTCCATTGAGGATGAGCACCATTGATGGATTGTTGTTTCTTTTGGTGCTCCCTTTTGCTTTTCTTTAGTCTCCGTGTATGCCCCTAATGGGGAGTTGGAGAGACTAAACATTTGGGCCTCCTTAGATCCGCTCCCTCACAATGTGCTTATTTGTGGGGACTTCAACATGGTGGAGGACCCTATGGATAGATGGAAGGGCAAGGGTAGGGTCATTGATAGTCGGGAGAAAGAAACGTGGGTCATTGATAGTCGGGAGAAAGAAACGTGGGACAAAACCAAACTACACTTGGATTTGGTTGAATTCAAAGATGTGAATGGCTTTTCATGGTCAAATCTCCAAGTGGGCGAGGGCCTGAGGAAATCCAGACTCGATAGATGCTACATTTCTCAGAGTTTTACTCATCAGTGGGGCCACCCTTCGCTCTCGCAATGCACTGACGTCACCATCTATGATCACTACCCGATCGTTATCACTTTCCAACCTTTCACCATAATCCGTAAGGCTCCTTGGTTCCATGCCAGTGCGACCTCCTTCTCTCTCCCCTCGGTCCATTAAGAAATTGCTGATGTGTGGAAGGAGGTGTTCGCCTCTGCCTTGTCCCTAGCCAAGCGCTGGAGACATGTGGTCGATGTCACGATAGATGATGATTAGATCTAGGAAGATGCTTGAGACTGTGCAGGGTGCTCGTAGAGAAGCTCTATATCATAGACTCTGGAGACTCGAGGAGGAAGTGAACAAAGGAAAATCTCAATCCTAGAAAGGTCTTCGAAAAATCAGAGTGCTGTAGAGATAGGTGAAAGAAATACAAAGGAAAGACTTGCAATTTTTCTTCAAGGAGTGGTGGGCTGGCAAAGTCGACAATGTTGGAGTTAGACGTCTACCGAAGCACGCGAACATCACAAGGAAGAAGAAAAATCTTGGAGCAGAACACACAATACTGAATGTATTACTAGAGAATGTACAAAGAAGTAGCCATAAGGGCAATAGGCGTATATACAAGCCAGGGGAAAAAAACCTCCTAAAGAGGGAAAAAATTGCCTCGGTGGTCCTAGTGTGTTCACACACATCACTACCTAAATATATCAACAAATCCTCCCTGGGAGTGATGCGGTGAACAAGGAGCTCGCACTCATGTATAAGGAAGTGCCAAGCTATGTGGAAATCACTCCACAAAAGGAAGGAAGCCCAAAGCTTTGCAGAAAGCTTCAAACTTCTCCCTAGGCAGAGCCTTCATGAAAAGGTCTACAATGTTCTCCTATGTGGGCACATATGCCAAGATGATCTCCCCAAGAGAAAACCTCTCCCTGACATAGTGATAATGCACCTCAATGTGCTTAGTGTGAGCATGGAACATAGGGTTCCTCGCAACTGCCAATGCGCTCTGACTGTCAGTGAAGATAGTGGTGGCAGAAGACTGGTCAACACCCAAATCAGCCATAAGGCGTCTGAGCCACACACACTCAACAATCGCTGTGAAAGTTGCCCTATACTCAGCCACATAAAGACCATGTACCATTCTTCATTATGTCATCATATTTAGATTGCATAGCAGCCATCCAATTTTTTGAATTCTGTGCTTCATCAAAAGAAACAGGCTCATTGTCATCATAGAGACTAGACATAGCCATATCATAGGAATCTGATGCAAAGGAGGCACTATGAGAGCCTGAACGAGTACGATATGACAAAGGTGTATCTAATTTAGTGTCACACAAAGTCTGCACCAGCCATTTTGGCATAGTTTTTGACTGCTCAATACCAGCTCTCTCATCAACAAGTGCATCATGTAAATTTGCATCAGAAATGGAATGATATGCATCATCATATGAAACCTGCAAAGGCTGAGAAGTTGCCTCATTAGGACCAGCACTAGACTGTCTACCTGAAAAAGAGGCATCAAAGTATCATACATGTCTTTGGAGCTAACAGATGTCTCCTTAGCACATGAAATAAATGGCTGAATAGCATCTTCCACAAAGACAACATCACAACTAACCATAATGCGTTTAGTCTGTGGATGATACAGACGATAACCTTTACTTTTAGAACTGTACCCAACAAAAAAAAATGTTACTGCCTTATCATCCAATTTTTTGCGATGTTGTTCAGGCACTAGTGCATATGCGAAACAACAAAAAACAGGTAGACTCCAACGCTTTAGTGGGATACCTGTTCAGTACATATGCTGCACACATGACAACCTCAAGCCAGAAACTATGTGGTAAAGCCTGACTTTTGACCATGCACCTCGCCATCTCCATGAATGACGTGTTCTTTTGTTTAGGAACTCCATTCTGTTGAGGTGTATACGGCATTGTACACTGGTGTTTTATCCCATGTTCAACCAGAAATGCATTAAAATCAGAAGACATATATTCCCCCCTTCGATTAGAATGGAGGGTGCTCATTTTACATGTTGACAGATTTTCAGCCAAAACCAAAAACTGTTTAAAGCACATGAACACTTCGGCCTTTGCTTTGAGTGGATATACCCATGCATGCCTGGAAAAATCGTCAATGAAAGTCACAAAGTAAAGGTAATTTCCAAAAGAGGGTGTTTGCATAGGACCACAGACATCACTATGTACAAGCTGCAATTTCTATGTAGCCCGAACTAAACCATCTTTTGGAAAGGAGGAACACTGCATTTTGCCCAAAATATAGCCTTCACAAACATGTTTTCTAGGTGCCTCAAGTTTGGGCGAAGAGGACACCATTTCAGATTTCTGCAAGCATAGCAAACTAGCAAAATTCAGATGACCAAAGTGTGCATGCCAAAGCTTTGCATCTGACATAGCATGAGAATCAATTACTGCACATGCCAAATCATTTTGAGATCTTTCATAGTCTATGAGCTTATACAGCCCACGACATAAAATGCCAGAAGCAATAATAACATGGCCATTTGACAGATCATGAACTGTACATCTGTCATCAATAAATTTCACAACCAAGCCAATCTTGGCTAATGCAGAAACTGAAAAGAGATTCTTCTTGATCCCTGGCACAAATAAAGCATTTGGCAAAGTGAAAGAACTACCATTAGTAGTAGTCAAAATGATGTTACCAACTCCCATAACATGATAAGAGGAGTTTTTGGTGCATGTAACAGTATTCCCTGTAGGGGAAGGCTCGAGTGAAGCGAAGAAACTGTGCTGCGAGGTAATATGTTTGGCTGCCCCATTGTCAAAGTACCAAACATCTGAGTCTACTGCAGACATGCACTACTCATGAGAAGATGGGTCGAAACTGCAAACAGTAGTGAACGCCCATTCTTCTTCCTGCACAAGATTAGCAGACTCTGTTTTTGGTGTAGAGGCTTCTACAACAACCATTCCAGCCTCTTTCTTCTTTGCCTCTTTTGCAGCCAATTTTGGACAGTTCTTTATGATATGATCATTCCCTTTACAGTACTTAGAAAACAATTTCTGCTTTTCTGATTTTTTCTCATCTTTATCTTGGTTCTTCGAATGTGTAGCATTTGTAGATTTTTGCTTACTAGTAGAAGAACTCCATTTTCCTTTGCCCTTCTGACTAGCTAGGAAAGCTTGATCTGCAACACGCATAATGGACTTGTTCTGCCTGGATTGATCTTCCTGCAACAGAACAGAGACTAACTCCTCAAATGACAAGGCATTTGGATTGCCTTTCATCATCAACTAAAGAGTAGACGCAAAACTCTGATATGAATCAGGAAGACCATTCAGAACGGTCTGCACAAGTGAGCTATCTAGAATAACCTCATCAGCAAAAATCAATTGTTCCTTCAAGTCTTTGATCTTTGTTATGAAACTGTCTATAGAAGCACCTTCATTCATGTGCGCACTCTCCAACTGTTTTCGGAGGTAAGCAACATGAGCCTCATTCCTAGCTTGGTACAATGTGGTAAGTGTATCCCAAGCATCCTTAGCTATTCTACAAGAGCGAATATGAGGAATAATGGCACGTTTGACAGACAAAGCTATCAATGCATGTGCCTAGGCATCTCTGCCATCCCAACGAATCTGCTCTGCACTAGGTGTAGTAGAAACAATAGCACAAATAGGAATCTGCACAATGTCATCTTCCACACCATCTCCATCAGCTCCAGCACCTGTATTTGCAGTACTTGTTGTTACAGGTGTAACAGGATGTCTTTCAACACGCTGCACAATGTTCCAGAATCCTTTTGCAACCAATACATGTCGCATCATATAAGCCCATAATGGGTAGTTGGTACCATCCAACTTATCCTCAACAGCCAACATATGGAATACATAATTGCTTTTAGCCATGGTCGTTGACTAAAATAACTTGATGTAGAAAATTGATCGTATCTCAAAAAGTTGAACAAAACTGCCCAGATGAATTCTGCTAGACCCGTAGCAGACTTCGAGACGCTTATACTGGCGAATAGAAACTAGTATATATCTTTCGCACAAAAAAATAAAATAGCCTGCACAAGCGCTATGATAGTGTGTTCGGAGGTCGAAATGAGCTTAGATCGCGATTTTGGCACGACAATGCGAGGCTGTTTTGATCTCTGAAACACCCTGAGTATGCTCACCAAATTTCGTGTGAATCTAAGATTGCAAACGAAGGAGTGTCGACAGTGCCCTAGATGAAGCGACGACGTGCTCTGGTATCAATTGTTGGAGTTAGACGTCTGTGGAAGCATGCGACCAACACAAGGAAGAAGAAGAAGATTGGAGCACAACACACAATACTAAATGTATTACTAGAGAATGTACAAAGATAAGTAGCCCATTAGGGCAATAGGCGTATATACAAGCCCGGGGGAAAAACCTCCTAAAGAGGGACAAAAGTGCCCCAGCGGTCCTAGTGTGTTCACACACATCACTACGTAAATATATCAATAGACAAACCCACCAAAGAGATGTGCCACATCCTTAAAAGGAAACAAAACAGAGAATGGATCCCCCTATTGCTAGACTCAAATGGCAATGTATGCAATATGGAAGAAGATAATTTTGGGATCATTGAAGGGCACTTCACGAGATTCCTAGGGACCTCAAACCCCCTCTCCCACCATAGATGGGATTGCATGGCAGCCATATCTAGGGTTTCCCCCCATAGGTCAACCTTCGTTCCCTGCCTGATGCCGCAATCTCAGAAGCAGAAATCATTGAAGTCATTGATGCCCTCCCTTGTGGTAAATGTTTGGACCCTGATGGGCTCACTAATGAGTTCTTTAAATCCTTCAAGCTGGTGGTCGTCACCCCCCTTCGTCTAGTTTGGCAAGAGGCGCTCAAGTTTGGCATGCTTCCGACTTGTCTCAACGATGGCATTATCAAGTTAATACACAAAAAAAGGGGAAAAGAATAGAATAGAGAACTAGCTTCCTATTATGATGCTCCAAACAGGATATAAGATCATTACCAAAGTCATAGCCAACAAAATCTCCAGCCATTTGAGAGCGTGGTTAAGCGAGGACCAAAAAGGTTTCATCAAAGGCAGGTCAATTTTGGAAACCATTATATATATTTGGGAAGGTCTTGACTTTCAAAATGAGTCAAAACAAGATGTGGTCTTCCTCAAGATTGACTTTGACAAAGCCTACGATAGGTTGGAATGGAACTATATTATGTGGCCCCTTAAAGATCTTGGATGTAGTCAGAAATTCACCACGATGATCCCGACCCTTCTGGGAAATGCGTCGACCCAAATTAACATTAATGGCAAACTTTTGAAGGTGATCAAACTTAGAAGACCAATCAGACATGGGTGCCCATTGGCTCCCTTCTCTCTGCCATTGCCATGGAAGGGCTTAGTAGGCGGATGGAGCATCAGGTGGAAGCTAGTAATATCAAAGGCCTCTGTTTGCCTCATGACCATGACCAGATCACCATGAGACTTTTTGCCGATGATATGAACACATTTATACACAATGATAGTACCAGCCTGGAGAACTTCTGGAGGAGTCTGGATACTTTTTGGGAATCCTCTCGATCCATAATCAACCGCTCTAAGACCGCCTTTAGAGCCATTGTCGGGTCCCAGTCTGACCTTCTCATTGATCATGGTTGTCAAATCATTCTACAGGGCCAAATTTTTTGGCTTCTTGTGATTCCCTCGGGGTTTGGTGTCTCTATGGAGCAGCGGTGGAACTGGGTGCTGGCCAAACTTGAAAACAAGCTTAAATATTGGAGAGGTATGCAAATCAATCTTGCTCGTCGTGCTATGGTTATCAACATGTTCCTCATATCATCGACCATTTACTTCGTTTCGTGTTGGAGACCGAAAGAGCAAGATCTGTCCAAACTGGGTAGTATTTGTAGAAACTTCCTTTGGATGGGCAACCACAACAGGAGGGGGTGCCTAAAATCAAGTGGTCCATCTGTACCAGCCAAAGAAATAGTGGGGGCCTTGGCATTCTGGACATTGGGTGCATGGCTAATAAACTTGGGACAAAATGGATGATTAAGATTTGGTGCAATGGGGAGGCCTTGTGGGCCAAGTTCATCTTCAGAAACAAGAATGCGTTGGCTCTCATGGGATTCCCAAATTGGAAGAATCTTGACATCTTGACTTTGCTGTTTTCCCTGATCCCCATCTTCTTGAAAGGCTCGAATCTTATGTGCTCCCTATGGAAGAGTTGGAATAAAGTCAAACGCTACACAAGAATAAGTGAAGAATGGAAGTGGGCGGCCGGTATCAGACAAAACAACTCTATCTGGTTTTTGATCCATGGCATCCAGAGCGTGGAATCTTGGAACATTCAAAACGCCAAGAAGCTATGGAAAAAAGGCTTCAAAAAATGGAAACATCTCTGGAAACAAGACACCAACCGATGGCTCAACTTTGAGGAGATTGACCTTAGTGTCAACATTTCGTATGAAGAATGGAACACTTTGCAAAGCAGATGTCTCGCATAGGACCGCTATAAAGTACGTCTTCTCATGGGGCACAACATGTCGAGCTCGCTTGGTCTCAAACGGCACAATGGGAATAGCCTATCAAAAATCCCGAACATCAAAGAAACGATTGATTATCAGGTTAACCTCAACAAGAAGTGGTGCCTATCATGGACGGGGCTTTGGTGGGACATGAAGTTCATGGCTATCAGGCACCCCCTCATAGAAATAAAAAATTATGTCCTCATATGGCAAATTCTTCAGTGTGGAATCTCGACCAACCTTAAGGCTAGCAAATTTTGTGGGATTCCTCCTTGGTGCAAACACTGCTACTAGTCTATCGAAGATGTTTCTCACATCTTCTTTACATGTCCCAATTCCAACAGGCTTTGGCAGACAATTGGAAAGAAAATTAGTCTCCAGAAACATCTTAGTTGGAAGCAAGCTCTACTAGGAGAAGCGATCGACTGCTCCGTGACTCTCTGGAACGCCTTCAAAGGGGAGGTCCTATGCAAAATCTGGCGGGAAAGATGTGCTTTTAACTTTGGCAACTCCACCAAAGAGTGATCATTTGAGAAATCGTTGTTCCTCCTTGGCAAAAGGATCATTAACTGTAAGAAATCCCCCCTCTTCAGGCATCATCAAATGCTCCTTTTGATCGATAACAAGCTTAAACCCAAGTGGGCCCCTCAGGATGGTGATGAGAGGGTGATTAACCTTCTTTGTAATGCCATATAAACTCTGTAAAAGCTTCCCTTACTTTGTGGGATTCGGGGGGTCCCGTGGGCAGTAGTCCACCTCTCTTGTACTTTTCTTTAATTAATTCAAGTGCAAGAGAGTAGGCTAAAGCCGAACTTCCTTTATTTAAAAAAAACAAACTATTTAAGAGAAGGAAGAAGGACCAAGGACATCACAAAGAATAGAGAAGTCCAAGTGGGCGTCTCCTCACATACTCCATATAGCCATAATGGTGGAGACTATGAAGGAAGTAATGAAGACAATACTTGAAGATGAAGCACTTGTAAATCTCGCATGGAAGGAGGTCATGCAAGACAATTGTGACAACTTGATGAAGAATGAAGTGTTGGATGTCACTAGCATGAAGTGGGTCTGGAAGGTGAAGAGCATGATAGAAGGAATCTTTGAACGCTATCAAGATACACTCATAGCACAAGGACTTTCACTAGCATAGAGTTTTGGTTTTCAAGACTCTTTTGCTCTAATTACCACTATTTGCATCATACTTATGCTAGATGCTCACATGAAGTTGCAAGTTTCTATGTTAAATGTCAAATCAAAGCTTTTGAATTTTGACCTCAAGAAGGAGATATATGTGTCTCATCCACTAGGGTTTGAGTCTCCACAGGTCAATGTTATGACTTGTTACATGTTTGCATATATCTATTATGTAAGAAATTTCTTCCCAAGACTCTTGCAAAGAGATTTTACTAGTAGGCTTGACTTCTGATTGGATGTCTACAATCTTGACGTGTTTCCTTTTAATTAATTCTTGATTCTTTCTTTTATTACGTCCTAGAATTTAATTTTGTCTTTTCTAATTCATTTGAGGATTTTTTTATCCCTCATGTCTTTTTGAATTGGAGACTTTTGATTTTTCAATCCTTTCTCTTTCTTATTTCTTTATTCTTATCAAATAACATAATGAATTTATTGTTTTATCTTTTTGGTAGTCATTCTGATATTTAAATGCACGAGCTCTCTTTGCAACTTGACCTGAGTAGTTTCAAGAACTTTTTCACATAGCTAAAACCATTTTATCTCCATATTACGTCTAAGATATGATTTTGCATGTTTTTCTATAGTGATTCATTTTTTATCCTACCTTGATAAGCTTATCCTACCTTGATTTGTTTTGCTTTGATTTTTTAATTATTCATAGTTGATTCATGGTTCATCCTACATTGATAAGATTTCATTAGATTATCCATTTTCCAATAGGTCCGCTAATACAACATACTCTCGTTTTGTTGTTGTTAAAGCTCTTATTCTCTCTATCTTGTAAACGTTTCTGCACTTCTTCCAATTTTTTTCACATTTTAGTCATTAACTTCTCTCTTCTCATCCAACAAGAATTTCTTTTTCTTTTTCCTTGATTTTCCCGCATTTTATGCTCTAAAATATCGTTTTCATCCCTCAATTCTTCATTTTGTTATTCAACTTTAATGATTGCACCTTGTTACGAAGTATCCTCGTCAAAATCAATTCCACTCTGTAAAGTCAGACTATACATGACAATGATTGATAGAATTGTGGAGGGCTTTGAGCTTTGTTTGCTGGAACTTTTCGGAAAATCCTTATTTAGATGATCATTTACACATTCCTTTTGTGTGTGTGTGCGTGTGTAAGTGTGTGTGTATGTATGTATATATATTTGTTTGGATGTTTGTGTCCGTATGCATGTATATATGCACGCACACACACACACACACACACAATGAAATAGTGGATATTGAAAGTGTTTCTATAATGAAATCTATGTGAAATGAGGATGAAATCTTCGACTGCAAGATACAATTTCAAACCCTTGACGTGCAAGAAGCCTACTACGAGACATTTGAGAAAATAATTTACATTTCTAGCCTCGTTCAATTAAAGCATTCTTTAGAAATATCTACTGGAAAAAGGAGTGTGGCCACTAGTGAGATTAAACAATCTCTCTTATCATCTTAGATATTCAATATTTGATTTGAATATCTTGAGGAGTTCACTGGACCAAGCGATCGTTTTAAGAAATTCCCAGCAATTAAGAAACCATAACGAATGAAAAAGAATATGAATGCAATAAAGAAAGGGCACCCGAACATGAAGATCTCCGCATATCATGCTCAATGATCGAAAATTGGGAACTCTGTAATCGTCCTCAAACGAATTAATGCATATTTCGATTTTGATGGCGACTTAAACTTCATAGTCAATGTGAATCGTCGCATTGCATGTCCCACAAAAAATGTACAAAATACGACCGCTATCCTCAATTTCGACTTGATTATGTCAATGACATACTATATGTTGTAGAACTAAATATATTGTTATATATTCATTGAGCATAGTATGGACTTTGGAGTACACACGTTTGGCTCTATAGTTCACTCTCATCAACTGTATGTTTTTCCTATTTATGCAGAAAAGGAAAAATTGTGTAGGGTGGGCTGGCCTGGAGGATGATAGAGGGAGTACACAAGTGGCTATGTATTCATGTTTGGAAGAAACATATCCCTTGAATCTCCAAGACACTAAAAAAGTAGATCTATTTTCAAATGAATCTAAACATAGATCTTTTAACTTTGTCACTTGTGAAGTTATGTCGAGGAAAAAAATGAGCCGAGTTTGGCATTTGTATCGGTATTGAAGTTCTTCATTTTTTTGATTAAGGACACACACACAAAACTACTAGTGGTATTTCTCTTTAAAATAATGTTTCTCAAAACTATGCTCAGTCTAATTGGATTCATGGAGATTCTTGTCCATAGGATGCTTCTCATGGATGGCGAGGATTTGAGATGGGAGTGTTTGTCACAAAAAGAAAAAAATTCTCCACTTGAATGTCTTATGTGTGGAGTGTACCTGATAGAACAGGACAAATCGGTTGTGCAGCTAAGGAGTGTCTCTAGAAGAAAACGATAAATTGGTGGCATATTTCAATCTCATGAAAGCTTTTGAGTCATCCGATGCTTCCTCAATCTAATGGGTCACAACAAGCTAGCTTCATAACCATTAGATGAACATAGAATCCAAGGGATATATTCAAATGCACACACTCATGACAGATAACAAGAAAAGTTTGGTTTAGTTCCATGGTGAGGAAGAATGACAATCGCTTGATGCTTCATACATCCAACATTCCAATTGAAAGTGCACAAATCGCTTGAAAAGCAATGTCGAGCATTGTATTATAACATCAATCCATCAATCTCTTGAAAAGAAATATCTTTAAAAGATCAATGACTACCCTTTTTCTATCTTTTTCTTCTACTATAGGTCGCCATTGCTCAGTACCTTTGTGTATTGAACTTCTTCTCTAGCACTATATTGTTTTAGTCGCATATTCTTCTTCCATTATCAACTTGAGAATATGCAACTTATCTTTGGTTGTTCATATAGTGTATCACGTGTAGTATAAAACTTGTGGTTGTTTTCTGAGTGAACTTTGAGTGAGGCTGAAAATGGTGAAGGTATATCTCTCCACATTATATGTTGAGGGACACGAGGATAGGTAGTCTCTCTTTTAGAGGGTGCTTCTCCGTGTACAAGTTACCAGACAAAGTGATTTAATTTTTTATGGATATCTAAGCATATATGCTTGTAGTCTAAACGGTCTTCATACTCTTTAAACATTCAAATAATGCATTTGAGGGAAATTCCTGTGGTCTAAAAGGTCTTCATACTCACTAAACATTTAAATACTGCATTTGAGGCAAAACCGTTAGTATGGGTCACTAAGGAAAGAAGCCTATGAGGACTAACACCCTTGTAAAGCTAGAAAGGGATTTTCATTCATACCAAAATACTTTTTTCTCACAATAACTCCCTACTTTAAGTATTTATGCTTGGAGTGTTGAATTATCTATTGGCTTTTCTAATTTGGTTTCAAGTACAATGTTATGGATTGTTACATGTTTGCATATATCTTTGATGTAAGAAATTTGTTGCGAAGACTCTTGCAAAGAGATTTTACGAGTGTTGTTGACTTCTCTTTGCATATCTACAATGTTGACGTGTTTTTTTTTAACTGATTCCTTACTCCTTCTTTTATTATGTCTTCATTCTGAATTTAAATGCACGAGCTCTCTTTGCATCATCGCTTGAGTAGTTTCAAGAATTTTTCACATATCCAAAACCATTCTATCTCCATGTTACGTCTAAAATAAACTTTTTATGTTGTTCTATATTGATTCATCTTTTATCCTATCTTGATAAGGTTATCCTACCTTGATTTTTTTTGTTTTCCATTTGTTTTGTTAATAATTCATAGTTGATTCATCGTTTATCCTACCTTGATAAGCTTTCATTAGATTATCCATTTTTCAGTAATTCCGCTAGTACATCCAACTCTCGTTTTGTTGTTCTTGAAGCTATTATTCTCTCTATCTTGTAAAAACTTATGCACTTCTTCCAATTTCTTTCGCATTTTAGTCATTGATTTCTTTCTTCTCATCCTGCAAGTATTTATTTTTCTTTTAAGTTGATTTTATGGGATATTAGGCTCTAAAAATATCGTTTTCGTCCCTCAGTTCTTCATTTTGTTATTCAATGTTAGGATTTCAAAAGAATATCCTCATCAAAATCACTTCTACTCTCTAAGGTCAGACTATATATGACAATGACTGATATAATAGTGGAGGGGTTTGAGCTTTCTTTGCTGGTATTTTTTTGGAAAATCCTTATTTAGATGATCGTTTACACATTCCATACATATGTGTGTATGTCTGTATGTATGTATATTTGTTTGTATGATTGTGTCTGTATGCATGTTTAACAAACATATTGAATTAGCGGATATTGAAAGTGTTTCTATAATGAAATCTTTGTGAAATGAGGATGAAATTTTTATGGTCTTCTACTGCAAGATAAGATTTTAAATTCTATACGTGCAAGAAGCCTTTTGAGAGACTTTTGAAAAAATAATTTACATTCCTGGCTCATTCAATTAAAGCATTTTTTAGAAATATGTACTGGTAAAAGGTGGATGGACACTAGTGAGATTAAACAAGCTCGTTTATCATCTTAGACACTCAATAATTTAATTGAATCTCTTGAGGAATTCACTGGTATTTTTACCACACGCAGCGAGGACATTCTCGGATTTAAAAAAAAAAAAAGTAGTTTCTGAAATTTCTTTTCTAGTAATTCTCTCGTAGATTGCTCTTCATTGTCTTCCTTCAAAAATCTGGACTGATAGAAAGCTCCGGTTACTTACACATACGTTTGCATGCGAACTTGAAAAATGTACATCCTTAGCTACATATCGACAGAAGTTAATGCAGATATAATAAAAGGTATGCATAAGTAAAAGATAGATTCATATATGCGCATATCCAAACCGCTACAAATATGCACGCGTATTTGTAAAAAAAATAAATATGCACGCGTATTTGTAAAAAAAATAAATATGCACGCGTATACATGGACGCATAGGCACATACAGCAATCTGTAGATACGAACTAATTGGAGTACACTATCATCAACTTCATGCTTTTGGCCAACTCATATAAGAAGATTGAGAAAGGTAGGAAAGTTGGTGTGGCTACTAATATTAGATCGTTGACTTGGCGAATGTATTGCAGGCTAACGGACGCGTTTAGACGTCTTTTTAGCAGGTCTGCTCGTAGGCTGCACATCCTCTCTCTTGTGTTCTCTCTCTGGATCACCCATTGCATGACGTGGACATCGTCTTTTGTAGGGAAGGTTTCTAGAAAATTAATTGACAGTAGTAGCAGAGGAGTGGAAGTCAAGTATACAAATGGTGCATGGGTGGCCCTAATTTGTAAGAGAGAGAATTTCACAGGCATCACACTCACCTCAGCCGTCATGAGGATGTCTAGCCATAGGTTGCCCCCAAAAAGTGGAAGCCATTCTAGAGGTTCATTCAAACTCATCTAGCTTCCAAAGATGTCACCCCACATATCAAAGGAAGTTCCCTATGAGGTAATTCAGGAGGTTCCTATCCTTACGATGATTTCCCACAAAAAATTTGTCACCCAATGTGGCATACAAGATGAAGTTTTCTCGTGATAGGAATATCACCCTTGGGTGTTCCACTTGAGCACCTTAATGGTGGTCAACATAGGCTGGGTGTTTCCCAAGGCTGGTCCTTCCACGCGAGGTGGCCACCTCAATGGAAAACATACTAGAGTGGTTATCCAATCCATCATACTAACTGACCTTGAATGTGGTTTCTCATGTTTCATTGATGTGTCTAGTCACCCAAGACCACTTATGGTGGTCCCTTGAGACATGCATGTGGTCATCCTTTAAGGATGGTCAACCTATAATGGGTGGTTGCTAGAGAAAGAACATTTGACCTTACATGTAGCAGGTGGTCGCCCATACATGATGGTCCTCCAAGGGGCATTCTAAGCTCGTAGATGATATCTTTTGAGTAGGTAACCCATATATAAGTGAACAAAAAGTGGGAGGGGAGAGGTCATCCAAGTCTTTTTATTTTCTCAAGCTGAAGTCACTTGCCTTGCTTCAAGAGGGTTGACCAAACAAGTCACGCATGAAGGTTTTGGAAACCCAGGCATGGAGGTTCATGAGATGGTTATTGATAGATTTGCTTATTTATGCCTCTTTAGATTGCCATCACTATCTCCCCTCTATCCTAGATAGGGCTATACACATGAAGAAAAAATCACTAGAATTAAGGAGGGTGATAAAGAAGAAGGAGGAATTCACTATCGAAAAAAGGAAAAATCCATATTTTAAATTTCTTCGAGGATCTCATTGCTTGAAGGATAGGAGAGGAGAAATAAAAGTGAGGAAGGAAAGGAATCACCATCACAAAATGAGGGACCTGAGGGAGTACCACATCTAAACGTAGAAGAGAATTACCACATCTAGGATAAGAGGTACATACCATTGACAACAACGGTTTCCACTAGGGAGAACCACTTGAAAAGAAGAGTGTCCTCTCAAAGGGAAGAGGATTCCACGAATGAGAAGAGGTATCATGATAAATAAGAGAAGCCCTCCATTGAAATTAGAAGATTTGCATTTCAAGCAGAAGCGAGGATTTTCCCAAAAGGAAATGATGATAGCATGTGGTTTCCCTAAAGTTGCAAGTCATGATCATGGTGCATACAATGTTGTTTCTTCTCCTTCTCTATGGTTTCCTCGTTCTCCAAGATCCTTATAGAACAAATCCTTTGAGGACTTCATAAATAAGAGGCTACTTCCAAGCTTCTCAATTTCTTTCTACTTAATGGATTGCAATACTTTTTCTCACCTATGAAGGATCTATTTTCCTCCAACCGTGCAAAAAACTATGGGGTGCTAGAATGATACCCTTGACTTTTGTTGCACTATTTCCTTTGGATGATCTCTTTTTTTGTCTTGAAACTTTTAGGCTCTTCTTTTAACTTTTTCTATATTATTTAGATGCCGTAGATATCATTACAATGACTTCATTTTCTTTCTTTTCCTATTGATTGTCGCCCACATGAATTACAAAACATTTGCAAGTCTCCATTTCCATCATCCATTGCAAAACCTTCATCCCTTTAGATTCTATCTTTAAATCTTGTTTCATCTACTATACCTTGGATAACAAGAAAGGTTTCCTTCGGATAAGGTGACTAATGGAATTTGGGTGTTGATTGTACATGGGACGACCCAGGGTGCACAAATTCCATAGGCACTAGCTGTCACCTAGGTGATGGTAGGAATACACTTTTAGTAAAGTGAGGTGCTTGGGAAATTAGATGAGATTCTCCCATGGTTTCATGTGTACCTCCTTCCAAATGTAGCTCCTTCATGGGGGTGTACCACCCACATAATGTCGCTCCTACAATCTTACAATGCCTTGTTGTGCCTCAACCATGGTCTTCCTATCAATAGGGGAAATTTCCTACTAACTCTAGGAAACAATGACCACAAAATCCAACACAAAACTAATGCCTTGCACTTCTATTTGTACACCCTCTACTATTAACAAATGGTTAACTTTGTTATGATATGTTAATGTGATACTAAAATAAGCGGACTTGGTGGGTTTTACCTTCAACATAAAAATGGTGTAATCTGTCATGAGATTGATTCCTAAGCCACAATCTACAATGACAGGAGTCAAAGTAGTGCCCCGATGCTCACTATCAACCGAGGGCTCTTGTAGTACCTTAGATGCATCGAAGTGGCCTACTAGTGAGAGGCATGGGTATTAGTGAGAGGCATGCTCACTAGGATTCGGTAAGATGGGGTGCATATTTCTAATTGTATAAATGATGACTTATAAACGTAGGGCTCATAGTTACCAACTACTAAACGAACACCTCTCGATATTGCGTTCAGAGAATATTCATAATAGACAGGCGGTGGCCACTTATGTGTTCTACTTCAAATTGTTGTAGTTTCTTTTTTGCATCCACATGGGCATCATTGAACATATGCTCAAGGCTGACTTTCACCTTTATTTGGTCTCTCTCTTGAGAGTTCATTGTTGCGTTTCTAATTTATGCTAATTGGGTTGAATTTGATGTGCCTTGATCTCGATTTTCTTCCCTCTCTCTTCTTAGCCACGTGGATCATTTGTCTTCTACATCTCTACTTCTTTATAATTTCGGGATAGCGTCATGACTCTTATAATCTCCTTGACTTGCACTACTCTAGTCATTTTAATCATGTGTAAGCTGGGCTAGAGGTTTCCTTGCATGTTAGTTGAGGAAAATTGCCTTCTTGCAATCTTTGGTGTACTGGTCCACTTCCAAGAAATTCTTGCATGGAGGTGCATCTTAAATAAGGGAACAATTCAATTGATCAACGGAAATCTATGGGGTTGGACCAAGCAAGGAATTGAAAGGAGTTCAAAAATGGTTTATTCTAGAGCTTGAGGCTTCACAAAAAGTTTCAAGGCATTGCTAGAAGCTAGAGACACACCTAGAATCATTCTAAAGAAATAGATTGATGTCACCAATGAAGAGTGTCAAAACCATGAAGTCTTGGATAGCAAGAAGAGAGAGACCCTCAATATGCCCCTATTGCACTTGATTATTGGCTAAGCAAGTGAGAATATTAGTAGTGATGGAAAAACGTAATGGGGCAGGTGGGCAACATTGCCGCATAGAGCACTTTATGGAAATGACTGACTAGATTTTGTTTGTAATGTTTATTGTAGTGGAGGCATTTCCTAGTAGCATGGAAATCACTTTTACAAATTTGTAGTCAAAATCCAGATTTTTTTTGTAATGTTTATTGTAGTGGAGGCATTTCCTAGTAGCATGGGAATCACAAATTTGTAGTCAAAATCCATATCCTTAAGAGATTGAAGAGTGAAATCCCCTTCCATCCTATCATAACCTTTTCCAAAATCTATCTTTAGGACGAGAGTGTTTTCAAAGTCTCCCTTTTCTCTCAATTTCTTTCCAAATATCAGTGATGGCTTTAAGGATAGATCTGCCTTTCATGAAACCTTTCTAGTCTTCACAGATGCACAAGCGGAGATGGCCTATAATGTGTGGCAAAGACCTTGCCAAACACCTTGTGTCGCATCTAAAGCACCTCGTAATTTCATGTCTAATAATTCTTTCTTGATTGATCTTGATACATCTTGTTTCTAAACATGGACTGATATAGCACCTCCGTACAAAAATTTGAATATGCGGTTACGTTACTTACATGTTTGTACTAAAACGTGAGAGGATGTACACATATGTGTACATTACTAAACGAATGTGTACACACATACAATTATCTATATCATGCACTTCTTATATGTATTGATTGTAGGTTGTGTAACTACAAGCCAATCGGATACACTTCTAGATCAGCAAAGGGATAACTCTAGAATTTTTAAACTCATAGTGCATGAATAGAAGAAATGCGTGATGTCTTCATGCAATGATGGCATCTTTTACACCACATCATCACTTCATATATTTTAGTAGCTTTCATAATAGTCCAATCTCCATGTTAGAGGATGTACCAAAGAAGAATTTCTTCCTTGGACTCCACTATGGTTCCCAAAGATCATTGAACCATGAGATCCCATCTCCTTTAGGAACAATTCAAGCACAATTTTCTATTCAACTCTTGATAAAAGTCAGGTGCTTTTCTTTATATCCGTACATCTTCAAGTCTATTTCTATTTCTCCATCCAATTCCTTTGGTATTTGGATTCTCTTGGCCAAAAAGGAGGATAATCATTGACTCCTTCCAACCATTTTTCATTTTCCTTTAGAGGCAACAATCATCAAAGTCCATTGTTTGGCTCATATCAATTTCTTGAAATCTTCTCTAGTTTCTTCTTGGTTGATACCAAAGGTGATTCCATTGACAAAATCCTTGGAACCAAAGTTTTTTGGCTCTTTTGAGGTTATCTTTTTGGTCTCCTTGATTCCAATGATAGGAAAGAAAATGGATTTGTTTTTTCTGACCCCTGCTTCCCACTTCCATTCTTTATTGAAAATGCAATAATGCTTCATCCTGCTCCAAGAAGGCCATAAGGAGGCCTCCAATCTTTGAGCAAAAAATATATTGAGGAGCTCAAGGTCATGCCACCTTAGGGAGCTTGACAATGTGAGACTATTTCTAATGATTAGCTTTGACCAAGAGTCATTATTCTTAATCCAAGATTTGATTATCCATTTTGTTTCAAGCCTGTTTTCCATAGCCTACACCTGCAGAATCCTTACGATACATGCATGTTTGGGGCAAGAGTAGATATCCCTCTTTATTTTTTGCATCTCCCTTGTATTAGGGTCACCTGTCCAATAAGAGCTCCTACAAATCCTTTTTGTCTTCTTCAAATCATAGTCTGATGATCTCCAACATGCAAGAAAATAGATGATGGAGGAAATTAGGAATGTGTTGATCATTGTGACTCTTCCTATCAATTGCATGCCCTTCCACTAAACTTTGAGATCAATCATAATGATGATCTAGTCCTATCATTGGTTCATAGAGATTTCAAACCCTAATGGGATCCAAAGTAGAGAGAACAGTCGGCCCAAGAAATCTCATGGCACCCTTAGTCCTTGAGAAGTTGAGCAGGTGGTCCAGAGGTGAACTTGAAAGTAGTGTAACCATGGTTTATTTTGGAGCCAAAGGCGAGGCAAAAAGTATGAAGACATCACCAAAACCTAGAAACAAATATAGCTTTGTTAAGAATGAAGATATGTTGCCACCAAATATCCTAAGAACCATTTGGTCATGTCCTTATGGAAACAAACGACCTCTGATTTCCCTAGAATGAGTCTCTCTATTAAAATTTTGATTAAAGACATCCATAGAAATAGAAAAAAAGTGAGGACCAAGTAGCAACCTTATTCAATTGCCCTCTTGAACCAAATATTTAGAAAGAGTTTTATTCATGTTAATACAAGTTCAGGAAATTTTGAAGTGGAAGGTAATCACTCTAATGAATCTATGGCCAAAGAGCAAGTCCTTTACAGATTGCAAGATGAAGTCGCACTCTAATTGCAAACGTTTCGTAACCACTAGTGTCTCCTTATGGAATGGCTAAAACAACCCTCATCAAAACAATGAGTTATTTTCTTGACCCATTATTCTCTCTTCCAGTTTAAACAATTTTTATTTTTCATAGTTCATAGTATTAAATATTGTCTTCAATGTACAATAGTTGAAGTACTATATTATGCTCACTCTTGGGAAATGTGAAATCAACTTTGATAGTATTTCATATTTTAGAATAATAATTTGATTATCTTTAGTTTTCATATAACTTTCATCTTACATTACAATAAAGGTACATACTATAGGTAGATTTTTCAAAAATTATTATATCCCCCATATAGAGTGTGGCACATATTTTGCTATGCCAATAGACATTAAATTAAACAAAGAAAACATTAGAAGATGATAAGGGATAATTACACAAAAGGTTGATAACCTTTTCATTCCCTCCATAGGTGACCCACTTGCATTTTAGCTTATTGTTTTCTACAATGAATACCTTATGGTTCATAAAAGCGGGAGACTTCTTACAGTCATGAATACTTCTACCTAGAAACCCAAGGTACTTTCCAATAGACCATTCTTCGGGGTGCTTGCCAAAGTTCAGTGGATATCTCTCCTCCCATAACTTCTAGAGCACTTCTCTCCTAATTGCGTTACACAAACTAGACAAGAACCTCATTCAATTCCCAAGTAGAGGTTACTTCTAATCAATTTCATTAGGAAATAAAAGGACCTTGTTGAGGCGCTTCCAAATCTAATTGCTATTAGGACCTAAGACAAAGAGGTGTCCCAAGTCTTTCCTACCACTCCTACATTGCTTGTACTAAGGATGAGCACCATAAATTTTCTCTTCCTTGACATTGATCCATCTTCCCCTTTGTAGAATTTGCCACATTTGCACTCCTTTCTAATTTTTGATCAGCAGGTGTCACAAACCGTTCAACTTGAATTTCCATATGATCTATGTCTACTTCACACATCACTTCTTGATTAGAGAGTATTGGGTGTCTAGGTCTTCTTGATTCTCGACATGTCTTTATGATTGCATAGAAACTGTTAGAGAGGCCCACTCAAAGATTTGAATGCCATTTTGAACTAGACACCTCACAAAAAATATCAAGGAAAATTGAGAATCTAGAAACACATTTCATGTCATTCTTCAAAAATGCATTGGGGCATCAAAAAAGTATAAGAACCTTAGATTTGTGACTATGGGGGATCGAGAGACCATAAATATTCCCCAATTAATTTGATTCTCTATTAGGCACCTTAAACCATTAGTGGTGATAACAAATAACAATAAATCAAGTTAGCAACCTTTTCTAATGGAGCAATTAAGGTTGAACGCCTAGAAGAGATTTTTGTTAATATTATTCAAGAAAAAGCATTCCGCATGAGCATGGAAGTAATTTTTTAACTTAGGGACACAACAAATATCGTTGATGGATAGTAGGATAAAGTCCCACTCAAGCCTGTCATAGGCTTTGTCAAAGTCTATCTTCGGGAAGAGAACATCTTTGTTTGAATCCTTTGTGTAATACATTTTGTCCCAAATGTCAATGATCCCTTCAAGAATTATCTTCCTTTGATGAATCCTTTTTTTATCTTCACGATCCTTGATCGGAGATGATGAAAATTGTTATTGGGAAGAAACTTGGAGAAGATCTTTTAGCCAATCTAGAATATTGTACTAGGCCTCGAGTTTTCAATTCTATTTTTGTTGTTTATTTTGGATGACCTTGATAACACCCTCATTGATAAATTCTAGTTTCACACCATAATTGATTGTTTTGTGCCAAATAGAGGATAAAGGCCCCACTAGAACCTCCTTAAAATTCTTGAAGAGTTCATTAGTGAGTCCATCAAGCCTTGAGCTTTGAGATTTAGGGACCGAATCAATTGCTTCAAGAATCATCTATGTCAAAATGGGATAATCACAAAGCCATCCCCTCAAATATTTCCATAGACTTAGGGGAAGGGGAAGTCTTGGAAAAGGAAATCACATCCAAGAATTTTCCAAACAAATTTTTTCACTTGTGGTCACCAAGGAAATAGGATTAAAGAGTATCCTCAGAAGTAGAACTTCTCTAGGAACAAACAGAACAAAGAAGCTGCCAAAGAAGATCAGACAAGTAATAGGGCACAAGCTCATCCGCCTACGATTGAGGAAAAGAAAGACACTTTGAGATAGAATTAGAAGGGTTCAGAGAAGTTAGATATGGAAGGAAAAAGAGCCCTTGGAGGTCCTTTGAGAGGAACAACTCAGTTGTGGCTCCTCTAAATAATGTGTACTACAATCTAGAAAAGGATATCAATGAGTGGGACTTTCCAGGAGGGAATCCCTATGAAGGAAACATCTTTGGAGATTACCACTAACAAAAAAGATAACCAAGAGGGTTATTCCACTAGTAAAGAGGATGGCTTCACTATCAGCAATGAAGACAACCTTGATAGTGAGAGATGCATCATTGGATTCACACTCTCAAAAAAGTGGTAAATTCACTCCCCCAAAATGCAACGCATAAGGGGAAACAACCTTTGGATTTTCCATGGAAGAGCCGCCTTAACAGGAAGTTATCTGATCACGATCCCTCATTTTTGAGAAAAAAAGACCAAGCCAAGAAGGAAAAAGATAGGTCCACTCTTTGAAAAGAGGGTAACCATCGATAATGATAATCATATCACTTGACGCAAGGGGGTTGGCTGACATCTCAAAAGTATCTATTATTGGCCAATGGTTGCATAATAATAGCCTAAACCCGGATTTCATATGTATTCAAGAGGTAAAAATCGATGGTGCATACCTTCAAAAATGACTCAAATGCATCTTTTCAACTCATGTCTTGATGACCACTTCAAACCCCACAGGGCCGGTGGCATATCTATTGGAATAAATAACTTTTGCTTTGGTAGATTAGTCAGCTCCTACGAGGATCAGAAACACCATTGGAGGCAATACTTGCTCTCCTACAATATATTGCTTTGCAGGGACTTCAACATGGTGGAAGACCCCTCAGATTGGTGGAACAATAGCGGGCATACAATTGGCAATCGGGAGAAAGATATATAGGACAAAATCAAGCTCCACTTCGACCTTCTGGAGATTAGAGATACGAATGGATTCTCTTGGTTGAGCCTCCAATCTCGGGATGACTTGAGGAAAGCAACACTTCATAGAAGTTATATGGCACAAAACATTATCCAGCACTGGGGCCAACCCACCATCTCCCAACACATTAACCTGGCCATATCATACAACTATCCTTTTATTCTCACTTTCAAACGATTTGCCAAGCTTAGGAAGGCACCTTGGTTCCATGCTTGCCCGAGGACTTTCTCCCTCCCCTTTGTCCATCAAGAAATTATGTTGGTTTGGAATGGCATGTTCGTCAATGCTGACTCACCGAGCAAAAGTTGGAGGGTTGTGGTTGAGAAGATCCGTCAAATTGTAGTAAGGACTCACACCATACTTTGCAATTTTCGGTAGAGGTAGAGAGAAAAGCTCTATTAGAGACTCTGGCATCTTGAGGAGGAAGTGAAAAAAGGGAACTACCAATGCTAGAGGGGACTATGGAAAATCATAGACATGCTGAGATACAAGGAAGAAATTCAAAGGAAAAACCTGCAAGTATACTTTAAAGATTGGTGGGCAGGTAAGGCCAACAAACTAACTAAAGAGATGTGTTACATTCTGAAGAGGAAGCAAGCAAGCGACTTTATTCCCTTCTTGATAGATGGTAATGGGATTGAATGCAAAATAGATGAAGAAAATAGAAATAGTGCTATCATTGTCAACCACTTTACCCAATTCCTGGGAGTCTCAACACCCCTTTCTCCCCACAGGCGGGATTGCATGGCGACCATCTTGAGAGTCTCTCCCTTGAGAATTCTACATAATTTGAAGTCTCTACTTGACGCACCCATCTCTGATAATGAGATTCTTGAAGTTATAGATACCCTCCCCAATGCGAAAGGCTTGGGCCCAGAAAGCCGTGCTCTTCTAGAATGCCTAAACAATGGTGTCATCAAGCTTATCCATAAGAAAGGTGACAAGAACATGATTGAAAATTGTCACCCAATCATGATGCTCTAAACAAGGTACAAGATTCTCACAAAAGTAATTGCAAACAGAGTTTCTTACCACCTAAAGAGGTAGCTTAGTGAGCACAAAAAAGGATTCATCTCTTCAAGTGGTAGATCAATACTAGAAGCTATCATTGACATTTGGGAAGGTCTCAACTTTGCTAAAGAGTCAGAGAAAGATGTGGTTTTCATTAAAATCGACTTCCACAAAGCTTACAACAGGCTTGAATGGGATTTTATTCTCCAATCTCTTAAAGACCTCGGCTATAGTAAAAAATTCTCTGAGATGATCACTACATTGCTGAGGAATGCGTCGATGCAAATAAATATCAACCGTCGGTCATCAAACTCTATCAGATTAAAACACTCTAATAGGCAAGGGTGCCCATTGGCCCCTCTACTCTTTGCAATTTCCATGGAGGAGCTTAGCCATCTTGGCATCACCACATGAAATGTGTCATATCAAAGGCCTCTCTCTTCCCCTCAACCATGGCGAGATGGTCATGAGCTAGCTATTTGTCGAGGACATGAATACATTTGTGCATAATGATTTGGCTAGCATTGGAAACTTTAGGGAGTGGTTGGACACATTCTGTGAGGCACTTGGTTCCAAAGTAAACCACTCATAAACTGCTTTCAGAGCCATCATAGGACCTGCACCCCAAATTTTTCTTGTCCACGATTGCCAAATTATCCCTAGGGGTGTGGTCTTCGACCAGGGGAAACAATCAGATAGATTTGGCAAGAGCGGTGTGCCTAAAATTTTGGACACCCTAGTAAAGAGTGATCAATCGAGAAATTGTTGTTTCTCCTCTGCAAAAGAATCTACAACTGCAAGAGGTCCCCACCCTTTAGGCATCATAAAGCTTTCTCATCGAGAACAACAAGATTACACCCAAGTGGGCCTCACATGAGGGGCACGAGAGGGTTATTAACCTTCTTTGTAACACTCTCTAGATCATCCTGCTTCACCCCTTATTTGCGAGATTCAGGGGGTCCAAAGGGCACTAGTCCCATTCACTTGTAACTTGTTCTTCCTTTTAATTAAAGTCCGCGAGAGTACGCCATGTGTGAACTTCCCTTTAATTTAAATTAAAATGGGATAATCAAGGAAGTGCATCACATCTTGCAACATTTCCCTACATCTGCTCCTCAAAATGGTAGCATGCACTTGTGCCTTCTAGGACACATCGAAGCAAAACCCAACGGTATTGGTTTAAGTTATTGAGGATGATACGACAGCTTTCACCATTAGGTGTGCATGCCACAGCATCGTTACCAATCAATCAAGGGAGAGCTTGTTTATTGTTTTTTTCTTGATGAGTCTATAGATTTGTTTAGTCGATTTGTCTTTGTCTTGATTTTCTGTATGCATACGTGAATTCTTATGATCTCAAGCAACCTTTTTGTAGGTTTGATTTTTCATTTTTAGACTTTAGATTCTAGCCTATGGATTCTTCTATAGAGATTCCCTCTTCTAACCTTCAATGCATCTCCTTCTCCGATCTATGCAAGATGTGATATGTTTTTGATTGATTGCTTTGATCCTCTTGAAGGAGAAGAGCACTCTCTAAATTCTTGACTCCAAGCAAGAGATATATCTTGATGAAGTGTAGGGATAGAGAAGACGATTGGATCACCATGAAAGAAAGAGAGGGCTTCAAGTTGTCAATGATGCTCTCAAAAATGTATCCTCTATCAAGTCTCACTTTTTAGTTTTCACGATGAAAAACTCTTACCGTCCTTAACCTCAATGAAATCATAACGAAGCTTCAACAAGTCCTAACAATAATCTTCTATCTGACCCCTCTACTCCTATCTAGCGGAAATATCTTCCAACATGTTGAAGTCACCAATACAGAGGATGATATCCAAGGGCAAGAAGTACTTACTCTTGCAAAGATATGATTCGGGGTGTAAATTAAAGAGATGGAAATGGGATGCGGATCACAAAAAGATATTGCAAGCGATATATAGTAAAAGCCCACCAAAGAACCTACGAAGAGTGAGGACTACCGAGATTTGAAGCCAATGATGGTGCCACCACTACCATGGGGGGTGGTTGGTGGTGAGCCAAGAATGAGATTCGAAATACTCTTTTCAAAAGGTCATCAATATTAGTTTTGACGTTTAACATTATTTTCCCAAATCAATGGACAACAATAGCCACCTTAGAGGATTTTGTATGTCCCCATATGTTAAAAGAACGTAGGATCATTTACAATAGGGTTGGTCTTTGTGATAAGGAAAAATACTATCAATTATCACCATGTTGTCCTTCTCGTTTGGGATTTTATCCCTATATTTGTGTTCTGTCCCTCTTCGTTTTTCTTCGATGTTAGAGCCGATTGGAAGGAGAATTTCCCTTAATAGATATCCTCGGTCAGAACTTCAAGAAAATCTTACCTTTCAAAGTATAACCTCTCTTAGCATAGGAATCTCGAAGTGTCGGCCCAATGATCGAGCTCTTACTATCTCGATTATCCTCTTTTCTAGTGCTACTTTGGGTGTCTTTTGGATCCATTTTGGAGTACTTTCACACATAGTTCTCTTCACACAAGTCGAAGAAAATCAACAAGAGTGTTCTTTGTACTTCTCTCACAATTAATATCAACCTTTGGGGCTATGTTTTCAGCCACACTCATAAAACTACAGGTTTCTCAAAAGGTTTTGAATTTTGGTGGGAGGAACCACTCCAAACTTATGCAAGTTTTTGAGCCTAGAACAACAGTGATTCAAAGGAAGCAATGGAAGCCGTTAAATGGGATTTCAAAGAAGCCTGCTAACATGGATGAAGGTGATTGGGATGAGTTAGATGAAATGGCCAGGTCTACCATTCTCTTGCACCTGGCAGATAATTTTTGCTTTACAATATTACACTATGAAAGTGCATAAGAGCTTTGGAAGAAGTTATGAAATAGATATGAAAAAGAGACTGCATGAAATAAAGTGTATGTGATGAAAACAATATATGACCTTTGCATGGACACAGATAGTGTTTTTGCTCATTCTAAATGAGTTTGATGCTATACTTGTAGTTATAGGCTCAAGAAAAGGATATTGATAATGAAATGAAAGCAGTATTGTTGTTATGCACCTTTCCATCATCATGGGATACGTTTTGCACAGTTATTAGCAATAATGCACCTGGTGGTAAACTCGTCTATGATGACATATGTGTAGCACTATTGAGGGAGGAGATTCATAGAAAACCTATGCTTTGCACTCACAGAGGAGATGCATATAATGTTTTTGATTCTTACTAAGGAAAGAATTAGCAATGTGGCAGAAGCAAAAACAAGGGAAAGAATGGTCAACGAAATAAGAGTAGAAGTAAATTAAGGAATAGCGATATCGAATTCCATTATTGTCATAAGAAAGGACACATGAAGAAAGATTGTTATGCATTAAAGAATGCTAAAGGTAAAGGATAAAATTTTGATGGGCATGTTAAATAGTTACCTACACCATCTACTTCGAATTTAAAGATTGAAGAAATTAATGCTATTTTTGATGATGCTGATGTGTTGACACTTGATAGTACTGTGCCCACTAAGGCTCTTATGGCTGATTCTCTTTCCCATATGTGGCTCCTAGATTCTGGTGCTTCATTCCATGTGACACCACACAAAGAATGGTTCTCAAATTATGCAACAAAGTCTCTTGGTACGGCGAGACTTGGTGACTCTTACTAGTGTGACATTGTGGGGATTGGAGATGCGATTCTATAGTTCATTGATGGTTCAAGATTTACTATGCATAATGTACACAATGTACCTCAATTATCACACAATTTGATGTGAGTTGGTCAGCTTGATGACCTTGGTTACAATTTGGTCCTCTATGCTGAGTCCTTTCATATATCAAAGGGCAATATGGTTATTGCAAAAGGAAGAAAAGTTGGCTCACTTTATCCTTTATTTATATCACAGAAAGAACACTTGTTAGCTGTTACTGAACAACCTATGGCTTGTATTTGGCATGCTTGTTTGGACCATATATCTCGTAGTTGAATGGAAAATCTTTCTCATTCTCGCTACTTACATGTGTTATCTTTCTCTCATATTGAGCATTGTCAATATGGAAAGCAAACCAAAAATGTGCATAGAATGTACATTGACTCTTCAATTCATCCATTAGATCTCATTCATACAGATGTGTGTGGTCCTATGCCCACTAGGTCCTTAGGTGGTTCTCTTTACTTTGTTACTTTCATAGATGATGCTACTAGAAAAGTTTGGGTATTTCCTATCAAATAAAAGGATGTGGTATTCCCTAATTTCAAGAAATGGCTTGCTTCACTTGAGATTGAAAAAGGAACTAAGCTTAAGGATTTATGTTTACATGATGGGGGTGAGTATACCTCACATGAGTTCATCCTTTTCTGTCAATCTAGAGGGATTTTTAGAGAGTTTATGATCATCCCTATGTGCAACATTTTTATGCATGCTAACCGGACAACTAGTATCCTCGTACACCACTCTTCTCACTTCAACCTCCTTAATGGGCTGTTTATGCATCTTAGACTCATTGAAAATGACATCACTACTTCTGATCACTGTCCGTGTTTCAGGATCCCATAAGCGATATCCAAATTTTCCTTCTCGACCATATCCAAGAAAAATGCATTTCTTTGACTTATGGTCCAACTTTTGTCTAAGATTCTTGGGTATATGAACATATGCTTCACACCCAAAAACTTGAACATGATCATAATATGGTGGCTTCCCTGTCCACAGCTCTTGTGCCACTTTCAGACCTTTGGCAATACTAGGTGAAAGGTTAACCACATGAACTACAATCAATACTGCTTCTCCCCAAAAGCCTTGTGAGAGGTTTGCATGATGCAACATAGAGACTACTCTATCTTGAATAGTTCTATTCATCCTCTTAGCTACACCATTCTGTACTGGGGTAAAAGGAGCTGTAATCTCTCTACGAATGCCTCTAGACTGACAGAAAAGGCTGAATTCATGTGAGGTATACTCACCCCCATTATCTAAACGTAAATCCTTAAGCTTAGTTCCTTTTTTAGTCTCAACTGAAGCAAGCGATTTTCTGAAATTAGGGAATACCTCATCCTTTGATTTGATAGGATATACCCAAAATTTTCTAGTAGCATCATCTATGAAAGTGACAAAGTAAAGAGAACCACCTAAGGACCTAGTGGGCATAGGACCACACACATCTCTATGGACGAGATCTAAAGGCTTAATTGAAGAGTCAATGTGCGTTCTATGCACATTTTTTGTTTGCTTTCCATATTGACAATGTTCACAAAATGAAAAATCTGAGAAAGATAATAGAGATAAGTAGCTAGAACGAGAAAAATTTTCCATTCCACTACGAGATATATGGCCCAAACGACCATGCCAAATGCAAGCCATAGGCTGTTCAGTAATAGCTAACAAGTTTTCTTTCTGTGATACAAATAAAGGATAAAGTGAGCCAACTTCGCTTCCTTTTGCAATAACCATTTTGCCCTTTGATATAAGAAAGGACTGAGCATAGAAGACCACCTTGTAACCAAGGTCATCAAGTTGACCAACCGACATCAAATTGTGTGATAACTCAAGTACATGGCGTACATTATGCATAGTAAATTTTGAACCATCAATGAATTGCACAACCACATCTCCAATCCCCACAACGTCATACTGGTAAGAATCACCAAGTCTCACGGTACCAAGAGACTTTGTTGCATAATTAGAGAACCATTCTTTGTGTGGTGTCACATGGAAAGAAGCACCAAAATCTAGCAGCCACATGTGGGAAAGAGATTCAGCCATAAGTGCATCAGTTGGCACAGTACTATCAAGTGTCAGCACATCAGCATCATCAAAAATAGCATTAATTTCTTCAATCTTCATAGTCAAAGTATATGGTGTAGGTAACTGTTTAACATGCCCATCAACATTCTGTCCCTTACCTTTAGCATTCTTTAATGCATAACAGTCTTTCTTGATATATCCTTTCTTATGACAATAATGGCATTCCATATCCCTCTTCCTTGATTTACTTCTACTCTTATTCCGTTGACCATTCTTTTCCTTGTTCTTGCTCCTGCTAGGTTACTGATTCTTTCCTTGGTAAGAATAAAAAACATTATATGCATCTCCACACTGAGTGCCAACCATAGATTTTCTACGAATCTCCTCACTCAAGAGTGCTCCACATATGTCATCATAGAGGAGTTTACCACCAGGTGCACTATTGCTAATAGCTGTGCAGAACATTTCCCATGATGATGGCAGGGTGCATAATAGCAATACTGCTTTCATCTCATTATCCATATCCATTTTCTGAGCCCGTAACTGGGCAAATATAACATCAAAATCATTTAGATGAGCAGCAACACTATCTGTGTCCTTCATACGAAGGTCATATAATTTTATCATGAGATACACTTTATTTGATGCCATCTTCTTTTCATATGTATTGCATAACTTCTTCCAAAGCTCCTCTGCACTTTCATAGTCTAATACTGTAGAGTAAACATTATCTGCTAGGTGCAAGCGAATGGTAGACCTGGCCATTTCATCTAACTCATCCCAATCATCTTCATCCATGTCAGGAGGCTTCTTTGAAATCCCATTTACTAGCTTCCATTGCCTCCTTTGAATTAGCACATCTTTAATCTGATTCTTCCATAGGGCAAAGTTTGTGCCATTGAATTTTCGGATCTCAAAATGGTCTTTGCCCTACAAGTTATAGCTCCTCCTTGGAAAACTAGCACTAGACCCTGATCCACCGGATGTGCCTGAGACCTCTGATGCCATGATGGTAGAGAACTGAATAGAATGATAATGGAGCTAGAAGAGTCCGAACACCAACGAATAAGTGTAGTAAGGAGTAAATCGACCACTGTATAGTTGAGTAAACCAAAAAATCTGGAAAATTTTTGCGAGAGTATCCTCTGCAAAATGAGCATATGAACAGTGTCAAAATATCATAAAACTGCAAGTACTGACATGTTTTCCTGCATAGTGTATGACTGACTCCACTGCATATAACCAGTTACCCAACAGAAGCCAACTAGGCTTATCGAGCACCTATGAAAAACTATCATAAATCTCCTATGGTGAGGGTGGGTAACTCTTCCACCTGCATCATCGAAGAGACCCTGACATCTGGGTGTCCCCCAGTTAGGAAAACCTCACCACGACCCTCTTATCAAACGTAAAAGGCTTTATGCAAAGAACGTAACCGCGATATCAATGACCACATGGACATACATAAGCGGTATCCACAGAAGCGCAGATGGTGTGCATGTGCTCAATATATGTAGTAAAATGATACTAAAAGGCTAAATACACAGCCCAAAAACTATCCAATAACAAATGCAAGTGTTTGTCAACTCTGATGTTTTAAGCTCAAAAAACCTGCATAAATTTTGCAACAACTACTCCCACCAAAACTGAAACCTTTCATAAAACCTGTAGTTTTACAAGTGTGGCTAAAAACAACCCCAAAGGTTGATATTTATTGTCGGAAAAGTACAAAGAACACTCTTCTTGATGTTCTTGGACTTGTATGAAGAGAAGTATGTACAGAAGTACTCCAAAATGGCTCCAAAAGATACCCCAAAAATGCTTCCAAAATAGGCTTTTAAAACAAAGGGTGAAGCTTTGAGGGACCAAAACATGTTCAAGGTAATGTCAACCTTAGTCTTTCCCCTTCTTTAGACACCAAAAGAGTGTAGCTTAGTGGCAAGAGATTGCCACGGTTAAGCGAGCTCTGGGTGCAACAGTACTCGGATGGGTGACCTCCCGGGAAGTACCAGAAACCTATATATTCCTTGATCGTTGAGGTCCTCCCTCGTGCGTAGCCAACGGTGCCAATCGTTACTTCGGGGACTCGGATGACAAGGTATGCCAAGGTCTATGCCTTGGTCACCACCTTGGAGAAAGCCTTGGGGGCGGGGGGTGCTTGCTCAACTCGCACAAAAGTAACAAAGCTTTTGCCTCGATCTGCTTTTATACGAGTGAAGTATTTCGATGGTGATGCACCACAGTGCTTTCTGCTTCTCGAGACCTCCACGACAATATGCTCCGAGTAGAAAATTGAGCTCCTAAGGCTGCACACTATACTCCACACAGAGGCTACAGAATACGCAGAAAACATAGTACATAGGGAGCACGAAGATAGACTTCTTAGGTCTTACAAATGTGGTCGAACTTACAGTCCGTGGCTCACCAGGCCACTATATGTTTTATTAAAGAACATATACAAAGAAGTGTCCAGTGGCCATTTGGCCTTTCACATGGACACTAACGATAACAACCGCAAACCTAAAAGGTCTAATCTACATATTCAAAGAGCTAGGGAAGGTCGTATGGTGTTTTTCTATACCATTTTCACCACTTGACAACCTACTTCCAAGTTTCTCCAAACATGTCCATCTTTTTAGAGTGGTATCAAAGAAACTTCAAAATGGGATATGGCTTTCTATCAATGATTGAGATGCTTGATACACACAATTATGCTGCTTGGCAAATCAGAATGGAGGCTTGTTCCCAAGGAAAAAATCTATATGGGATTATATCAAGTGGTGAAGCAATGCCTATTGCAAGATCCAAAGGATGACCTACTCAAGAGTAAATAGATAAACTCACACTTTGGTGTGCAAGGGATGCTCAAGCAAGGTCATACATACTCAACTCTATCTATGATTTTCTATTACCGCATATAAGAGGATGCAAGACATCTCAGGATACTTGGGATGCCCTAGAGAATTTTTTTCTCCTAGTACAAAGGCAAGAAAGAACCATCTTTGGAATGAGTTCAATCAGATGAAGAAGACTACAAAAAAAAACCATCACTGAGTTTAGTACAAAGGTCAAAGAGGTTGTTGATCAATTGGCATACATTGTGGAGACTATTGAAGAGGAAGTGGTCATGAGGGAGATTCTGAATGAGATTAGAAACAACGATAATGTTTCACTTCTGCCTTTGAGCTCACCATCGATGTGTAAATGCAAGATTTCATCATCTTTCTTGGACAACTCTTCAATCAAGAAGCCAAAAATAGCATAAAGGAAGGTAACTCCTATAATGGTAATTCAACTAGTACTCTATATGCAGATAAGAAGGACACGAAACTCAAAGGCAAGAAGAACAAAGAAGATGAAGAGTAGACTTTCCAAGCCAACTTTGCACGAAAGAGAAAGTCAAAAGGGAAGAAGAAAGGACCAAAGCATGAAAGAAACAAAGGCCAGAATGTTCAACCTTGTGCCATTCGTGATAAGACTAACCAAACCACTTTGAATATCTTGTTCAATGGAAACACCTAAAAAAGGAAGTGGAAGAGGTGGATAGGGAAGTAATGGAGGTAGAGGTAGTTACAACTTCAACAATAACAATAGAGGCCATAATAGAAGGGATTACAAGAATTATTGTGAAGGTCAACAACATGAAGAATCATTATTCTTGATGAATCTAAGCCACAAGCAAGGTAAAGAAGATGATCATGTATTCGAAATTGATTCAGGATGTCCAAATTTTGTTGCAAGCAACATAGCTCTATTATCTGATTTGGAAAGTCCAAATCATAGACAAGAATTTCAAATAGGGGATGACGCAAAGCATAGTGTGGTGAAGATTGGTAGTGTCAAAGCTTCCAATATCAAGAAAAATATTCTAAGAAAGGTACTCTATGTTCCCACTATAACAAAAACCTAATAAGTGCAGGCGAAAAAGTTGAAAAAGTCTTGCCAATTAGTTTCACCCAACATGAATCATTTGTGGAAAATCCATGTCAAGGCTTCAAAAAGATATAAATAGGTGAGAAGCATGGAAGGCTCTTTACTTTTGAAGTAGGAGAAATGAAACAAATAGCTCTATTCAACTTTAGTTCTCAACCCCTATGTGAGCTTGAAGTATGGCATAAGAGGCTAGCTCATGTGAATGAAATAACCTTAAAGGATACATGCATGGATCAAAGTGTTCTACGGCTCCCATATATATAAAAACTACACATGATCAACAAGTATGATGCATGTCAGATTGGGAAGGCACAAAGACAACCATTCAACCATAAAGGCTACATCCACAAGAACTCATTTGAGTTAGTACATACAAATGGATGCGGCCCAAGCCAAGAGCCTTCATTCGTAGGATCAAGGTATTATGTCTCATCTATTGAGGACCATAGTATATGGACTATTTTATACTTTATCAAAAGTAAGAATGAAGTGTTTGATTGCTTCAAAACATATCTAGCACATGTGGAGAACCATATTGGTACATCACTCAAGAAGCTCAAATTTGATAAAGGGGGAGAATACTTTTCCAAATAATTTGATGAGTTCTTGCAGGATAAAGGTATCAAGAGGGAAGTGACTACTAGGTACTCTCCTCAATTGAATGGAATTGCAGAGAGAAGAAACAAGACATTGGTTGGATCACCAAGAACAATGCTTGAAAGACAAGAAGTTTCCACATTATCTATGGTTACATGCTAATATCCCAAGACTCTTTTAGAATTTTACTCTTTAGCTTCTTGGTATCTAGGCCGTCCACATTTTGGAAATGTCACCTTCTCTTCATATGGACCTGTATAGAAAATAAAATCATTGGGACAAGCATGTATAGAGTGATAATAGAGACCAAGATTATTAATCATTTTCTTAATTTAATCATGTGATGTAGGAAGAGAATTGTTGTTTGGTAAGAAATTTTTAGATACTAGCATACATTTCCTTGGAGAAAAATGATTATTAAAAACATGTTTAAATATGGATAGAAACAACTATACCATTTATATACCATACCTTAATAGTTCTAAAAAGGATGCATTACCATATCCGAAATGATTTTGTATATTAGTAATACGTAGAGTTGCAATTAGATGTGTCAGTTAACTTCCTTCATTTGTGTGCTTTATTTCTTCTTCTAATAAATAATTTTCTTTCTCAAAAATATCAATGCTCTTGTTTTTAGTTTGATAAATTATAGTTCGCTTAGTCTTGCATATTTTACATATCTAGTTTGTATAGCCTTCTCATGGATACTTCTGATAAATGTGCTCTTATTAGTTACTCTTAATGGATGGTGAAGTATTATCAATATCATAGTTTTTAATCCACATAGGTGAATAAAAATAAGAATTCGTTTTCCATTGTAAAAAGCACCATCAATACCATAGATTAGTTTTAATAAATAGCATTATAACAAATATACACATATGATTGAAAAAACAATTTTTCCACACATATTTTAAAACATAAGTAGAGACAACGGAATTCCATTATCAAACTAAAGTATATTATAACGCGGCTCATCCTAGCTTTTTACTATTTGCCTAGTTAAACACCTCGCGTCAAAGGTTACTTTATAATTTGGATCAATATCGTTGCATTTGGTCCAATGTCTTCTATCTTCATTCCATAGGTGTTGTCTTCTATCTTCATTCCATAGGTATTATAATTTAGATCAATATCCTTGAATTTGATCCAATGTCTTCTATCTTCATTCCATAGTTGTTGTCTTCTATCTTCATTCCATAGGTGCTTCAACTTCTAGAATCATTATCTCCACTAACCTTTACCTCTCTGAAGACACTTTCTCCGTTCTTATGATACCAAAAAACCGGAAGCAAATAGATTCATATTGTCTAATGCTAGTAACTGCATTCCAATCGTTGTTAATGGAACAAAAAAGTTTCATCCTATATGTGTGCTAATGATTCATCGGTATGTGCGTGCTAGAATCAAATGCTGTAGAGCATCCCACTATAGAGAGTGCCTCCAATGACGTTCTTAAGCTCCATCCCATTTTGCAGACTTCCAGGTGGAACTATTAAATAAATTAAATTGCTATAAGGCGAGAAGAACATTAGAAATAACTGGAGGTTAAACGTGATTGTTTGAAACGCTTTATCATAATCGAGATAGTTAATACTTCATTGAGGAATAGAATATCAATTTGCTGCAACCTACATACACGGATACGCTAAATCCCCAATTTAAATCTTGTGATTTTAATCGCTCACACCGTTGATAAAGGTTTACAAGAGAATTTTCTTATCTAACCTACCTCAAAATAAGAGGTATTCATCGAAGAAACAGCTTCGCTATGTTAACCAATGCTCATCAATGTTGCCAAAATCTTAAGTGCAAGGTTTAGCTCCTCAGTCAGATATGCAACAAAATGCTGGATTAATTTCTAGTTAGAAATTCCAAGTACCAGTGACGTAAATGTGTGGTGCACGAAGATTTGACAACGTCAATGTGTGGTGTCAATGATAGGGGATGGGAACACTTAGAGAAAACATATAGAAGGAGGCTTTGGTAGCTATTTAATATAATAATCCATAAGACAACACCCTATTTGAGTTAATCATTTAAAGAAATGCTAGGTTGTTTCTCGCTATATGAGAACTGCATTGAGGGTCAGTAGACTTTTTGAGTTCACAACATGGGTACATGTTGGGGGACAAAGTGCAAGGTGATGGTGGTCGGATCAAATTCAAGAAACCATGGAAAATCAATTTTAAATCATGGGTGAATGTTGCTACATCCACCCTAACAAAAAATTCCGTGTATTCCATTTTTGAGAAGAAAGGGTCCATCACACTCGAGCAATGATATGATGACCAATAATAGAGCATAATCGAGTTCAGAAGATCTTTAACAAAAGGATATTGACTATATGGGCGGAGATTGTATAACTTTCAATGCAATGTCTACTTCATCAAGCTTCAATACAAAGAAGCCCATTGATGTACACAAAAATAGAGAAAAGCAACTTGAGGGAATAGTGAGATACGAGGAAGAAATACAAAGGAAAAACTTGCAAATCTTCTTCAAGGAGTGGTGGGCCGGCAAAGCCGACAAGCCCACCAAAGAGATGTGCCGTATCCTTAAAAGGAAACACAACAGAGAGTCGATCCCCCTACTGCTAGATCCACATGGCAATGTATGCAATTCGGAAGAAGATAATTTTGGCATCATCGAAGGGCACTTCACGAGACTCCTGGGAACCTCGAACCCCCTCTCCCACCATAGAAGGGACTGCATGGCTGCCATTTCTAGGGTCTCCCCCCGGAGAATACCACCCAACCTCCACTCCCTGCTTCATGCCCCTATCTCTGAATCAGAAATCATTGAGGTTATTGATGCCCTCCCCCTCGGTAAAAGCCCGGGACCCGACGGACTCACTAACGAGTTCTTTAAATCCTTCAAGCTGGTGGTTGCCACCCCCATTCGGTTGGTCTGGCAAGAAGCGCTAAAGTTTGGTGCTCTTCCTTCTTGTCTAAATAATGGAATTATCAAGTTGATTCACAAGAAGGGGGAAAAGAACAGAATCGAGAACTGGCGGCCTATTACGATGCTCCAAACAGGATACAAGATCATCGCCAAAGTCATTGCTAACAGACTCTCATGCCACCTGCGATCTTGGCT
>CM035427.1:115738941-115853941 GCA_020310875.1 Ceratopteris richardii
TATAAGGTCCATCTCCCCTCAACTTGCATGTAATGATTTCTTCAAAGAAGCCAAAACATAAGAATCTTGTGTTTTATATAAACAAGGAATAACTTTGATTCTGATTTGTTGTACATAGGCCTACGTATATACATCTAAACCTGTAAAGTAATTTAATATAAAATAATACAAACTTCAAGAAAGCTACCTTTATTTTGCACCTCCTCATTAACCCTCTCTTCTCATTTAACATTATACAATCTATCTAATATTAAATTATAGATTGATTTATTAAAAAAATTAATTTATATTAAGAATATCTATAGTAATATTATATGTTAGAAATAGAAGATTTACAAATACCTTGCAAGTAATGGAAGATGATAGGTCATGTCTTGTGTTCCTTTTGTTGCACATCCATCCATAAGAATAGGTACAACATATTTCTAGAAGTTATGAAAATAATGATTTTAAAGTAAATAATATCTTTTCATCCAAGGTTAAAAAAAAAATTGAAACGAAGCTTCATATCCTATAGGTATGTAAATTTATTGAGTCTTGTTGTTCATAAATTTCCATCTCTATTATGCACCCAAGAAGCATAATCATGGGTTCTTTCACATCAATTTTCATCATAAATTGGCGATAAAATTGGATTCATATTGTATTCCGTCTATATCATTTCTTGATGGTTCTGTGTCTTTTAATCCAATGTTATATTTCCATGATAAAAAACTAATATTCGCGAATATATACATACAATCAAGAAGATGATAAATCTTTACATTTCTATAAAATTCCAAAGAATGCATGTTTGAAATGTTCTTCTAATGGCCATGTTCCTTTAAGTCTCTTCTTCACATTACCATCATCTTCATCATCACTCGAGATCTCTTATTTCAGATCTATACAATGTCCATATCTCCATAGATATCAATCAATTGGTATAATTGATTTTGAATACTTACCTTTTTCAATCCTTCCATTAAAATGCATGCCTTGTTCTTTTACATTGTAAAGAAGATAATTAGACAAAAATAAATGATTTCAAATATATATAGACTAATCTTAGTAGAAAAAGCATCGATGTCAAAGATATACTGGTTGACTTGAATGGACTTTTACTATAAAGTTGTATCCCTTAGTAGATATTCCTACATGCATGGGCGAGGTAAAATATATAACTAGCTCAATTCACGTAATAATGCAAATAAAACATATATTTACTTGAAAAAAAGACATGTTGTGGAAAATTATGTATAGTCCATCACACAAAAAAGACATGTTGTGGAAAATTATGTATAGTCCATCACACAATTCCACAAATCATAACTTGTTTATGATCAATGCTTTCAGAATTAGTACCTCTCCATAACTTTTGAAATTCATGGATGAGAAGAGAAGAATATGCACTTATGCCTTTAATTAATTAGAAATAAGAATTGACTATAAAAGCATGAAACGTTCTTCCTTGCTGCTAAGACAGAGAGGACGATTACAGTTAAAGATGATCATTGGACATGTAGACCATTTATTAGATCTCATTCAAGGTATATTAACTTCATCTACTACAACACCTAGATTTTGAGTGCATGGCCCCTTTGCAAAATCATGCCATTTAGAATCAATATGCTGAAATGTTGGACTATCTCATTACTTTATAAAATCTTTTATGATCAGATAGCCATGTCGGAATCTTTGATGGTTTTGGAATTCAAGAAATGTGTTTGAATTCTAGAGCAAATAGAAATTCACATTTTGGAAATGTCACATTGTCTGCATATTGACATCTATACAAAATACAATCATTGGGACAAGCATGTATAGAATGATAATAGAGACCAAGACTATTAATCATTTTCTTAATATAATCATGTGATGTAGGAAGAGAATTGTTGTTTGGTAAGAAATTTTTAGATACTAGCATACAATTCCATGGAAAAAAAATGATTATTAAAAACATGTTTAAATATAGATATAAGCAGTTATACCATTTATATACCATACCTTAATAGTTCTAAAATAGATACATTACTGTATCCGAAATGATTTTGTATGTTATTAATAAGTAGATTTGCAATTAGCTGTGTCAGTAAACTTCCTTCATTTGTGTGCTTTATTTCTTCTTCTCACAAATAGTTTTCTTTCTCAAGAATATCAATGCTCTTTTTTTTAGTTTGATAAATCATAGTTCTCTTAGTCTTGCATATTTTACATAATTATTTTGTATAGTCTTGCATATGACACATCTAGTGACTAATTGAAACTATACGCGTGCTAGCATAACATTTTCCCCATGAAGTCCAAGCTCCATACCACTCGGAGATTTCGAAGTAATAATGAGTTAAATAATATATTTCTTTATAAATACAGATGTATCAAAAATTACGGATGCAACGTGCGGCTGTTTAGATAAAATCTATTAAATAAATTGCACTCATATAGCGAGAGAAAAACATTAGGAATAATCAGAGTTAACCGTGATTATTTCCGTGTGAGGAATAGACATCGTTCCTCTCCAGCTTACGTAATCTCAAGTACTAAATCCCCAATTTAAATCCTGTGACTATAATCGCTCACACGGTTGATAAACTTAAAGCTTCACAATGGAATACCTTGGAGGAAATTATATAGAATTTTCTTATCTTATCTGTAGCGAAACAAGAGGTATCCCTTAAGGAACCACCTTCATTGTGTTAATGGGTCCTCAAGAACGGTGTTTCACATTAATTTGATGAGTCATTGATGCTCTTCCTAGTGGGAAAAGCCCGGGGCCAGAGGGGCTCACTAATGAGTTCTTTAAGTCCTTCAAGTTGGTTTTGGCCATCACTCTTTGCTTGCTCAGGCAAGAGGCACTCAAGTTCAGTGCGCTTCCGACTCATCTCAACAATAGCATCATCAAGTTAATCCACAAAAAAGCAGAAAAGAACAGAATTGAGAATTGGCATCTGATTACGATGCTTCAAATGGGATACAAGATCATTGCTAAAGTCATAACCAACACAATTTCCGGCCATCTAGAGCTTGGCTAAGTGAGTACCAAAAGTTTTGTCAAAGGGAGGTCAATTTTGGAAGCCATAATTGATATTCAGAAAGGTCTCGACTTCGCGAATGAGTCAAGACAAGATGTGGTTTTCCTCAAGATTGACTTTGACAAAGCGTACGAGAGTCTGGAATGGGACTATCTCTTGCAATCACTTAAAGATCTCGATCACAGCTAGAAGCTCACCAAGATGATCTCGACCCTATTGCTAAATGCATCCACTCAAATTAATGTTAATGGCCAACTTTCGAAAGCGATCAAATTAAAACGATCGATTAGACAAGGGTCCCTGTTAGCTACCCTTCTCTTTGCTATCTCCATAGAAGGGCTTAGCTGGCTAGTGGCTCAATTGGTGAAAGTTGGCAATATCAAAGGCCTCTTGTTGCCTCCTAACCATGGCTAGATCACCATGAGACCTTTTGTCGATGATATGAACGCGTTTGTCCACAATGACTATACTAGTCTTGAGACATTTTGGAGGTGCATGGATACTTTTTGTGAAGCCTGTGGATCGAAAATCAACCACTCAAAGACTGATTTCATAGTTGTTGTCGAAATCAAACCTAACCTTCTCGAGGCCAAATCTTCCAGCTTCTTAGGATTCCCTTGGGCTTTGATATCTCGTTGGAGCAGCGGTGGAATTGGGTCTAGACAGACTCGAAAGCAAGCTAAACTATTGGAGAGGTATGCAAATCAATCTTGTGGATCGTGCAATGGTGATTAACACATTCCTCATTTCATCGACCATTTACTTCCTCTCTTGTTGGAGACCGAAAGAGCAAGAGCTATCCAAACTGGAAAGTATTTATAGAGACTTCCTTTGGATGGGAGACCACAATAGGAGGGGGTGCCTAAAATCAAATGGTGATTTGCTCTAGCCAAAGGGATAGTGGGGGCCTTGGTATTTTGGACATGGGATGCATGGCTTCCAAATTGGCGGCAAAATGGATGATAAAGGCTTGGTGCAACAGGGAGACTTCGGCAGCCAATTTGATCTTCAGAAAAAAGGGTGAGTTGAATTTTGTGGGCTTTCCTGATTTGAAGAATCTTGACATTCTAACCCTTTTGTTTTCCTCAATCCTAGTTTTCGCAAAAGGCTCAAATCTTGTGTGTTCCCTATGGAAGAGTTGGAATACAATGAAAAGCTTCATAAGAATTAGTGAATATTGGAATTGGGCAGCCGGTATCAGACAGAATGACTCTATTTGGTTTCTGATCCATGGCATGAGGAACGTGGAACCTTGGAACATTAAAAGTGCCAAGAGGGTCTGGAACAAGGGCTTCAAAAAATGGAAATATCTCTAGAAACAAGATCTACCAATGGGTCAACTTCAAGGATATTGACCCTAGTGTCAGCATTACCTATGAAGAATTGCTTATTTTAGAAAGCAGTTGTCTTGCTTGGTACCGCTCTAAAGTCCGTGTTCTCATGGGACATGACTCACCGTGCACGCTAGGTCTCAAATGGCATAATGGTAATTGCCTAACAAAAAAAATGCCTAATATCAAAGGAAACATTACTTATCAGGTCAACCTCAACGAGAAGTGGTGCCTATCATGGATGCGGCTGTGGTGGGAAATGAAGTTCATGGCTATCTAGCACCTCTCATAAAACAAAAAGTCTATCCTATTATGGCAAATTCTTCATCGGAGAATCTGGCCCAAACAAAAGGCTAACAAAATTTGTGCGGCGTCTCCTTGGTGCAAGCATTATTGCCAGTCCATTGAAGATGTTGGTCAAATCTTCTTTACTTGCCCCAACTCCAACAGGCTCTGGCAGTTTGTCAGAAACAAAATAAGACTTCATAAGCATATTAGCTAGAAACAAGCTCTAATGGGAGAAGCAATCGACTGCTCGACAAATCTCTGGAATGCCATCCGGAGGGACGTCCTCTAGAAGATATGGCGGAAAGATGTGCTTATAACTTTGGTGACTCCCCCAAAGAGTGGATGATTGAAAAATCAGTGTTCCTCCTCGGTAAAAGAATCGTCAACTACAAAAAATCCCCCCTCCCCCCTTCAGGCATCACTCCTTCTGATCAACAACAAGCTTAAACCCAAGTGGCCCTCACATGAGGGTCATGAGAGGGTGATTTCCCTTCTTTGTAATTCCATCTAAGCTCTGTAAGATCTACCCCTGCTCTATGGGATTTGAGGGGGTCTCGTGGGCACTAATCCCCTTCACTTCTACTTTTCTTTTCCTTTTATTTAATACAAGTCCGGAAGAGTAGGCTAAGGCCGAAGTTCCTTTATTAAGAAAAAAATCTTAGGCAATGCCATGTCTAGCGGATCTTAAAAGAAAAGAAATGCTTTACCAAGTTTTCTCTCCCATTATTGTATCGCTTACATCACGATAGTGCACCACAACATAATTTTCCACATAAGGAATGCTTTCTGTATTCTCGATAAGCAAGTGCAACAACTCCTTGAAATTGAACTCTCCTCCATCTTTCTACCATTACATCATCTTAAACCTTCCAAAGCATGGGGACCGGTCTTGATGCATCTTGCTTCTAAACATGGATTGACATAGCACATCGGTACAAAAATTCAAATATATGGTTACCTTACAGATATGTTTGTACACAAACTTAAGAGGATGTACACATACATGTACATGTATGAATGAATGTGTACACACATACAATTATTGATATTGTGCACTTATTAAATGTATTCATCTTAGGCTGTGTAGCTACAAGCTAAACGATTACATTTCTAGATAATCAAAGGGGCAACTCTAAGAATTTATAAACTCATAGGGCATCACTAGACGAGATGAGCAATATGTTCATGCAATGATGGCATCTTTTACACATCGGAACTTCATATATTTTAGTGGCTTTCAAAATATTCTAATCTCCACACTAGAGGATGTACCAAAGAAGAATTTCTTCCTTGACTCCACCAAGGGTCCCAAAGATCTTTGAATCTTGGTATCCCATCTCATACACGACCAATTCAAGCACCATTTTCTATTGAAATCTTGATAAAATTGAGGTTTTCTTTTCATATCCATACATCTTCAACTCTATTTTCATTTCTCCATCTAATTTATTTGGTATTTGGATTTGCTCGGCCAATAAGGAGAATAATCTCTCACTCCTTTTCCAAGCATTTTTCCTTTTCCTTTAGAGCTACCAATCATCAAAGTCCACAGTTTGGCTCTGATCAATTTCTTGAAATCTTCTCTAGTTTCTTCTTGTTTGATACCACATGCACTTCCATTGACAAGATCCTTGGAACCAAAGTCGTTGGACTTTTTGGAGGTTATCTTCTTGGACTCTTTGATGCCAAAAATAGGAAAGAAAATAGTTATTTTAATAATTCTTGCTCCCCACTTCCATTCTTTGTTGAAAATGCAATACAGGTTCATCGTGTTCCAAGCACGCCATAAGGAGGCAACCAATCATGTCCCCTTAGGGGCCTCCAATCTTGAAGCAGAAAATAAAGCTAGGAGCGGAAGGTAATGCCACCTCCGAGAATCTAACAATGTGAGATTGTTTCTAATGATTAACCATGACCAAGAGTCAGTATTCTTAATCCAAGGTTTGATCATACATTTTGTTGCAAGTTCAACTTCCATACCCTCCACATGCGCAATGTTTTCAGGATCTTGCTCACGCGCATACAGAGATTATGGATGCTGAAAACACATAGAGAATAGACGTTGAAAACACAGAGATGAGATAGAACGCAGATTGGGTGCAATCTCCCCCCATGCACTTTGTTCCGACTATCCATAGAGTACATGTATTTATAGGACTTTTGATTACGTCGAAAATAGTGGTTACATGAGGGTGGCTTCAAAAAGCAGGCATGAAACTAAAAGTTGGTAACTTTTATAGAAAGCCATTGCTTTGAATAACAGAAACTACGGTCTACAACGACCCTTATTCTAACCATTACTTTTCTAACAATAGAACCTTCTACGCAAGTTTATTTACAAGCTAAATAATAATTATTCGGATTATGGATATCCGCCCTTTCACGCCTTGCACGCTCCTCATGAACCTTCAGCTGCTATATCAGAAACATCATAAACATATTAATACATTAATAAATAAATGCATTGTTCAATAATATACAACATGCCTCTCAATTGACAAGCAACTGACCTCAGTTGATAAAAGAATTTAACACTCTAACAATTACAATGCATTGTTCAACATACTCCATGTTACTGTTACAATCGAACAATGCATTGGCCAACATATTCCATGTTACAATCCACCAATGCATTGGCCAACATATTCCATGCTACTATCCAACAATGCATTGGCCAACATATTCCATGTTATAATCCAACAATGCATTGGCCAACATATTCCATGTTACTATCCAACAATGCATTGGCCAACATATTCCATGTTATAACCCAACAATGCATTGGCCAACATATTCCATGTTACGATCCAACAATGCATTGGCCAACATATTCCATGTTACACTCCAACAATGCATTGTTCAACATATTCCATAAGTTATAACATGCCCCTTAGTTGAAAAAGCAACTGACCTCAGTTGATAAAATAATAAACATGGATGGCCAGTCACATGTTTCATCACTGAATAAAAAGAATAGGCATGTGCCATGTAAAATCACATGCATGGAAATGTTCATGGAGCTGTTACATTATTGTGTTATTGAATACTTGTGCGTGTAGTAGTGACAGCAGGCTTAATGATTGTCTCAAGAATTAGAAACGTGATCTTGAGCAATAAAATCAGCCATCAGAATGTCGGTTTGGGTGAGGGACATGGGAATGGGAAGCTTTTTACCAAAAAACAATGTTAAAATCTAACATCACGATCAAATAAAATTACTTTAGGAAATCCATGATGTGGGAAAAAGCATTTTATGAATAATTTTGCAGCTTGGAAGACCGGTGATAAAATCCGTAGAAATTTGTTCCCATGGTGTGTTTGGAATGGGAAGGGGCATGAATAATCCAAATGGTTTACCATGCTTTACACGTTGACATACAATGCATTGAGAAACATAATGTGCAATATCTTTTTCCATGTGTGGCCAAAAGAAGAAATCTTTGCAGGCAGAAATGGTGCTTTGTATGCCTCTATGACCCATGTAAGATGGTTCATGCATTTCTTTGATGACAAAATCTTTAAAAGCCTGAGTTATGCATAATCTATGTTGAAAATAAAGAAAAACATTATGAAATGTATAATGTTCATCAGATAAAGATGCACCATTGTTGAATTCATGCCATGCACGTGAAAAATACAAATGAGATGCATACGTGGAAATCATTTTTCTGAAAAGAATGAATTTGGATAGCAAAAATACTATTCAAAACAACAGAATGCAAAGGAAAATGACTAAGAGCATCAGCTACAACATTAGCTTTACCAGGCTGATATTGTATCATGGGTTGGAAATTTTGAATGAATGATGGCCATTTAAGATGCTTATCAGAGATTAAAGGTTGACTTAATAAATGCTTAATAGCATGTTTATCGATTTTGATTAAGACCTCAAAACCCATAAGATAGTGTTTCCAAATTCGTAGAGCATGCACAACTGCTAACAATTCTTTATCATACGTACTATAATTCTGTTCTGATGGCTTAAGCTTCCTACTCTCAAATGCAATGGGATGATCATTTTGCATTAAAACAGCACCTATTCCTAAACCAGTAGCATCATGAACGACATGAAATGGTTGTGAAAAGTCAGGTAATTGTAAAACAGGTCCATGTGAAAGTGCTTGTTTCAGTTTGTCAAAGGACTGTTGTTGGGTAAGTCCCCATACAAATTTTATTTTTCTTTTTTTCAACAACAAGGTAAGAGGCAATGCTAAATAAGAAAAATTTCGAACAAACTTCCTATAGAAACTAGCCAACCCAAGAAAAGAACAAACATCATTGACTAATTGTGTTGTAGGCCATTCTTCTATAACTCTAATCTTTTTCGGATCCACATGCACACCTTCACTTGATATGTCCTAAATATTCTAGCTTACGTTGAAAAAAGTAACTCTTTTCAAGATTAGCATAAAGTGTGTTCTCTCGTAACAAATGAGTAACTGTTTCAAGATGCTTTTCATGTTCACTATCATTCTTACTGTAAACAAGTATATCATCAAAGAATACAAGAACAAAAGCTTGGTAATCAAGAAAAATATTGTTCATCATTCGCGCAAATGTAGCAGGGGCATTAGTAAGTCCAAAGGGCAGTACCATAAATTCATAATGGCCAGTTTGTGTTCTAAATGCAGTCTTAAAAATATCACTTTGTGTCATACGAATCTGATGGTCACCCGATTTTAGATCAATTTTACTAAAGACACGAGCTCCTCGTAACTTATCTAAGAGATCATCTATTCGTGGAATAGGGTATCTATTCTTTATTGTGATCTTGTTAAGGGCTCTATAATCAATGCACATTCGATAAGTTTTATTCTTCTTCTCTACTAAGATAACTGGTGCTCCAAATGGGGAAGAACTAGGCCTTATAAGTCCTTTATGTAGTAGGTCATTTACTTGGTTTTCTATTTCCTTTTGGTGTAGTGGGCCATGTCTATAAGGTGCCTTATGAGGAGGAGAACTACCAAGGACTAATTCTATGCTATGGTCAAAGGATCCTCGAAATGGTGGTAGTTCAGAGGGATACTCAGACATAAAACAATCCTTATAAGTACTGATGAAAGGTGTATATGCATCAGGAAGTGTATGAGTATAATCATTGATGACATTGACAAAAACAATGCATGAGTTGAATCCTTTCCTAAATGCACACTTTACTTGAGTGTGACTAATCAATGGAAATCGCTGGAAATCATGTCGTGTAGACAAAGTAATGATTTGACCTTTGAATTCAAAGTTAAAGGTATGAGTATGGTAGTCAATACGTGGGTTATAATGGTGATGAAAAGGCATACCTAGTATAACATCGTAAGATTGCAAAGGTGCAATTAAAAATATCCGTGAATCAACATATGGGCCTATGCTAGTCGTAACATCTTGCACTTCTCGTGTTACATTATAACGACTACCTTGAAATGTAGCTTTCACTTTATACAAGGAAGGAAACGTTTGTAATTTAAGTTCTTGTACTAATGAATGTGAAATGAAGTCATGTGAACTACCATCGTCATGTAGAATTTTAACTAGTTTGTTATTTATTGTACCCGGCATGCAAAGTAGAGAGTGAAAAGAGATATCGTTACCCAAGGTACTTAAGTCCTTTTCCAATGATTCCTTTGTCCAAACAGGAGGAATTTCTTCATTATGGACCTCCATGTTATGCAATTGAGCTGTAGCCGGTCTCATGTGAAGAGGTCGCAATCTGCACCTTATTTTTGTATGTCCAGGTTTACCACAATTCCAACAAGTGATTCATGGTCGCTTCTGTTGGGCATCCACCGCTGAAGTTTGAAGGGTAGGTGGTTGGGTTGGACAGATGAAGCAACAGGTGGAGTTGAGTAATGGGATTGTGGAGGACGAGGAAAACTAGGGTAAGATGGGGCATTAAAAGTACCCTTCTTAGGAAATGTAGGTTTAACATAAAGTGGTCGTTGGCGCGGTTGTTGTAGACGGAGTGACTTGGTTGTGGACTCGACTTCTTTTTCTGCATCATAGGTGAAGGATATAGCTTCGTTGAGGATTGTAGGTCGTAGGGTGTGAAGCTTAGCTTGGATTCCCACCTCCAAACCAACTACTGTCATAAGGTTGTCTGCCTTAGTTTGTATCTTTTGGAGGACTTCATCACGTTGTCGGATCTCGTTCTGAGCTCCTCGAAGCTCATGCTGCAAAAGCTCTAGTTGGTGTTCAAGTGTTGCCTTAGGTAAAGTTGAATTACTATAATCCTCCATGGTGCTCTTGGACCTTTAAGCTAGTGCTTTCCTCTCGGGATGTACCCTCAGGGAATGTACCCTAGCAGAAAAGTACCCTGTCTGGATGTACCCTGATGTGACCTGAGAGGATGTACCCTGTCTAGATGTACCCTGGTGTACCCTGAGAAGTGGACCCTGAGAAGTGTACCCTCAGAAGTGTACCCTCAGAAGTGTACCCTGAGACGCGCCGTGTCGCACCGCACCGTGCCGCCTTGAAAACTGCAAGTTATGTTAAATTTAAGGAAAGAGAACTTGAGTATCAACACCAAGAGATGGAGGAGTGGTTAAAGTACTTCCCTTGAAAGTAGGAGGTTGTGGGTTCAAATCCTCCTACCTTAGGGACTCTAAACCACTCTATTGCCACTCAAAATTAAAATGGCCTCGCGCGTAGCCAAGGGCTCCCAACGGTCGCCAAGGGAGCCTTGGGTGCCAATGTTGCCAATGTTGCCAATGTATTGCCTAAGTTATTGCCTTAGTCAACGCCTTGGAGTAAAGGTAGGTGTAAACGTAGGAGCAAACGTAGGTGAAAACGTAGGTTCTGGTTCTGGATCTAGAACTGGAACAGGAACCGGAGACGGAGACGGAGACGGAGATGGAGACGGAGACGGAATCGGAATCGCGAACAGAGAATACTCTGTATTGACGCGTGCAGAGCTCTGATACCACTGTTGTTAGGATCTTGCTCACGCGCATACAGAGATTACGGATGCTGAAAACACATAGAGAATAGACGCTAAAAACACACAGAGAATAGACGCAACAAGAGATGAGACAGAATGCAGATTGGGTGCAATCTCCCCCCATGCACTCTCTTCCGACAGTCCACAGAGTGCATGTATTTATAGGACTTTTGATTATGTCGAAAATAGTGGTTACATGAGGGCGGCTTCGAAAAGCAGGCATGAAACTAAAAGTTGGTAACTTTTACAGAAAGCCATTGCTTTGAATAACAAAAACTGCGGTCTACAACGACCCTTATTCTAACCATTACTTTTCTAACAATAAAACCTTCTACGCAGGTTTATTTACAAGCTAAATAATAATTATTCGGATTATGGATATCTGCCCTTTCACGCCTTGCACGCTCCTCACGAACCTTCAGCTGCTATATCAGAAACATCAAAAACATATTAATACATTAATAATATAACACTTTAACAATGCATTGTTCAATAATATACAACACGCAATCCTTACAATACATGCATCCTTGGGGGAAGATTAGATATCCTCTTGATTTTTTGCATCCCCCTTGGATTGTGGCCACTTATCCAATGAAAGTTCCTAAAAATCCTTTTCATCTTCTTCAAAACACAGTCTGATGATCTCCAATGTGCAAGAAAATAGATGATGGAGGAAACCAAGAATGTGTTGTCCACTATCACTCTATCCACCACATTCAATTGCATGTCCTTCTAGTAAACTTTGAGATCAATCTTGATGAAGACCTAGTCCCATCTTTAACCCATAGAGACCTAAAACCCTAATGGGATCCAAAGTAGCCAAAAGAGTTGGCCCAAGGCAATCTCATAGCACTTTTAATCCTTGAGAAGCTGAGGAGGTTGTTGAGAGGTGGACTTAAAAGTAGCATTAGCATGGTTTATTTTGGACCTAGAGGAAAGGTAGAAAATATCAAAACATCACCAAAACCCAGAAACACATATAGATTTGTTCCAAATGAAGATATAGTGTTGCCATCAAATGTCCTAAGAGCCATGTGGTCATGTCCTTGTGAAAACAAAGACCTTTCATTTTCCTAGAATGAGCCTCTCTATTAACAAACCTCTATCTATACAAGCCTTGGGAGGATCTTTCTACCTTGTGGTCCTCGATGACTATAGCACAAAGATGCGGATGGACTTTCAAGTTTAGTTCCATGGTGAGGAATAATGCCATTTTCTTGATGCATCATACATCCAACAATCCAGTTAAAAGTGCACAAATATATTTACAAGCAATATGAATTATTGGATTATAACATCAATCCATTGGCACACATTTGATGGAGTAATTGTATTGATAAATTTAAAACAAACCGCTAGATCTATGATACATCAAATGGTCCAGATTATATGCATCTATTTTATCCATGATTTAACGATGGTGTTTAGATCTTTGAGTCAATCAAAGGACGGAGGTTCAAAGTAAAAGCCTCAAAACTATGTTTCAAGAAGAACAAGGGGTTTCTAATCCTTGATATCGTTTTGATCATAGAGAAAGAAGGGAAACCTATGCCTAGCCTACACGATTAGTGAGCTAGATTTTGGCAACTACTCACATCCTATTGGTGGATCACTAATCACCCCTCAAGCTAAAGAGCCCAAGGAGAGCAATGTTAGCAGTTTATACCTAGCCTGAAGTCCTATCTTCCATGCTACATACAAGTACATTGAAGTACATTAACACCTCATCTGAGAGAGCAAGATTGCAAGAAAGGTGAAGATGGTTATATAAGCACCAATGATGAATCGGAAAACATTTTTGCAAAAGGCTTGGATGTAAAAATGTTCTTGAAGCTCAAGAGAATAATTCATATGACCAATTTAAGTTCGAGCCTTGAGAGGGAGTGTTAAAATGGAAGCCATAAATCTTAACTTAAAGTTCAAATGGATGGATCACAAGTAGGATTATTGATTGTAGGGTTCAAGTACAAATTTAAGCTACCAAGGAGTTTGAAAAACTTTTGTAATTCTCGTCAAGACATTATATAGAGAACAAGGAAGCTACTAAAAGGAGGCTCCCTACTAAGTTGGCCCTTTTCTATATATTCCTTCTATTGTAGGTATCCATTGCTCACTACCCGTGTGTATTGATTTAGTTCTCCAGCACTATATTGTTTTAGTTGCATATTATTCTTCCATTACCAATTTGAGAATATTAACCTTATCTTTGCTTGCTCATATGGTGCATCACGTGTGGTATTAAACTTGTGGTTGTTCTTTGAGTGAACTTTGAGTAAGGATGAAAATAGTGAAGGTATATCTCTCCACATTATGTGTTGAGAAATGCAAGCATAAATAGTCTATCTTTTTCGAGAGGGTGATTCTTCGTGTATAAGTTATCAAACAAAGTGCGTTAATCTCTTTTGGATATCTAAGGATATCTGCGAGTAGTCTAGACGGTCTTCATACTCATTAAACATCTTAATATTGCATTAGAGGAAAAGCAGCTAATATGGGTCACTAAGGAAAGAAACATATGAGGACTAACACCCTTGTAAAGCTATTCTTATTCATACCATAATACGTTTTCCTCAAAATAAACTCCTTATTTTGAAAATTCATGCTTGAATTGTTGAATTATCTATTGGCTTCGCTAATTTAGTTTCAAGTACAATGTCATGGCTTGTTACATGTTTGCATATATCTATAATTTAAGTAATTTCTTCCGAAGCCTCTTGCAAAGAGATTTTACAAGTGGGCTTGACTTCTCTTTGCAGTTCTACAATCTTGACGTGTTTCTTTTTTTACTAATTCTTGAGAATTTCTTTTATTTTGACGTAGAATTTACTTTTGTCTTTGCTAATTGATTTGAAGATTTTGTTTATCCCTCATCTCTTTTTGAATTGGAGACTTTAGCTTTTTTAATTCTTTCTCTTTGTTATCACTTGATTCCTACCAAATAACTTGATGAATCGATTGTTTTTTCTCTTTGGTAGTCATTTTGATATTTAAAGGCACGACCTCTCTTTCTATCATGGCTTGAGTAGTTTCAAGAAGTTGTTACGTCTAAGATAAGATTTTTCGTGTTGTTCTATACTGATTCATCTTTTGTCCTATCTTGATAAGCTTATCCTACCTTGATTTGTTTTTTTTTTTTCATTTCTTTTCTTAATAATTCATAGTTGATTCATCGTTTATCCTACCTTGATAAGCTTTCATTAGAGTAGCCATTTTTCAATAATTCAGCTAATACACCCTACTCTCGTTTTGTTGTCCTTGAAGCTCTTATTCTCTCTATCTTGTAAACACTCATGCACTTCCTCCAATTTCTTTTGCATTTTAGTCATTGACTTCTCTCTTCTCATCCAGCAAGGATTTATTTTTCTTTCTCCTTTAAATTCTAGGATATTAGGCTGTAGAATATCGTTTTCATCCCTCAATTCTTCATTTTGTTATTCAACTTCAACGATTGCACCTTGTTGCGATTTCACTAAAATATCCTCATCAAAATCATTTCTGCTCTCTAAGGTCAGACTATAGATGATAATGACTGATATGAAAGTGGAGGGGTTTGAGCTTTCTTTGCTGGTACTTTTTTGGAAAATCCTTATTTAGATGATCGTTTACATGTGTGTGTGTGTGTGCGCGCGCGTGTATGTATGTATATACGTATATTTGTTTGTATGCTTGTGTAGGTATGCATGCACAGAAACATATTGAAATAGTAGATATTGAAAGTGTTTCTATAATGAAATCTTTGTGAAATGTGGATGAAATTTTTATGGTCTTCTACTACAAGAAAAAATAGAAAATTCTATACGTGCAAGAAGCCTACTTAGAGACATTTGAGAAAATAATTTACATTTCTAGCTCATTCAATTGAAGCATTTTTTTAGAAATAACTCCTGGAAAAAGGGGGATAGCCACTAGTGAGATTAAACAATCTCGCTTATCATCTTAGATATTCAACAGCTGAATTGAATTTCTTGAGGAATTCACGCGTATTTTTACCGCACGCAGCGAGGACATTCTCGGATTTAAAAAAAACAAGTGGTTTCTGAAATTTCAGCTCTAGTAATCCTCTCGTAGATTGCTCTTCACACCCTTGTCGTTTTGGCAGTAGGGATAATTTATAATGGCAGGTATCTTGGACATATACATGTGACTCGTGTAACAGATAGTGGCAACTATGAGGGACATGTATACTTGACTACCACTCCTCTGCTACTGCTGTCAAATAATTATCTAGTAACCCACCCTATAACATCTACATAATCCTAGGCCTATAGAAGGGGATGTCCACATCATGCAATGGGACCTCCGGAGAGAAAACACAGGAAAGAGGATCTAGAGAGAGACACCTCAAGGAATTCTAGGATTCTAGATCTTTAACACTTTCTCAATTGATATTTCCTTATATTAGTTGGGCAAAAACATGCAGTTGATGAAAGTGAAAGATAAAGTCAATGGCGTAGGTGCTTAGGTTGGCCGTATCTTTGCTGACTTTTGTATTCTACACCATGGCATAATTGGGAACTCTGTCTTAGCGATGACCATGGCAAGGGTATCAGTGAGAGGCATGCCGGCTGGGATTGGGAAAGATGGGGTGCATATTGCTAATTGTAGAAAAGGTCACTTCTAAACATAGGGCTCATGTTGCTGTAAATCACAAGCCTACACATTTGGCTTGGAAGATATCATGAAGACTCTACATGCATGAAGAACCATAGGAACATATGCTAGTGGTTTATTACCACTTTACCTCATTGTAAAACTGAAATTGACTTGGAATCTTTTGTAATCACCTACCTAATTGATTCGTGGAAAAAAGTAGCTCACTTGATTGAGAGAATATCTCCAAACCTTAAGGAGCTTGATTAGAGGGAGCCAAGAATTTGAATTTGAATTCAAATTCTTACACATTTCATATAAAAGGTGAACTTGAAAAGTCGCGTGAAGTGAGGTCACTCCCGAGCTTCATTCTACTGTCATTGAGTGTGTGTGAGCACTACATCATAGCCTACACCTCTCTATACCATTAGGCAATGCTTGTCATGCCAATGGGATTGTACACAAGTGTTAATTTATAGATACATTTACATCATTCATCTCTGTGCTCACTGATTGTCTACTCCAAATTCTGTCAACTTGTCAAGGGCATATCGCAGTCAATACTCGACCAAATTCAGTGATTCAAAGCTTGATGGATTCAGCTCAAAGTCATCTACATGCTGACAAAGTTTGAAGTGATTTCATTCAGAAAATTCAGAGAAATCGTCGTCGAGGTGCTCACTGGTCTATCTCTGCTACAGTCCTAAAAAGTCGGGGGTATACCAAATCTTGCTAAATTAATTTCTCTTAGCATAGTTCATTATTTTACATCATTCCACTTGCAAATGGTAGCTTACTAAGCTAATTGAATACCCATAGAAGGAATTTTATCAATTGCTACTGTGCTGGTTGTTGGTGCATTTTACCCAAGCCTACATGCTTGATATATTTGATATTATCCTCTTTTGTAAGTCACATGAGTAGTCATGTGAACACCTCTTGTAAAAGAGTTCATTTTTATCTCTTGTATTTGGAAAAAGAAAAAAGAAAAAGAATGGCTTACCTCATGCATGATGTAAAAGCAAACTCATGGCTCCAACTACCAAAATCACGAATTTTTGAGCTGAGGGAATCTCTCCTAACTTTGGGGATCACTTTTAGGTGGAGCCATTCGAATTCGAATTCAAAACTCCCTCCAAGAATAGCTATAAAAGGAGCAAGAAGGAAGAGGCGATTAGCAAGCCTTGTACGTGACCACTTGATGTCATTTTGTAGAGATTGAAGAGCTTACTCTATAGCTCTATCATTCTACTCCCATTGTGCAAAGATTCATTGCCAATGTGGTTGTAATCATATGTGAATCTATACATTTATTATCATCTACTTCTCTGTTTTGTTCTCTGCTATACTCACTCAGAGCAGTAACTTCAGAAGGTCATATCTCGAGTTTTACTGAACATTGTTCAGTGTTTTAAAGTGCGTTGGATAGCTCTTACTGTCTAGTTTCTACCTATAAATTTTCAAGGTCATTGGATTTATACTTTTGGAGATATCTGCATTTTACTGCTTATTGGTCTATCTCTATAGAGCCCCGAGAATTGTGGGGAGGTTCCAAAACTTGATGAAACTTGTTCTCAGTGCTCAGTCCATCATTTGAAGTGTTTTAACTTGGAATAGGAAGCTTGCTAAGTCTATTTGCTATGCCCAAAAGGAAGTTTTCTAATTCCTTCCAGGTTGAGAGCACTGTTCATTTTTTCCAGCAGGTGTATGTCCAAAAATAGCAAGTTTTGGGAGCTAGTCATTTCGCAACTTGTCTGTCTTCACTCAAACTTTTGGGATACATGTTCCAAAGTACTTGGCTGATATTTTGGTGGATTTAGGAATCTCAAAGGGTCTACTAATCAACTCTGAAGTCTCAGTTGGCTGGTGTGAAGCTGGTTGTAGCGGCACCTACTCATCTTTGGATTGCATCCACCATCTCTCTTCACAGTGGTATCAGAGCATAGTCAAACAACATGGGAGATGGATTTCCATCAACAATTGACAAATTGGATCGAAACAACTACCCGGCATGGTCTCTAAGGATGGAGGCTTACCTTCAAGGGAGGAATCTATATGGATTCATATCCGGAGATGAAGCAATGCCAACCATGAGGAACAAAGGGCAACCATCACATGAAGAAGTGGAAGGACTTTCGAATTGGTGTTCGAAGGATGCACTTGCAAGGTCCTATATTCTAAACTCAATCTCTGATTTTCTTTTACCTCATGTCAAGGGATACAAGACATCAAGAGAGACCTGGAATGCACTTGCTTCTTTCTTCTCTTCCAACACTCGAGCAAGGAAGAACCAATTGTGGATGGAGTTCACAACAATGAAGAAAAGCCCGAAGCAAAATGTGACTGATTATGTCACAAAGATGAAGGAGATTTCCGACCAACTTGGAAGCATTGGAGATGTAATTGAAGAGGAGCAAATCATAAGACAAATCATGAATGGAATCAAAGCAGACGACAAGTGGGAGTCATTCACAACAGCCATGGATTTATACATGGATATGCATGTACCCGACCTCAACACACTCATGGGCCAACTCTTCACTCATGAAGCAAAGATTAGCAAAGGTGGTGAGTCCTCAAGAGGTAATCAAACTTCTGCCTTATATTCTGATAAAGCTAAGGTCAAGGACAAGTCAAAGAATAGGAAGAATGAAGATGAAGGTAGCTCTTTCCAAGCAAACTTTGCAGGTAGAGGAAGAGCTAGAGGAAGAGGCAGAAGTGGAAAGCAAGGCAGGGGGAGATTCCAATCATCTCAACCTTGCAACATATGTGGCTTATCTAACCATACTACTGAAGAATGTTTCAGGAACCCGAGGAACTCAAGAGGAAGAGGATTCAATAGAGGTGGCTATGGATCAAATAGAGGTAGGTACAATGGAGGCTACAACAACAACTACTACAACAACAATTACAACAACAGCAACAACTATCAAAGTGGCCATAGAGGAAGAAGAGATTACAATAACTATGCAGAGGACCAAAGTCAAGAAGATTCATTATTGATGATGAATCTATCAGCGAAGAAGGGTAAGGATGATAAGCACATATTTTACATTGATTCGGGATGCTCGAACCATGTAGCAGGAAATGTGGCTTTACTTTCTGATTTGGAAGATCCTCATAACAAGCATGAAGTGCAGACACGAGATGACACAAAGCACTCTATGGAGAAGATAGGTAATGTGAAGACATCAGATGGGAATATGAACCTCTTAAGCAAAGTCTTGTATGTCCCTACAATTACCAAAAATTTAATAAGTGTTGGACAGATTGTTGAAAAAGGATTGCAGGTTAGATTCAATCGATTTGGAGCATATGTTGAAGACCCAAGGCAAGGCTTTCGAAGGATTGCCAAAGGAGAAAAGACAGGAAGGCTTTTCACTTTTGAAGTGGAAGATACAAAGAACATAGCTTTGTTTAGCTATGGATCTCAAACTCTAACAGAGTTGGAGATATGGCACAAAAGGCTTGCTCACATTAGTGAGAGGACACTCAAACAGATTTGCAGGGACCAAAGTGTACTTGGTTTGCCTAATATCACAAGGCAACACATGATTTATAAGTGTGAAGCTTGTCAACTCGGCAAGGCTCATAGACAGCCTTTCAATAAGAAAGGATATATGTATCAAAATCCTTTGGATCTAGTGCACACGGATGTGTGGGGTCCAAGTAAGGAGCCATCTATATCAGGCTCAAGATATTATGTGTCTTTCATAGATGATTGTAGCAGGTGGACCATTCTGTTTTTCATGAAGCACAAGGATGAAGTGTTTAATTGCTTTAAGAAGTATATTGCTCTTGTTGAAAACCAAACAGGTAGGACTTTGAAACGACTCAGATCAGATGGTGGAGGAGAATACTTCTCTTCTGAATTTGATGCCTTCTTGCATGAAAGAGGCATTAAAAGGGAAGTCACTACAAGGTATACACCCAAACTCAATGGTGTAGCGGAGAGGAGGAACAGAGCTATTGTCGAAGCTGCAAGGTCCATGCTCAACGAAAAGGGGTTGTCGAACTACCTATGGGCAGAGGCTGTGTCGACAGCCACATATCTCATAAATAGACTTCCATCTAAGTCACTAGATGGAGCCACTCCATATGAAGTGTGGAATGGAAGAAGACCTAGTCTAGAGCATTGCAAAATCTTTGGATGCTTAGCCTATGCTCACATTCCTTCTCAAGTAAGAGGGAAATTGGATCCCAAGGCAGAGAAGTGTGTATTTATTGGTTATGACCAAAACCAAAAAGGATATAGATTGTACAATCCAACCAATAAAGGATTTTCTATGAGTAGAGATGTAATTTTTGATGAAAACAAATCATGGTTTGATGATGACAGGAAAGTGAAGCTGGCGAACAGCGAGTCGTAACAAACGAGAACTATGTCGTAAAAAGAGAACACTTACGTCAAAAATTACATGTTTTCACCTCATTTTTGGAATTCCTTTACACCAGTATACATATATTACAAAAATGAGGTGAAAACAAGTAATTTTTGACGTTTTTTGTCATTTTCTCAACAAAAAATGAGCTCAAAATGTAGTCAAAATTTCACTATATTAGGCATTGACGTGTCCCAAAATGTATATGATAAGACATTGACATGCCCAAAATCTATATGCTAAGACATTGACATGTCTAAAATATATATAAGAATGTGGAAGTCAATAGTTTTTACACAAAAATAACATTTTAGACATATCTTTAATGGGTGGATATCTGATTGTTATTCAAAATTGCTACAAAACATGGTTTCATTAACCAAACTACTTTGAGGCATTTACATAAGCACTAAAAATGTCTGAGAGCTTCAATGCAACTCACAACTTTGTCGATCTATGTCTACACCCTCATCATCTGATGCACTTGATTCAGTCTCATACTGTTGAGAGCTCTCTTCTTCTTCTTCTATATCCACAAGAGCTCTATCTTCATCCACGTACATACCAAATTCTGCAGGATCATGCACAACTCTTCTTGTTTTCCTATGATTTCCTGTACCACATACATCTGGAAGCTTTTGTTTTATCATGTTGATTGTTGCTTTCCTCAAGTGACCAGTTTTTGTCAAGGAAAAATCATAAACAAGAATATCTACATCATCCATTTTAAGAGTGGATGTGCTTCGAATATTCTTTTTCTTTTTTGAACCTGTTCGTTTAGCATCACACACCATTTCTAAGTTATATTTACCTGTGAATGCATTACTACTTTTAGTGTAATACCAATGCACCACCAAAGCCTCTATTCTTCTCTGATCAATATCTTTAGTTATCTCTAAAACCTTTGCAATCCAAAATGGTCTGGTAGCCTCATCACCATCAGCAAGTACTGCAATAAGCGTTCCAACATTTATCTCTATTAAATTTCCTTGCCATCTTGCTTCTGCCTGTTTTGTCATCCTTGGGCCTACATAAATATTTCTTTCTGGTGGATGTATAAAACTTTGAAGTGCATCTGCATTACATGCTTGGGCCACATTCACGGATCTTTGTGTACAAAAGTCCCATGTGAATGGAACATCAACTGGCCAGTGACCTGCAATTGTATACTGTATAATCTCTTCTTGATGATTGAAAAAGTCCTCCCACCAAGATACATCTTGATCTCCAGCATATTTTTTTGCACGCTCAATATGTCTCTTCTTTTCAATGAGTGCATGCATCCAGCTTTTACTTTGATCAACCACACTTCCACATCTTTCTGTATTGTTTTTATCTTCATATGGTGATTGTTCTGCACCATACACTGTTACAGTAGACAAATTAGGCACCTGCAATAAGAAACTACATCCCTCTTTAGGCTCCCACCCAAGAGAAGATGAATACTGCTTTGCAAATAAAAGGGTTATTTCATCAACCCTCCTCATCAACAATACATGGTTGAAACTAATATTGTGCAATGGAGCCAAAACCTTAGCACTGTTATCAAGGCCCATTGAGCAAAAGTGCTTAAAGTCATAAATCTGTGTGAGGTGTTGAACTTCTGGTTTTGGAGTATATGCTTCTGAAATCAGCTCAGATAAAATCGGAAGAGTAAAAGCATTGTTACGTGCCAACTTCTTAGAGAAAGTACTGAACATTTGATCAATGTGATCATGAGTGTGGCCAACCAGAAGAAAATTTACCTTAACCTTCTGAAATACCTGTTTTTCAACAAGCATGCTTAAATATCCAAAGACTGTAGAATTTTTATTCTCTCTTGGAGTATTATCTAGTTGCAAATATAGAGTTGGTGGCAAAAGACCCTTCCATGATTGCAAAACAGGATGAATGACAGTAACTGTAAGGTTTGGATCATTATGCACATTCGGATATGTGAAGAAAACCTTGGACATTACAGTTCCATTGTATACCAAAGCGCCAACCAAATGCATTTGCACAAGGACTTCATCTCCAATGTCCTTAGGGATGCGATAAAAATGTGGCAAACAAGTTTTTTTCTGATCCATACCATCGATCAACAAACACATATAACGCTCCGGATTTCTGAGTGCCTTACTTCGATGATGAATTGCTTTCTTTCTCTCTAATGCTTGACTCTCACGATGGTTGTTAAGAAGGTTTTTAAAATTATGCTTTTCCTGTGGTGTTGTAGCCCCTTTTGCCATGTTTTTCAAAGTGGCGCAAACTGAACATTCACCCATTCTAACTTTACGAGGAATAGAAACATTGTTAAACTCTTCCTTCCATAATCGAGTAAAGTGACGATACAACACATACTTCTCATTTCTATTTTCCATGTCTTCTCTATATATTTGAAATACCTCTCGACGAGTAAAGTTATCTGACAAGTGCAACCTTCCAGTTGTAGGCATAACTTCACAATGCAAGCTAAAATAGTTCATCATCCAATTCATTGCATGACGTCCAACAGATCCTTTGGTCCCAACATGGAACGTATCCAAAATGAGATCCCCATTCAAAAACCCTTGTTGAACCCTATGTATTCTAAAATTTCCTACACCCATTGCAATTTTAAATGCAGCCCTACAGCATGGCATCCCTTGAGTAAAGAAATATTCAAAACCAACACGCGTTACTGACATGTTATCCTCAATCATTTGCATGCAAGAAACAAGGTATATATCTTGCCTTTCACTATCTAAATGGAGGAATTTTTCTCTTATGTGCTTTAGTTTCTTCATCCCTAAATTATACAAGCATTTCAAACCACAACAATGCTTCACAATATCCAATGCAATCTGTCTATCTGAAGTAAGAAATTTAAATCTTTTTCGACTTACTTCATGAGACCTTCTTTTAAATCGTAGATTGAGCTTGCTTTGCTTTTTCGTTGCTCCACATGCACTTGAATCAGAAGGGAGATCAATGGTTGGATCAGATGGGAGATCAAGAGGTGCATTTGTATGAGCAGCATTGCACTGTGAATTGGATAACTTAAATGACTCAACAGAAAACATGGAATCATCAGCACGTTCTAAATCATAGGGATCATCACTTCTCTGGAAAGGCTCAACTGAGAACAATGAATCAATATGAGCAGAGGAAGCTGATGCCCAAGCATCCACTGAAAAGATTGAGCTCATCTTCACTGAGTTCAGAGAAGACTGAAGATGAATGACCTTTTTAAATAAGTAGAAATCCGAGATCAAGTGAAGATATCACATCAAATGTCACATCAAGAAGATATGAAATCAAAAGCTTATTAAAGTACATTAAATAACATAAAACATCAAATTACATCAAATCACTTAATTACTCAAATATACACTAATAAGGGAACCAAAGATTTGATTCACTTTTGATTCAAATGATCTTTTTCTAACTTCATATGAGTCATTCAGTCTAAGCATTGTGAATGAATCAAAATATATCAAAGTTGTGTTCCAATAGGAATATATAATAAAATTGTTTGGATGAAATTTTACAAGAAGAAATTTTACAACTGGAATATATCCAAGTTGAGTTCCAACTGGAATATGCTATGCCATTGAACACTATACAAGAAGAAATTTTACATTTGGTTAAGATTTCAAGGATTAGGTTTTATTGTGGTCTTGGCTAGATATCAAAGAGGTAGATGAAAGTATATTGAAAAAGAATTATGTGTAAAAGAGGCACACAGAAAGTATATTCATACATTGATTTTCCATTTCAACAATGTGTTACAAGATAAATGTGAATATGAACTAAAGTGTGGAGGATAACACTATAAAGATGTCATTAATCTCACAACTTAGACCTAATTTTCTCCCAAGCAACAGAATCTAAGAAAAAACATCTACATGAGATTAGAAATCCTCATGTACATACCATACTGTTGCCATTGAAGTTTAATTTCCATGCAAATGTATATAAATAGTTGCAAGGTTCTGTACTAGAATGTTTATTCAAAGTGATTTTCCATTTCAAGAGTGAGTTACAAGATAAATGTGAATATGAACTAAAGTGTGGAGGGTAATACTATGAAGATGTCATTAGTCTCCCACATTTAACACAACTTTGACTTGATTTTCTCCCAAGAAAGAGATTCTTAGAAACAAATCTCTACATGAGTTGAGACATCCTCATGGACATACCATACTCTTGCCATTGAAATGTAATTTCTATGCAAATGTATATAAATAGTTGTAAGGGTCTATGAATATTTCATTAAAGTGGCTCTGAAACAGCCTATTTGTGTGGGTGCTATTCCCTGGTTAGATAAGTTGACAGATTTAGTTAGCAAGTGGACTCATTCAGTTAGATCCAGTTAGTTTCTGGTTCAAGTTACCCAATTGCCTATAAATACCAGAGGAGGAGATCATTCTCATTTTCAAAATCCACGAGCAAGAGAGAGCAGCAGAGCACAGACAGCCATGGAGCACAGAGGTCAGCATACCAGCAAGCCAAGCCTGATGGAGAAGAAGAATGTTGGCAAAAGTACCAAGAGGTAGACAAAATCATAACTAAAAAAAGATTCCAAAAAGATTCCCTCTGTATGTCTGTGTAAATTTCTCATTTCTAGGTCTCTATTTTTCTTGCCTGTCGAAATATGGATCCAAAGCATGTACAGGTCGATGCCTGGCATCGACTTTAAGGTGTAAGTCGATGCCAGGCATCGACTTAGGATTGCAAGTCGATGCCAGGCATCGACTTGCAGCCCCAAGTCGATGCCTGGCATCGACTTGCTCCTGCAAGTCGATGCCTGGCATCGACTTGTGGGTGCAAGTCGATGCCTGGCATCGAATTGCAGCCCCAAGTCGATGCCAGGCATCGACTTGGTCCAAAAAAACGATGCCAAGCATCGACTTGCCAGCATCATCATGCACTGAAAAGTCGATGCCAGGCATCGACTTTTGGGTGCAAAATCGATGCTTGGCATCGGCTTTTGGGCCCAAATCGATGCTTGGCATCGACTTTTGTGCCCAAGTCGATGCCAGGCATCGACTTTGTGTTCAAGTCGATGCCAGGCATCGACTTGAGGGTAAAAGTCGATGCCAGGCATCGACTTGGCCCAAAAGTCGATGCCAGGCATCGACTTGGGCCCTCAAGTCGATGCCTGGCATCGACTTGCACACAAAGTCGATGCCTGGCATCGACATGCACTTAAACATCGATGCCTGGCATCGACCTGAAGCTGAAAATCCATGCCTTGCATGGACATGGGCTGATATTTCTTATTGCTTGATATTTCCAATTGCTTTCAGGGATGCGGAGTACAAGGATGAAAGGCCCATTAAGAAGCTCAGAGTCACCATGGGCTCTGCTGACCAGCAACGTGACAAAGGCAGTGGTCACCAAGCAAAGGCAAAGAAAATTATTGCACCATTATCCTCTGAGAAGGCCAGCAACCCACTAGGAATATCCTCAGGTGGACAGAGTAGCATTAAAATTCTTGTGGAGGATCCAAGTATGAAGGAAAGGTCGAGGGAGACAGAGGTCATGAAGACAGATCGTCCACTTCGGGACATGACAAATCTCGAATGGTGCCTTCAGTACGTGGAAGAGAAGAATGCAGTCCTCCTTGTGTTCGCAGGGGCCTATGGCAGAGGAAAGATCACGACAACACAAGGTTTTCAGTATGGCCTTGTTTACAAATTGGATTATGAAGATGAAGATTCTGACAACCTGCTTTTCTTGGTGGAGACATCCAAGGGATTAAGAAATGTCATATGCAAGATGGAATTCTTGTGCCCAGAGTGCTGTGTTCCAGAGGAGCTAGCTCAGATGTGCAGAGACTCAGTGAATTTCATCAAGGACCTGATGCCATGGATACAGGGCAATATCATGCCAACACAGCACAAGAAGACGACCCCTGTAAAGGCAAGGGGTAAGCAGAGTGTGCAGAAAAAGCCCCAAAAGAAAAAGAAGATAATTGCAGAAGAGGACTTTTCTGACTCAAGCTCTAGCTCTGGGGACATTATTGTTGCACCTGGTGGAGAGCTTGCATCTGGTGTGCTTGGCACTGAGCAGAATAAGATGAGGGAGGACATAGCTAGAAGAAAAATTGTGAAGAAGGGGCAGTTGTTCCACCTGCCTATTAATATTATCCACAGGCCACCAGTGGATCCAGTCACAGGGAGGAGGCCCCTTGAGATCAGGGAGCCACATAATTTGCATGTCCAAAATCTTAAGAAGAAAATGAAAATTAATCCTCATGCTACTGTTGTGCCATTCCTTGTAATGGTGGATCCGCATGAGTGCAGCTGTGTGGAGGATTTCAATGAGAATTTGTTTGAGGAGTACACTTATTATGTGATTGGAGGTTCACACTCTGCAGAGGCTCGTAGACAGTTAGTGAAGGAGCACCCTACTACATTTTTCTTTAGGTATGCAGAGTGTAAGATATATGCTGGTCTTACAACTGAGGAAGCCAAGCTTCTTGCTTGGGATCACAACAACGATAATGACTACAGGCAGAAAATGTCCTCCATAGAGAGAATTCGGTTCTTCCACCATGAATACGAAGATTGTCTTGTGAAGGAAGCTGGGAGAATACATCCCAATCTACGAAAGCAATGCCTTATTGAGGTTGGAATTGCATTGGATGAGAATAGAAAATCAGATGCTTTGAGGAAATATGACCCATGGTTTCAACTGGCATTCAGATCAGGTGAGATCTGGGATCTTCAGGATAGAATCTTCACAATGTGGGAGCATAAGGAAGTCAAGGGCCAGAAGCAACGAAAGTCGAGGCCAGACCCACAAATTGATCTGAGGGGAAAGGGAAGGAAAGTTGACCTTTCACTTGAGGAGGCTCCTGAGGACATGAAGCTGACCCCATGGAGGGCCCTTCAAGGAATCAAGGATGATACATTGATCATATCAACCTTGTCAAGGGTAATCTCGAAGGAGTTGAGCCTCGAGGAGATGGTCATTGAGCTCAATAAGTATGTATGTTATTCTCAGATCCTTTTTCCCTCCTCCCATGCTTCTTGTCTAACCTAGTCTCTTTTATATTTATGTGTCTGTAGTCATAAAGTGTACATGAAGATTCAGGAGGTGATGATGAAGAGGCTGGGTTGCTTTTCTTGGACAGAGGTCCAAGCAGACTATCCAACCACATCATCCTACAAAGCCTTATCAGAATATTTCATCCTGTTTCGTGATTGGGTAGATTCTCTTATCAGAATATTTCATACTAAACAATTTGATGCATTGCATGGCATCAACATGGGGGCATAAGTCGATGCCTGGCATCGACTTGGGGGCATAAGTCGATGCCTGGCATCGACTTCCAGCATAAGTCGATGCCTGGCATCGACTTGGGGGCATAAGTCGATGCCTGGCATCGACTTGCAGCATAAGTCGATGCCTGGCATCGACTTGCAGCATAAGTCGATGCCTGGCATCGACCTGCAACAAAAGTCGATGCCTGGCATCGACCTCGTGGCAAAAGTCGATGCCAGGCATCGACTTAGGTCCCTAGGTCGATGCCAAGCATCGATTTTTAGTAGAAGGTCGATGCCTAGCATCTACCCCAACAAGAAATCGATGCCATACATCCGTTCTTTATGTTCTGTTTGCTGTACTGAAGAGCTCTTCTAATTGTTTTTCCAATTTGTTCTGCAGAAACCAAGGAAAAGTAAGTCTACAGAGGTACTAGATGACTGCCCCCCTGCATTCCTTGCTCACATTCAAAGAGCAAGGCATGAGAAATCTAGACTGAAAGCGAAGGAGATGGATTTTGATGATGAACCCGATCTTAAATGTTTCTCCAATCCCCTAGACCCCCTTAGGCCTGTATATTACAATGTGTTCTGTAGTGATGTAAATAATATTTGTTCTGTTGTGCCTAGAAAACATTTCTCCCTTCTCATAGCGGACATACCCTATGGATTTAGGATGTTAGGATCAGTTAATGATGATGAACCCTTCAAACACCCTCAGATTCGGAAGATGGTCACTGATTTTGCAGAGTTAACTATGTCTCCTCTTTGGAGGATAGTAATTTTCCATAGCAGAGACCAGTCTTTCTCTGTTTCAACTGCTTTGAAAGCAAGATGTCATGCTGTCGAGTGCCTCACTTGGTAAGTAATCTTCTTTCTATCTCCATGGCTTTCATGATGCCCTATGTGACTCATAGTTCTTTTTTGCAGGGTGAAGACAAACGTAAATCACACTCCTTTGCATCGGTTTGTGAGTGCCACTGAATGCATTACAGTGGGCTATTATGATGAAGTAAGCAAAAGGAGAGTCAGGGAGCATTGCAATGAGAATGGGATCTCAAATGTGCTCATGTTCCCAGCCGTTACCAAGAAACTTCGTCATGTAGCTGGGGACATGACATTGGTTAACCCTTATCAGAAGCCACAAAAACTCATAATGAGATTGCTTCAGCTATTTTCCAATGATGATGACTGGGTCCTAGACCTTTTTTCGGGCACAGGTAATTTCAATTTTCACAATTTTCATTAGTCATTGTTGATTGAAGCCTCTAATAGGTTTTCTGCTGTTTCAGGAACGACTCTGGCTTGCTCCTTAAAGATGTTCAGGCACTGCATAGCTGTGGAGAAGGATGATGCTCAAGTGAGCTTCATTAGAATGAGAATCAATGGGCTGAATGAATGCCCAGATGAAGACCAAGAGGTTGGAAGGAAGCACATTGCAGATACGGAGAGATTCCAAGCAGCTTCAAGGGAGCCTGTTCCCCCACTTGCAGATGAACCTGGGGACATGGCTGACCTTGAAGAGCCAATCTTGGAGCAAGAGAGGCAAGATAGGTGTTCTAATGTGCCAGATGATACCAATACCCTTGAGCCTGAGGAAAGCTATGATCAGCTTCTATTGTAGATTCACATAACTCTTTTAAAACACATGAAATGTAAAATATCATTTTAATGGAAATATAATTTGGAGTTCTGCTTCCACTTCGTGTTCAGCTTGATTTATCTTGAGCATTTCTCTGATCATGTGTGAATGTTTCTTAGTATAATTTTGTTGAATATTATCTTCTCTTGGGAATGCTTTTGTGAAGTGTATTTCATATTCCGTTAATATGGCCAGGCATTCAATGGGGATCTTAACCATACAAAGGGGATGATCTTAATTGCCTTGTTAAAATGCTCTGATTTTTACAACACATGTTCTCTAACTTTCGAGTAACTCTTAATTAGCTATCTTCTGTGCTTATTGAGGTTATAGATGTAATGAAGGAGCTTCGCGAATTCTTACATGTACCTTTTCAACTCTAATCTATTGTCCAAGATCATGATGTGGGATTCTTGGTAATGCTCAACAACTAGTTTTCATGGCAGCAAGAATTTTAGTATATCTATCTTGACTACTTGGGATCTGAGATCAAGCTTCTAAAGACAATATTTACAAGCAAGACTCGTGATGCTTTCTAGATATTGTAAAATGCCCACTTTTTTGCTTCATATAATGGTATTTAGGTAAAAAGAAAAAGAGAACATGTCTTTGTTCTCCTTTGTTGTGACTCAGTGTTTGGCGTATGACTTGGATGAAGACTTTCCATCACTTCAACCAAAGGAGCCAAAGCAGATTGAAGAAAGTGATTCGGAGATTGACCTAGAAGACTTGGAAAGACTAAAGCTATGGAAGAACAAAGGTAAAGCAAAGATGCAGGATGCTACATATGGACCGGAGAGCTCACATCAACCACTTAGAAGGTCTTCAAGGGAGAAGAAGAAACCAGAGAGGTTTGGTTATGATACTTCTTTGGTCACCAAGCACTCAATCTACATTGCAAAGGATTCAACCAATGAAGAACCTACCACATTCGAAGAAGCACAAAGCAAGAAAGCTTGGAGAGATGCAATGGATGAAGAAATGGAAGCCTTGAAGGAGAATGACACTTGGGAGCTTGTACCTAACAAGCCATCTATGAAGATAATCGGATCTCGATGGATATACAAAATCAAGAGGAATCCAGATGGAAGTATAAATAGACACAAAGCAAAGTTAGTTGCTAAAGGGTTTGCTCAAACCCATGGTATTGATTATGAGGAGACTTTCTCTCCTGTTGCAAAAATGCCTACAATTAGGGTTCTCATAAGTCTTGCTGCATCTAGAAATTGGAATCTTTATCAACTTGATGTAAAGAATGCTTTCTTGAATGGATGGATTTCTGAGGAAGTGTATATGGCACAACCTCCTGGATATGAGGATGCACATCATCCTAACTATGTATGCAAACTAAAGAAAGCTTTGTATGGATTGAAGCAAGCTCCAAGAGCTTGGAATTTCAGATTGGTTACTTATTTGCAGGACCAAGGATTCAAAGCTAGCAAGGCGGATACCTCTTTGTTCATAAAGAGGAATGGATCTGAAGTGATCTATTTATGTGTGTATGTTGATGATATTATTATCACAGGAAATGATCTTGAAGGAATCAAACAGGTAAAGAGTCAAATGAAGGAGGAGTTCAAAATAAGTGACCTCGGACCACTTACTTATTTTCTTGGATTGGAGTTGATCTACACAGATTCAGGTATATACATCACACAAAGGAAGTATGTCCATGACATGCTCATCAAGTTCAAGATGGAAAATACCAAGTGTGCAGGCACACCTATGGAGCAAAATCATAAGCTTAGTGCTTATGAAGGAGAGCCAATTGAAGACATCACAAGCTATCAAAGCTTGGTTGGAAGTTTGAACTATGCAACACTCACAAGGGTGGATATATGCTATAGTGTTAGCATATTGAGTCAGTTTATGCATAAGCCGAGAAGACCACATATGGAAGCGGCCAAGCGAGTCCTCAAGTACCTAAAGGGGACCATGAATGAAGGTTTGTTTTATTCATTTACTTCAGATATTGAGCTAAAGGTCTACTCAGATGCAGATTGGGCCGGATCTAGAGATGATAGAAGAAGCACATCCGGGTATATATCATTTGCAGGTTCAAAAATCATTTCTTGGTCATCGAAGAAGCAACCAACCGTGGCATTATCTTCTACCGAAGCTGAATATAGAGGTTTGGCTAATGCAACTCAAGAAATCATGTGGTTAAAGTCTTTGTACATAGATCTTGGACTTCATTCTTCAACACCTCATATTTTTGGTGACAACACAAGCTCACTACATCTAGCAGCTAATCCAGTATACCATGCTAGAACCAAGCATATTGAAGTCCACTACCATTATGTAAGGGAGAAGCTATTGAGCAAGGATATTCAACTATCCTATGTCTCTACAGATATGCAATGTGCAGACATGTTGACGAAAGCTCTTGATGGTACGAAGTTAAGTAGATTCAAGTTGATGATTGGCTTGCAGGAAATCAAGGACAATTGAAGACTTATTTGAAGGCCAAGCATGTTTGGCTTGAGGGGGAGTTGTTGGTGCATTTTACCCAAGCCTACATGCTTGATATATTTGATATTATCCTCTTTTGTAAGTCACATGAGTAGTCATGTGAACACCTCTTGTAAAAGAGTTCATTTTTATCTCTTGTAGTTGGAAAAAGAAAAAAGAAAAAGAATGGCTTACCTCATGCATGATGTAAAAGCAAACTCATGGCTCCAACTACCAAAATCACGAATTTTTGAGCTGAGGGAATCTCTCCTAACTTTGGGGATCACTTTTAGGTGGAGCCATTCGAATTCGAATTCAAAACTCCCTCCAAGAATAGCTATAAAAGGAGCAAGAAGGAAGAGGCGATTAGCAAGCCTTGTACGTGACCACTTGATGTCATTTTGTAGAGATTGAAGAGCTTACTCCATAGCTCTATTATTCTACTCCCATTGTGCAAAGATTCATTGCCAATGTGGTTGTAATCATATGTGAATCTATACATTTATTATCATCTACTTCTCTGTTTTGTTCTCTGCTATACTCACTCAGAGCAGTAACTTCAGAAGGTCATATCTCGAGTTTTACTGAACCTTTTTCAGTGTTTTAAAGTGCATTGGATAGCTCTTACTGTCTACTTTCTACCTATAAATTGTCAAGGTCATTGGATTTATACTTTTGGAGATATCTGCATTTTACTGCTTACTGGTCTATCTCTACAGAGCCCCGAGAATTGTGGGGAGGTTCCAGAACTTGATGAGACTTGTTCTCAGTGCTCAGTCCATCATTTGAAGTGTTTTAACTTGGAATAGGAAGCTTGCTAAGTCTATTTGCTATGCTAAAAAGGAAGTTTTCTAATTCCTTCCAGGTTGAGAGCACTGTTCATTTTTTCCAGCAGGTGTATGTCCAAAAATAGCAAGTTTTGGGAGCTAGTCATTTCGCAACTTGTCTGTCTTCACTCAAACTTTTGGGATACATGTTCCAAAGTACTTGGCTGATATTTTGGTGGATTTAGGAAGCTCAAAGGGTCTACTAATCAACTCTGAAGTCTCAGTTGGCTGGTGTGAAGCTGGTTGTAGCGGCACCTACTCATCTTTGGATTGCATCCACCATCTCTCTTCACACTGGTCACATTGAGCAAAACATTGAGCAGGTGTCAAGACCAAAATAGAAATTTTTCTTGACTTTGTGACTTCCAAAGTTATCTATTTTGATTCAATCATTGCACACTTCATTTCCAAAGGACATAGGCCATTTCTTGGTGTCATTGGAAAGCTAAGGAAGTCTACTAATCAAGTCTGAAGCTAAAGAGGGGTGGTACAAAGCAGGTTTTAGCAGTACCTACTCAATCTCTTGGATCATCCATCCATCTTTCCCAACAGTGGTATGAGAGCAAATAAGGTAAAATGGGAGATGGTTTTCCTTCATTCATTGATAAATTGGACAGGAACAACTATCAAGCTTGGTCTCTAAGGATGAATACCTACTTACAAGGAAGGAGTCTCTATGGATACATCTCAGAGATGAGGAATGGCCCTCATTCAAAGCAAGAGGATTACCAACCAAGGAAGAACAAGAGAAGCTCAATACATGGTGTGCAAAAGATGCATTGGCAAGGTCTTATCTACTCAACTCTATATCTGACTTTCTTTTACCTCATATTAGAAATTGTAAGACTTCCCAAGAGACTTGGGAAACCTTGTCATCATATTTTTCCTCTAATACAAGGGCTAGGAAAAATCAGTTGTGGATTGAATTCACAACACTAAGGAAGCAACCTAAGCAAGCTGTTTCAGAATTTGTGACCAAGATCAAAGATGTTGCAGATTAGTTAGCAAGTATAGGAGAAGAAATTGAACAAGAACAGATTGTGAGGCAGGTAATCAATGGAATCAAGGTTGATGACAAGTGGGAAAGCTTCACCACTACAATGGATCTCTACATGGCCATGCATACCCCAAATCTTACAACTCTCATGGGACAACTATTTACACATGAAGCAAAGCTCACAAAGAATGGAGATACATCCAAAGGTAACAACTCTTCTGCTCTATACACTGATAAGAAGTCTAAGGATAAAGACAAGAGTAAGAAAGTGGAAGATGAAGGCTCTACCTCCCAAGCCAATTATGCAGGGAGAGGTAGATCTTCAAGAGGTAGGGGCAAAGGAGGTAAGCAAGGTAGGGGGAGACCCTATAATTCATCACCATGTAACATTTGTGGTCTATCAAATCACATCACAGATGCGTGTTTCAGGAATTCCAAAAATCAGAGAGGAAGAGGCTACCAAAGAGGTGGATACTCTCAGTCTAGAGGAAGGTTCAACCATCACCAAGGCCACAACAACAATTACAACAACAACAATTACAATGGTAACTACCAAGGAGGATTCAAAACTAGAAGGGACTACAACAACTACATAGAAGAGCAGGATGACTCTCTTCTGATCATGAACATGACTTCAAAGACAAGTACAAATGATGATCATTTATTTTATATTGATTCAAGGTGTTCAAATCATGTGGCTGGTAATGTGGCACTACTCTCTGATCTTGAAGAACCAAAAGGTAAACACCAAGTCCAAACATGTGATGATACAAAGCATTCTGTAGTTAAAGTTGGAAATGTGAAAACTAGTGATGGTAATCAGAATTTGTTGAGCAGGGTACTTTATGTACCAACAATTACAAAGAACTTAATGAGTGTTGGTCAGATTGTAGAGAAAGGGTTGCAGGTCAGGTTCAATCAACATGGAGCATTTGTGGAGGACCCAAGACATGGATTCAAAAGGATAGCTAAAGGAGAAAAATCAGGTAGACTTTTCACTTTTGAGTTGGAAGATACAAAAAATATTGCACTATACAGTTATAAGGATCAGACACTTTGAGAGCTTGAAATTTGGCACAAGAGATTAGGGCATATAGGAGAAAGGACCTTGAAGCAAATATGCAGGGAGCAATGTGTGCTTGGAATACCTAATGTATCCAAGCAACATATGATTTACAAGTGTGGTGCTTGTCAATTTGGTAAGTCTCACAGGTTACCCTTCTCAAGGAAAGGATATATGCATGAAGACTACCTAGAGCTGTTACACACAGATGTTTGGGGACCTAGCAAAGACCCCTCAGTCTCAGGTTCAAGGTACTATGTGTCTTTTATTGATGACTATAGCAGATGGACTGTGTTATACTTTATGATGCACAAGGATGAGGTGTTTAATTGTTTTAAGAAATATCTTGCACTAGTTGAAAATAAGACAGGAAGAAATTTGAAGAGGCTAAGGTCAGATGGAGGAGGTGAATACTTCTCCAATGAGTTTGAGGACTTCCTGCAGGACAGAGGCATCAAAAGAGAAATAACCACAAGGTACTCTCCTGAACAGAATGGGGTAGCTGAAAGAAGAAATAGGTTAATTGTTGAGACAGATAGATCTATGCTTAATGAGAAGAAGTTACCTAACTACCTATGGGCAGAGAGTGTCTCTACTGCCACCTATCTCATAAACAGGTTACCATCAAAATCACTTGATGGTATGACACCTTATGAAGCTTGGCATGGTAAGAGACCATCATTAGATCATTGCAAAATTTTTGGATGTGTAGCATATGTACACATACCTTCACAGGTTAGAGGTAAGCTAGATTTAAATAAAAAAGGTTACAGGTTTTATAACCCTACCAATAAGGGATTTATGGTAAGCAGAGATGTGATCTTTGATGAGAATGATTCTTGGTATGAGAATGAATGCAGGAAAGTGAAACTACCCTATGATTTGGAAGAAGAATTTCCAAGACTTACAAAGGAGGAACCAACTCAGAAAGAAGACTCAAGTTCAGATGATGAAGATACAATCAATCTTGAAGAGTTCAAGGCATGGAAGTCCAAAGGCAAAATGAAGATGAAGAAGCTTGAAGACATACCTAAATCTTCAGCTCAACCTTTTAGAAGATCACAAAGGGAAAGTAAAAAACCTATCAGATATGGGTATGATACATCTCTTGTTACTAAACATTCAGTTTATCTTGCCAAGGATTTGTTGAATGAAGAACCAGGTTCATATGAAGAAGCAATCACCAAATCAGAATGGAAAGAAGCTATGGATGAAGAGATTAAAGCACTCAAGGAGAGTGTCACATGGGAGTTAGTACCCAAGAAGGACTCCATGAAGGTAATTGGATCCAGATGGATCTATAAATTGAAAAGAAATTCTGATGGCACAATTAACAGGTACAAGGCCAGATTAGTAGCCAAGGGTTTTGCACAAACCCAAGGCATTGACTATGAAGAAACATTTTCTCCTGTGGCCAAGATGCCAACAATCAGAGTGTTGTTGAGTGTGGCTGCATCAAAGAATTGGAACATGTACCAATTGGATGTCAAGAATGCTTTCTTGAATGGATGGATCTCAGAAGAGGTTTATATGTCACAACCTCCTGGCTATGAAGACCCTAAGAAGGTAACTTATGTTTGAAAATTAAAGAAGGCTTTATATGGATTGAAGTAGGCACCTAGGGCATGGAATTACAGGCTAACTACATACCTCCAAGACCAAGGGTTTCTTATGAGCAAGGCAGATACTTCTTTGTTCATTAAAAGAAGTAATTCAGAGGTAATATATCTCTGTGTTTATGTTGATGACATCATCATTACAGGTAATGATATCAATGGAATCAGATACATCAAAAGCCAGATGATGAAGGAGTTCAAGATCAATGATCTTGGATTATTGAAATATTTCTAAGGACTTGAATTAGTCTACACTAATTCAGGGATATACATTACTCAGAAGAAGTATGTACACGACGTGTTGAAGAAATTTCACTTGCAGGATGCTAAAGCAGCTAGCACTCCAATGGAGGTGAATCTAAAGCTAAGTGCCCATGAAGGTGATGAAGTCCAAGACATTACAGGTTATCAAAGTATGGTGGGTAGCTTGAACTATGCTACCTTAACTAGAATTGATATTGCATATGGAGTTAGTGTACTAAGTCAATTTATGCACAAGCCAAGGATACCTCACTTAAAAGCTGCCAAGAGAATCTTGAAGTATCTCAAGGGTACACAGAACCATGGTTTGTATTTTCCTTACACTTCAGATATTGATATAAAAGTCTATTCAGATGCAGATTGGGCAGGATGCAAGGATGATAGGAGGAGCACTTCAGGATACATTTCTTTTGCAGGTGACAAACCAATCTCATGGTCTGCAAAGAAGCAACCAACTGTGGCATTGTCTTCTACAGAGGCAGAATATAGAGGGCTAGCTAATGCTACTCAAGAAGCAATTTGGATTAAGCTTTTGTATACAGAATTGGGCTTATATACTAGGCCTCCAATTATCTTTGGAGATAATACAAGTTCTCTTCACCTTGCAGCTAATCCTATCTATCATGCCAGGACCAAACACATAGAAGTTCATTATCATTATGTGAGGGAGAAGTTGCTAAGCAAGGACATTCAGCTGACCTATGTGTCAACTAACATGCAATGTGCAGATTTGCTGACTAAAGCTTTGGATGGAACCAAACTTTGCAGGTTCAAGTCTATGATTGGATTACATGATATACTTGAAGATTGAAGATGAAGACTTAAGCCAAAATGTTTGGCTTGAGGGGGAGCTGTTGGTGTAAATCACAAGCCTACACATTTGGCTTGGGAGATATCATGAAGACTCTACATGCATGAAGAACCATAGGAACATATGCTAGTGGTTTATTACCACTTTACCTCATTCTAAAAGTCAAATTGACTTGGAATCTTTTGTAATCATCTACCTAATTGATTCGTGGAAAAACGTAGCTCACTTGATTGAGAGAATATCTCCAAACCTTTAGGAGCTTGATTAGAGGGAGCCAAGAATTTGAATTTGAATTCAAATTCTTACACATTTCATATAAAAGGTGAACTTGAAAAGTCGTGTGTAGTGAGATCACTCCCGAGCTTCATTCTACTGTCATTGAGTGTGTGTGAGGACTACATCATAGCCTACACATCTCTATACCATTAGGCAATGCTTGTCATGCCAATGGGATTGTACACAAGTGTTAATTTATAGATACATTTACATCATTCATCTCTGTGCTCATTGATTGTCTACTCCAAAGTCTGTCAACTTGTCAAGGGCATATCTCAGTCAATACTCCACCAAATTCAGTGATTCAAAGCTTGTTGGATTCAGCTCAAAGTCATCTACATGGTAAAAAGTTTAAAGTGATTTCATTCAGCCAATTCAGAGAAATCGTCATCGAGGTGCTCACTGGTCTATCTCTGCTACAGTCCTAAAAAGTCGGGGGTATACCAAATCTTGCTAAATTAATTTCTCTTAGCATAGTTCATTATTTTACATCATTCCACTTGCAAATGGTAGCTTACTAAGTTAATTGAATATACCTAGAAGGAATTTTATCAATTGCTACTATGCTGGTCACACTGAGCAAAACATTGAGCAGGTGTCAAGACCAAAATAGAAGGTTTTTTTGACTTTGTGACTTCCAAAGTTATCTGTTTTGATTCAATCATTGCACACTTCATTTCCAAAGGACATAGTCCATTTCTTGGTGTCATTGGAAAGCTAAGAAAGTCTACTAATCAAGTCTGAAGCTAAAGAGGGCTGGTACAAAGCAGGTTTTAGCAGTACCTACTCAATCTCTTGGATCATCCATCCATCTTTCCCAACATCTCATAGTTAGCAACTTGTATAAGAAAAACTCTCGATATCTTGTTTAGAGAACATCCATAATAGACAGGGAGTGGTCACTTATGAGTTTTGCTTCCAATTGTTGTACTTTCTTATTTGCATCCACATGGGCATCATCGAACATATGTTCAAGGCTGAGTTTCACCTTTGTTTGCTCTTTCTCTTAAGAGGTCACTCTTGCTTTTCTAATTCATGCTAGTTGGGTTGAATTTGATGTGCCTTGATCTTGATTTTCGTCCTTTCTTCTCTTCTCAGGCATGTGAATGATTTTTCTTCTGCACCTCTACCTCTTTCTAGTTTTGGGATCGAGTCGTGAATGTTAGAATCTCCTTGACTTGCACTACTCTAGTCATTGTAATCATTTCTAAGGGGTAGAAGTTTCCTTGCATGTTAGTTGAGATAATTGCCTTCTTGCAATCCTTGTTGTAGTGGTCCCCTTCCAGGAAATTTTCGCATGGAGGTGCATCTTCAATATGGGAGCAATTCGTTTGGATATGACCAGCAGTAGTAGCCCATTACGAGCTATTGGGATCTATTTTACGAAGGTAGTGCCCTGTATCATAACTTGTTGTTGGACGTATTTGCATAGAAATAAGAAATAGATGGAGAGAATATTATCCTAAGAGTTGGGGGTAGTTTGGTTCTCATCATTGCATAGTTGGGGCCAGATTTTGCGTTTGATTTGGGAGTTCCATTCACTTGAGGTGGTAGCAACCGTTTGCTTCATGTTCTCCTTTTTCACGAAATTCGGGACAAAATCATTTACATTTCTAGCTCATTCAATTAAAGCATTCTTTAGAGATATCTACTGGAAAAACGGGGATGGACACTAGTAAGACTAAACAATCTCGTTTATTATCTTAGACATTCAATAGTTGAATTGAATATCTGAAGGAATTCAGTTCAATTATCTGAAGGACTAAACAATCTCGTTTACGACACGCAGCGAGGACATTCTCAGATTTTTTTTTTTTTTTCTTTAAGGTGGTTTATGAAATTTCATCTCTCGTACATTCTCTTTATTGTATTCCTTCAAAATCTGAACTGATAGAAAGCCCCGGTAGAAAATCCCGGCTTATAGAAAGCTCCCGTTACTTACACATACATTTGCATGCAAACTTGAAAAATGTACATCGTTAACTACATATAGACAGAAGTCAATAATATTTATATCCAGCGGGCATGGTTTAGCGGATAGTTTAGCAGATGTGTCTTGTTTTCTTAGGCAGATGACCAGGGTTCAAGTCCCGTCCAGAACTAGATGCCTCAAAGTTTTTTTTTTTTTATCTAAAGGAAGTTCGGCAATAGCCTACTCTCCCGGACTTGAATTAAATTAAGAAACAAAGGTACAAAGATGCCTCAAAGTTCCCCAAGATAGGTGCCTCTACCTTAAGAGGTCTCGTGTGTGTCTTTTCAAATTCATTGAACTCTCAAAAAAAAAAAAAAAGATATATTCATATATGCGCACATGCAAACCGCTACAAATATGCACGCGTATACATTGATGCATCTGGCACATACACTAATCGGTATTTAATGTGTTCGTCCTTATCTCTGTAGATACGAAATCATTGCAAAGGGATGGTTTTAAATAATTCCCAGAAATTAAGAAACCCTAGCGAATGAAAAAGATTGCAAATGCAATAAAGAAAGTGCACCCGAACGCCAAGATCTCCGCATATTATGCTATATGATCGAAAAATTGGGAACTCTGTACTCATTCTCAAACGAATTAATGCATATTTAGATTTTGATGACGACTTCAACTTCATAGTCAATGTGAGCCGTCACATTTCATGTCCCACAAAAACAAAAACTGTACAGATGCTGCAAATACAACCGCTATCCTCAATTTTGACTTGATTATGTTAATATTATATATATATATATATATATATATATATATATATATATATATATATATATATATATATATATATGTTGTAAAACCAAATATATTGTTATGTATTCATTTAGCATGGTTTGGACTTTTGAGTACACACTACAAGGAAACAGAGAGTTCCTAATTATGCCATGCTGCAGAATACAAAATTCAGCAAAGAGGCGGCCAACGTAAGCACCTACGACATTAGCTCTATCGTTCACTTTCATCAACCGCATGTTTTTGCCCAATTAATATAAGAAAATATCGATCGAGAAAGGTAGGAAAGTTGGTGTGGCTACTATTATTGGGCCGTTTACTTGACGAATATACTGTGGACTAGCAGGCGCGTTTAGATGTCCTTTAGCAAGTCTGCTCGTAGGCTACACATTCTAAAGGCATACTCATGCATGTACGGATACATACGTCATCACGCATACAACTAGAATCTCATGCTGTGTCCATACACCTATTTCTTCATGCGGCTTCATGGCTTCAATTGTGTAGGTGGTGAATAAGTGTGTGGGTTACGGTAGTGCAAGATGCATTTATTCTTGGATTACACATTAAATCTTAAATAGAACACTCACGAGATTCACAACGCAATATGTTGACTGAAATCTCCAAAACCATAAACAAAATAGAAAGAGATAAGAGATTGGACACAAAATTTGGTACAAACTCCCTCCACATACTCACATGGATGAGTCTATTATGTGTATTTATAAGTATTTTTCATTACATCTTGAATAAAATATACATAAGGATGGCACTTCAAAAAGCGCATTTTTTTGAGAATCTTCTGTATTTATAAAATTCTTGCTCTCGAAGCGATCTAGTATTTTTACAAAAAGGTCAATTTCTAAGCGATCTTCTATTTGTACAAAAAAAATATCTAAAATATTATCTTTGAACTATCTTCAAAAATATTTGAATATGTTCACATGCCACTACAACATATGAGGGGCATACCAATATTTTCCATACTGATGGTCAACCCTCGACATCGGTATGACTGTTGAAAACATCTCTAAAGATCTTGTTAGGCATACTGGTGGTCACTTGACCATCAATATGACTATTTAAAACAGATCATCGGTATCCATTGTAGTCATTGGTATGGGCACTAGTATATGCATCAATATAGGCATCGATATAATTGTCGGTATAAATGTCAATAAATTACTAAAAATTACCACTGCTCATACCAACGCTTATATTGATCTTTATATCAATGCCTTTACCAACACCGTGTTTTAAACATATAGCGATCCGAGAGTAGAAATTCGATATTTTACACGTCATTTGAACTGAGTACTGCTTCTATCAAACTTGCACACGTGAACTAAATTGTCACATGCATTGTCTTGTGCACATACACACACACACACAAATCTCTCTCTCTACATGCACATGCACACATATCCTTTGTCTCTCTCTAGATCTCACGTCTCTTAGCCTTTCTCTTTCTCTATGCTTTTTGTTTTATAGTTTCTCTTTTCTTTGGTCTCGCCAAAGTTTTTTGGTGTCGATTCTTTGGAATTCGATGAGAGACGATGTTCATTAGGCTTTGATGACAACGATCCAAAAGGGAGGCATACATATAAGTGATCGTTTTATTCTCTATTGATAGAGAGTGAGAGAGAGAGAGAGACATAGAGATAGAGAGAGATGAAAGAATTAGAAAAAGAGAAAGAGAGAGAGAGAAAGAGAGAGAGAGAAAGAGAGAGAGAGAGATTAAAGATAGAGATTAAAGAGATAAAAGAGAGAGAGAGATCAAAGAGAGAGAATATCAGAAAGAGAGAGAGATAGAGATACATACACACATGCATACATGTACACACACATATACACACATGCATACATACACACACACCTATACACACATACATACACATACATATGCACACATACATACACACATGCATGCATACATACACACACATGCATGCATACATACACACACACATATACACACATGCATACATGCACACACACATATACACACATGCATACATACACACACATACATATACACACAAGCACACATACACACACAAACACACATGCATACATACACATACATATAGACATATGCATACACATACATATGCATACATACATTCACACACATACATCCACTTACATAAATACACATATACATACACAAACATACGCATACATACACATATACATACACAAAGATATGCATACATACATTCACAAACATACGTTCACACACATACATACACATACAATATTACATACACAGATGCATATATTATATACATACATGCATATTACATACTCACATATATATTACATACTCACATACACATATTCATGCATATGCATGCATGCATACACGCATGCATTAACACATATACATACACACTCACATACATATACACACACTCACATATATTCATACACAAACAGACACATAGATACATGTATACATACATAAACATATGCATGCATACATTCACACACATATGCATACACATACATATTATATACACACATGCATATACAAACACACACATATACATACACACTCACATACATATATACACACACTCACATATATACATACACACTCACACCTATACAGACACACGCTCACATACATATTACATACACACATGCATATACATACACATGCATATGCATACACACACATATGCATACACATGCATATGCATACTCACATATTTCTTACACACATATACATACACACTCACATACATATACACACACACTCACATATATACATACACACTCACACCTATACACACACACACTCACATACATATTACATACACACAGGCATATACATACACACACATATGCATATACATATACACACATATGCATATACATGCATATGCATACATACAAACACACATGCATGAGCATACATACATACACACATATGCATACACACATATTAGTTCCACTAGATTTTTAGGTTTTTTACATACATATAATCAAATATATATCAAATAGGGATTTATGGTTTTTTTATTAAATTAAATATTTATAAGAAAAAATAGAATATATAATTAAATATATACATGCATAAAACAAGATATTAGTATAGATAAATAAATATGAAAATAGCTAGTGTTTTAATTAATTATATATAATTAAATATATAAAAATAGGATTAGGGTTTTTAGGCTATTTACACATGCATACACACATATACATGTTTTAGGTATAGATCATTATGATTAGGCTTTTAGGGTTTTTACACATGCATAACATATATACACATATACACATATAATACATATACATATATACATGTATATACACATGCGTACACACATATACATGGATTAGGTCTAGGTCTTTAGGATTAGGGTTTTAGGGGTTTTACACATGGATAACATATATACACATATACATAGATAATATATATATATATATATATATATATATATATATATATATATATATATATATATATATATATATATATATATATATATATATATATATATATATATATATATATATATATATATATATATATATATATATATATGCATATACACATGCATACACACATATACATGTTTTAGGTCTAGGTCTTTAGGATTAGGCTTTTAGGTTCTTTACATATATATAATCAAATATATAAAAATAGGGTTTTATGGTCTTCTAATTCAATTAAATTTATATAAGAAAAACATTAAGAAACATATCAAGGATAAGAATTATAATATATAAATAAATAAATTATATATATATATATATATATATATATATATATATATATATATATATATATATATATATATATATATATATATATATATATATATATATATATATATATATATATATATATATAAAATAGAATGATTGTAGTGTTTTAAATCAATAAATATAATATATAAAAATAGGATTTTAGGGTTTTTATCAAATTAAATATGTATAAGTAAATATATAAAAAATGAGTTACAATTTAATATTAACATATGTAATCATATATGTATAAAAATTAGGAAAAAAAGTACAATATATAGGCAAATATAATAAAAAATAGGATTAGGTTTTTTTGGTTATTTACACATGCATACACACATAATACATATACATATACATATATACACAGGTAATACATACACATATATACATATATATACAGATGCATACACACATATACATGTTTTAGGTGTAGTTCATTACAATTAGGTTTTTAGGGGTTTTACACATGCATAATATATATACAGATATAAACATATAAACATATACACAGATACATGTATATACACATGCATACATACATATACATATTCTAGGTCTAGGTCTTTAGGATTAGGCTTTTACGTTTTTTACATATAGATAATAAAAAGAAATATATATAATTATATATATATATATATATATATATATATATATATATATATATATATATATATATATATATATATATATATATATATATAGGTCTTTAGGATTTTTAGGTTTTTTTACATATACACATATACACACATAATACATATACATATACACATATATATATACATGCATATACACATATATATATACATGCATACACACATATACATGTTTTAGGTTTAGGTTGTTTGTCTCATGACTGGCACAAGTTTTTATAGTTTGTGCTCCCTATAGCTTTAAAAGATTGTCTTTCGGAGAATGTGAAAACAACCATTTATAAAATCAGTTCCTTGGTACAGTGGATCTCTTCTAAAGAGATAAATAGAGGTAGCATATAGAGTGCAAAACTCAATGCTATAGAGCCTATTTATATTGTAGAGAAATACGTTTCCACAAGTATTCTCACAATTCAGCTTCATTTACAACTTCATGTGGTAGATGAAGCTGCAATAGCAGGAACTATTCATAGTCGATGGATGTTCTTCTTAGAATGCTTCATGAAGACATTAAGAGGGTTTGTTTGGCAGAGAGCACTTCTAGAGGGCAGCATGGCAGAGGGATGGCTTGTACAAGAGTCTATTGTATTCATAGCTGAGTTTCTACGCATGTCGGGTCCAGAAATGCCTTGATTATGGTGCGATGATGAAGATGTTCATCTCCTAGGCGATGAATCAAGGTATGCAAAGAAAAGTGGATGCAGCTTTCAGAGAGAAGGCAATGAAGTTTTGCATCATTAACTAAGAGCCTATGCAGAAGTGGTTAGAAAGGTATGAACTTACCAAGGAGACAAACACAAAGGAAAGAGCTCAGTTTCGAAAGAATCGTTCCATTCGATTTTTGCACCTTCTAGAAAGACTTCGACCTCTTCCACCCTTTCCAACAATCACATGGCTAGACACAACATCTTCATAAGTAAAGGCAACGGTTGAAGATATCTCTGAAGAAGAAGAAATCTCAAAGGGTTGTGATTGGGAGTATTCTAAATACGATGCACTTATGTCTCATGGAGGACACTTTCGGATCGCACTAATTGACAAAAATAGGTCTACTTTTGATAGTGTGGTGATGGTGAACTTCTTCCAAAAAAGTAAAGCTAGTGCAAGAGATGGCAATGCTCAAGAAGGCTAGCTAGATTGTTATGGAGTGATTCAAGATATCTTGACGCTATCCTTTAGGAAGTTTGATTGCTTTGTTTTTTTGGTGAAATGGTTCAAAAAAGTCACCTCTCAAAGAAACGCAATAGTGAGGCAGAATAAGCAAGATTTGCTTCAAGTTGTGGCCAAAAAGGTATGTACAGATGAAAGAGATACATTTGTACTTCTTGAAAACTATGAGCAAGTTGTTTTTATGCCAGATTTGAAAGAACCAGAGTGGCTATTTGTTTTACAAGTCTTTCCACATAGTAGAAAAATTTGTGAGAACATAGATGTAGAAGAAATTCCATCTGTAGTGAACTCTGAGATTCATTTAGTAGTCGAGGAGGAAGAGATCATTGTCGGAGATGAAGAGGTCTTTGAAGAAGAAATGAAGCAATAGATGATGATCAAGAAGGAGCTAGCATACCAAGAGATCTAGAAGTCACCAATGTAGAGCTAGATATCCTCTATGCATTAAATCTCCAAGAGGATGCTAGAATAGAGGATTTTTGTATCAAACACTTGTACGCACTAATTTGTGTTTATTTTTTAGCTATGTTCTTTTGTACAATACTATTTTTGTATATTATCTTTATTATCATATACTAATTATTTGAGTTCTTTTGTTACACAACACGATGGGAGACAATCCTGTAGTCACTCCACATTCCATGACTGTGGAGCCATTTTTGGAGTTTATATCTCAGGCACCTCCCACGTATATGGCTATCACATCACCGTTTTAGATCGCTCACGGTAGCACTCCTCCCAGCCTCACTCCTGCGGACCTCACTTCTGCTAGCCACTCCTACCAATGTCACTCCTATGGGTGGGGCTACTCTCATCACAGGTACGTCTCTTGGCTTTATGAATCCACCACAACCACCTTCGCAGCCATCCCCTAGTGTCTCTAGTAGTAGACATTTGCATTCAACATCTCAATGTGATATAGGTGTAGGCCCATCCCATAGGTCAAGGTCAAACTCTGGAGGAGGAGGAGGTTCGAGGAGTGGATCTATAGGTGGCTCTAGAGGAGATGGATGTTATGAAGGGAGTGTGACAGGTATTGTGTTGCCCACTTCTACTCCCAGAGAGAGTACCTATGATGTAGTTATGCCACATGGTATGCCATATGGTACAACACGTACACCTTGGGGTGCTCATGGCCATGACGACTCCAAGGTGTATAGTATTCATGATGGAGATCTGGTGATGGATAGGGCTGGAAAGACCATGCATCAGCGCATATGACAACATTGCTCCATAGAGTTTGGATACTCTTTCATGTTGAAATGAAGTGAAGAACATAAAGATTGTAAGAACTATATCACAGAGATGATCTATCAAGAGTTCCAGCCATCACATGGGCATCCTATTGTCAGCTTAGAGTGGATTCAACACAGGGCATATGAGGTTATGTCCTATCGACGATCTGAGGCTCATGATGCTTTAAGAGCAGGCTTACCAAAGCTTGTATGGTTAGATGTTAAGGAGTTAGCAGTAGTACACTCCTGATCGATATCGCCACTAGCGAGATGCGGTAGCCACGTGTCTAGATACGGTCAGAGTGTCACATTTGGGTAGTGGTAGATATGACACTATGCATCACGAGTTTGTAAGTATCATTTGGTTTATTAAACTTGTTTGTGTTAAGCACATCATGTATGTTCATCTAACAATTTGCATATGTGTTGCAAGAGTTGGCAATGGGTCGTCCTCCAACAGGAACCGAGGAGGCTCATGGATAATCATGGATTGGTTACACTATTGGAGGACTTATAGGGATCTGGTGCGGTCATTTCGTTGGAGCATCTATGATGAGGTGATGAGCTTATAAACTTGGTTTGGTGTTTTTATTTGTTGTTTGTAAAAATCATATAATTTGTCCCATTTCATGAATGTTCTTTATTGCACGATTGCTTTGATCCTTCTAGGCATGTGTATGGCAGTGGTGTGCTACAATTTTGTATTTGTCTCATATATGGCAGTGGTGCAGCAGAAGTTTGTATTTGGTTCCTATATGGTAGCGCTTTTCCACATTTTGTATTTGGCTCATACATGGCACTCATCTGCCACACTCTTGTACATGCTTCATTTATGGAATATATAAATTTTGTGTACATGGTTCATGATTCATTCTACTTATCTCTATTGTATTCGATAGTATTTTGCTTTATGAAATCATGTTTTGGTTGCCATTAGAGTACACATCACATGTACTCAATTTTTCTTGTGCAGAGTGTATTGTGTTTTGCTACACAACATCATGGTAATGTTGCTACTGCAAGAGACAACATAGTGTGCCTAAAAAAAAATTTGCAAATATGGTCGTCCATATGCACATCGGTATGCCCAGCATGGTCCTCGATATACGTGATGTTATGCCCAGCATGGTCACCAGTATAGGCACCGATATGAGCACAGTATAATCGACACATATATCAATGCCTATACTGATACTTATATCAATGCCTATATCGTTGCCTATATTGGCACCTATACCAGCGCATTGTTGTCAACGCATATGCCAACCCTTACATTCATGTCAGAGGAAAATTGCACCCGTGCATTACCCCAATAAAGGGCTCGGTATATGCCTGATATGTTATAGTGTTCATTCATGCCATCATGATTCTTCACCTACTAAATGAAAACACAAATCACATTAAAAAGCTCAAGATATTAAAATCCATATAACATTCCATTATTATAAAGTATGACATGCCTCCCACTTGATGCACTGGACTTGTAAAAGTGCCAAAGTTAGCTCAAGATTTGAATTCAATTGACACAACAAACCATCTTCATTCATGCAGTTCAAAAAGATCAAATTGTTCTTTGGCTTTATGGAATACAATCCTAAAGATCCCTCAGTTTTCTTCCCCCTAAGTATGGTCAACTTAAAAATAAACCCAAGATCACAACAAACAGATTTTGTATGAGAAAGTTATGCCAGTTCAGGGTTCTAAGTCTAAAAGAGGGTTAAAACAGGCTAACACGCAAACAGGAATAACTCGCAGTGTCTTCTACGGCCTCTTCATGCTCTAATAACCTTTAGTATTTCCCCAACTTTTCAAAAATAAACCCAATATCTTTGCCCTAAAAAAAATAATGCCAAATTTGCTCGTCAATCAAGATCGAGTGGTCTGTCAATCGCGATTGATGTGTCAGTCACCGTCGACGTGTCGATCACAATTGACAGATCCGTCGTGGCTGTCGGTCACGATTGATGGGTCAATCACGATTGACACATGGCCCGAAATTTCAGTTAGTCGTGGTCAAAGGGTTGTTGATTGGGTCAGTCGTGATTGACAGGTCTGTCGTGGCTGTCAGTCGCGATTGATGGGTCAATCATGATTGATGGATCGATCGCGATTGACATGTGGCACGTGTAGGCTCTGTCGGTCGTGGTCAATCGATCGTTGACTCTGTTGGTCGTGATTGACGAGTCTGTCGGCAAGTGTCTGTCGTCCTTTGTCGATCGCGATTGATGTGTCAATCGCGATTGACAGAAAACTAAGGCATATTAAAATTTTAAGCACATATTTAAGAAGCTCTAGGCATGCACATCATGGTTATGTACTTAGTTTGGCAAAATGTTCACTTTTTTTGTCAGTTGTGATTGACAGAGCCCACGCCTCGGGACCTACACAGTCAAAAATTTTACTTGTTGGAGCTGGTACAGCTGCTGGGGATGCTAGTTCCTGTAGAAGATCTCAGAAAACACACAAAAGCACAAGCACATACTCGCTCTCTCACTCTCTCTCACAAGTGAAATGAAGGGAATGGACGGAGAAGGGTGATGTGACCAAAAACTGAAAATGTCACGATGATGAAGATGGAGGTGGGAGATTGTGATCATGATGATGGTGATGAAGTGTGAAGAAAATACCTATGACTCCAATGCCTCAACTCTACGTCTTACCATCACACGCTCGTCCTCAAAGTTCTATCCCCGGCAACGGCGCCAAAATTTGGTGTAGCTCAGTGATGAGTAGCACCTCCTTTAATGTCAATCCGGAAAGATGTGAGGATGGTATGAAGACCTTGAACAAGTGATGGCACAAGTGTGTGAGTGAGAAGCACACAAACATGCACACACATACACACACACGTGCACACAAGGCAAGATCAAAGAGAGAGACAATGGAGTTCTTTAGATTAATCAAAATGCTCTTACAAGTTCAATTCTACAACAAGCTAACTTCAAAATTGAGTTGTCTAGCTCTATTTATATTTTTTTTTACTAGCTTTGGCCCTGTCCAGACCTACTGTCCGGCTTAGTTAAAAATTAGGCTCTAGGGCGTATTTGAGGGCTCAAACGGAGTCTAAAAAATATGAAAATTGATAGGTAGGTCCTCAAGCTCAAGGACTCCTTGGGTTGCACAAAAGAGAGCTACAAACATGTGGAATGGTATTTACAATGGTGTGGAGTGACTAAAATCACTATTTGGGAAGTATTTCTTCATGGAAAAATTTAAGGGCCTATTTGCCAGATGTGCGTTGACTACTTCGGCTGCTTGATCCTTGCTCTTACTCCCTTCTTTGGCTTCCTTGTCTTGCGGGTCCTTGGGTACCTTGACTGCTGCCAACAGTATCCTAAAGAAATGCTTACCTATGATTCATTTATGGTCATGCCCTATGCATATATGGGAAATATTATTGAAGAACCAACATGCTTTGAAGAAGCAAACACATGGAGTGAAAGGCAAGAAGGATGTGAAGATAATTGTAAAGAAGTGGGTATATAAGGTAAAGAAGAACTTAGATGGTAGTATTGCAAGGTATAGAGCTAGGCTTGAAGCTAAAGGATTTGCTCAAACAAATGGTGAAGACTATAAAGAGACATTTACCCCTACGGCTAAGATGAATACCATTAGAAATATCATTGATATTGTAGCAAGCAAGCATTGGGAGATGTATCAACTTGATGTCAAGAATTCATTTTTGAATGGAGAGATAAAGGAGTATTATAAATGGATGAACTCTTAGGGTTTGAAGATAAAATCAAACATGGTTATGTTTGTAGGTCAAAGAAGGCATTATATGCTCTCAAGCAAGCCCCAAGGGAATGGAATCAAAGGCTTCTATACTATTTGATTAGTTGTGGATACAATCAAAGCAGAGACAATCCATCATTCTTCTACATATGTGTCTATATAGATCACTTGATTATTATAGTTGATCATGAAGAAGGCATCAAGGACATCACATAAAGGCTTGGGAAGGAGTTTAAGATCTCAAACCTTCAAGATCTAAGATATTTCTAAGGTATTTAAGTCATATACAAGGACAATGGTATTTGGTTTATGTCGAGTCAATACATCTTGGATATATTGAAGAAGTATGGACTCATAGGGTGCAAAACATTGAGCAACCCAATGGAGGAAAAAATAAAATTGACTTCAATGGAAGGTAATGAAGTTTCCGATCCATTTTTGTACAAGTCTATAGTGGGATCTTTGAATTATGCCACTATCACAAGACCAAACCTAGCTTATACAATTGGTGTGCTATCTCAATTTACACACACACACACACACATAGATTTTCACATATACTTGCAACTAAAAGAGTACTTATATATCTGAGGGGTACATTAAATGAAGGACAAAGGTATATATATATTTGCAAGTGAAAGTATATACATATATTGATTGGTTTGGATCCAAAGGTGATAGGAGAATCACTAGTGGATATGCTATAATGCTTGGCAAGAAGGTCATCTTTTGGATGGCAAAGAAGTAACCTATAGTTGTTATATCTTCCACACAAGCTGAATAAAAAGCTTTGGCACAAGTAACATGCGAGCTTATGTGGCTCAAGAAGCTCATGGTTGAATTAAATTTCCACGCAATCAGTTTGCTATGGTGGGTGATAACATGAGTAGTTTGTACCTACCTGCCAACCCTATATTCCATGCTAAGAGTAAGCACATAAAGGTATACTATCACTACGTCAGGGAGAAGTAACATGCGAGCTTATGTGGCTCAAGAAGCTCATGGTTGAACTAAATTTCCAAGCAATCAGTTTGCTATGGTGGGTGATAACATGAGTAGTTTGTACTTGCCTGCCAACCCTATATTCCATGCCAAGAGTAAGCACATAAAGGCTCAAGTGCAACACACAAGTACGAAGGATCCATGTGCTGACATGTTCACCAAAGCTTTGGAATAATAAAGCTTATTAAGTTCAAAAGAGGCATTGGATTGCTCAAGCTAGGATGAAGACTTGGAGGTTAAAGCTTGAGGGGGAGTGCTAATTTTCAAGCTCCAACCTTAAATGTATTGTTTCTCATCATGGTAAGTTATTAATTAAATGTATTTTTTTGCATCATGGTTTCCCAAAAGTTATTCTATCATATTGAAATGCTCATTTTCATAATTAATTTTTGGTTACATTATTTCAAGATTTAGGTTCCAAAATAAAATTTAGCTCTACGTCTCATTCACAATCATATTAACTTCTAAGTTTTCCAATTCCATGCATGTGTTTTTGACATGGAACATGCTTATGATTGTTTAGTGATGGGACATGTGACTAGCTATCCATATCTATTCTATTCTTATCAGCTGAAACTAAAGGTTGGAAATTCTCAACATCCTCTATCAATTCCTAGCTTAGGCTAAGTATGGATAGAGGTTTTGATCAATTAGGGTTACGTTAAGCATGACCAAGTCCAACAACTCTAATCACTCAAGTGCAAGTACAAAGAAATTACATCTGCGGAACAACCAAGGGAAAAGAATTTAAATCAAGTGACCAAACTTAAGTGTTCCTTGTGATAGAAATTGATGGGACAAGAAGTGACATCCTAAAAAAATTAAAAAGAAAAAGTGATTAATACAAATTGATCCGCAACGAGGTTGTACTTGGGAAAAAATTGGGGCTATTCAATTAGCCATATGCACCTTAGATCAATACGACACCTAGGGAGACATAGACAGAGTCTTAGGTCTTCAGAGGCTAGTGTCAATCATACTATTAGGTCTTGGGTCTAGCAGTTCACCCATTATTCGCACTACCCTAGCTCTAAAACTAGCGAGTCCGAGATGTCTCATGGTATGGAAAGACCCACAAGAAGTTCAGGTGTGCCATACTTACAAAGGGTCAAGGGCCCGTAGAAGACATATCTGGAATACCTTAGGACCAACCGATTAGGTGCTTGCATCCATGAGGACGACATAGGAAGATATGTGGTCCAGATCAAAAACCTAGATCAACCCATTGGACTAGAGCATCTAGTAGTCAAGTTTGAAAATGGAGCATACTTGGACAAAGGATGAACCATACACGTAGTCATCAGCCACCCAGATAGGACCAACGAATTTGGCAATGTGATCCCAGAAACGGACATAGGAGACCTAGAGCAAGGAAACATAGATGGCTAGCCTAAAATGCCTCAAGGTAAGTCAATCCTCACTAGAATCCTCACACCAAAGTGGGTTCCCCAGGACAATAAGAGCATAGATCTGCTCCTGAACCGAGAGACCGATGAAACCTTTTGGAGGTATAAGCCTAATCAACGGAATGAGGTAGGAATGATCACCAAAATCGTTTATGCTATAACTTGAAGAAAACCCAAATAAATAAGTCCACTTAGGCTTAATATCTTTGGAAGATTGAAAAGGTTCTTATACATAACATCTATCTTGGATGTTCAATTTAGTTATCTAGTTCTAACCGACTACCCTAGTCTTTTGCAAAAGGAATTAGATACCATATCTAAGACGATTCCAAACGATTTGGAAAGCGGAAAGAAATAACTAAAACTTTGTACAACCAATTCAAACTTTAAAGATACGTAAACTTGCTATGAGTCAAAGTCTAGATGACTCAGGACTTTAATTTCTCAAAGACCTGTTTCAATGCAGCATTGAAGCATTTTTTCTATCTTTAAGAGAAATAACCTGGATTCTCAAAAATATTCAAAGTAAATAAAAAACATCATCCAACCACAAGATACTAGTGTGGTAACCAACATCAGTGTGTCGACCCATTGAGGTTCTCCAACTTTGGTTGACCTTGCGACTAGAATAAAGACTTAGTCTTATTTATTAAGACCTCTTAACAAAAGCATCTTTTTTGCTTACCCATGGGCCTTTAGAGATCCAAGCATACACTGATGCCTCTCGAATTTCGAAGCTAAGATTCTTTGATATACCTTTGGTTTATATCACTATTTGGGCTTAAGTAACCATACCAAAGGTTTGGGAACTATTGGGAACTACTTGCTATTAAACTTTCTCGAATCCTACAAGGACTCCATGAGAGCTTAAAAAAGATGATGTGCTCCCAATGTCACCATGCAAGCTTGCTCTGATACCAATGTAAGGAATTGAACTCACTACCTCTTGGATAGGAATGTGATGGGCTAACCACTGGCCCCAAAAGCAACGGTTGAGGATTACTTCCAAATCCTCCCTCTTAGGGTGTAGTTCAACCATATCCTACCTATCAAGGGTGTGGTTCAACCATCTCCAACCTATCACTTTATTACACTAGCATACTCTCAATTTCATTTGAAGTAGATGCATAATTACCTTTTCCTTTGTATGAAAAGTTGGTCTTCTCCCTTTGAGAGCAATCCCTTGCATAGCGGCCATACTAGCCACAAATGAAGCAACCTTTTGAGTTGTGGTTGTCTTGATTTTGGTTGTACCTACCTCCTCTTCTCTAAACGTGCCTCTTCCTCTTGATGAAGAGACTTTATTTCCTTGGTCTTGATCAAGACCACCACTTGATCCTCTCCCTTGCCTTCCTCTTCATCTCCCTTGATTCAGTCCTTTTCCTCTACCTCTACCTGCATAGAATGTTTACCACCCCTTTCTTTTGAGCCTCCAATGTTCATCTCCTGGATGACCATGAAGGCCACCAATTGCTCAAAATTGAGAGGAGTATATCTGACATAGATACTTTTTGTAAAAACCTTCCACTTCTTATCATTCCTTAGCCCATTCAAGGTTTGTGCAATGTGACAACTTATGGATCCTAATGCATCACTCACATCTTTGATCCTCAAAACATAATCATTTATACTAGGACTATGTTTTATTTCGTAAGTTGTTGAGCTCATTCTTCAATTGGAACTTTTTGACTTTGGTTGAAGAGGAGTAAAGTCTCTCTAAGGTTTTCAATACCTTTATGGAGGTATCTAGATCTTGTATATGCCCTATCATGGCATTGCTAATGTGCTATGATAATATAAAAATGACTCTCATATCTCTCTCATTCCACTCTCGAAAGCTCCTTAGTTGATGAAGAGTTGGATTCTCACCCAATCTAGGTCTAGCATCTATGCCACTAATGAGACCCCATAATTATTTCCCCATGATGTAGCTAGATATTCTAAATGTCCATGGTTGATAATTTTTTCTCCCAATTTCTCAATTTGAGTGCTATACTTTGACATGATGTACTCCAACATACTTTCTTAGATCCTTTGATGTGAGAGGAGTGAGAAATAACAATAGATTTTACCTATATACTTCAAAATTACCAAACAAATGAAGTAGATGCTCTCGTTCTTCACCAGTAGAATCCCCTTAACTTGGTTTTGTGCTCTTGAACTTGAACCAATAGTTGTCCTTCCTTCAAAGTCCTTCAATGGATTATCTTGTTCCTCCTTGAATGCCTTTGTATGTCAAAATTCTTTGATACTAGTGATGGGAGAATGTAAAACTTTCCTATGCAACTTTGAAGCATAGATGGCCTCACAAGCACACTCACATGTACCTCTCCTTACTCAACTAAATGATTCTCTAAACTCATGCAAACTGAACCCAAGAGCTTTTATACATAAAAACTAAAATATATGAACACACTTATGCAAGTTACCTAGCTCGAAATGCTTTATTCCTACTATGAGAAGCAATTGCTCCAAAATATACTACTTATTTCCTTCGTTAATCATGCACAAAGAGACCATTGTTCACTTGTGGAGTTATTTCTTTGAGAATATGCAGATTTTGGACAAGAGCTTTGATATGATTACAAGAAATGAGTACAAATTGATAAGGGAGCTCTACTCAACATCAGAGCTATCTAGCTCATGCACACAAAAATCTGTGAGCTAGATATGGTTACCACATCATGCAATCTTGAGATTGATCACTCTTTATTCCTTATTTATGTATCATGGCATTGTGTTGATCTTCAATTTATGGCTTATGATATTTTAGATTGATAGTTTTTTGCATCTCACTTTTGAGAGAGATTATCTAGATCTCTATTCATACTTGCACTCTCTTGTTTTATTTCTAGATATATGATCTAGGTTGGAACCCAAATGCACACCCCCTTTTTCTCTTTAACTAGCTATTTTGTTAGCCTACAAACATTAATTTATTTACCTATGTGATTCTTCTCATTTTAGGAAGATGATTGCCACATGGTTGTTTGGTTCCATAGTCCATTTTTGTAGGGATAATGGTATCAAAATTTATCCACTTTTGATGGTAGGTAGGTGGTCAAGTAGATATAGGATGTTCATGTGATAGCCTTTTAGTTTTTGGTTTATCTCCATTCACTAAGAGTGACCACATATGACCCATGATAGGCTGGACTTATTCTTCATTTGGAGGTATATTGCCGTTTTATTGGTGTGTATGTCCATGAACTTCTTGGCATTAGTTTATCGCCATTCACTAAGAGTGAGCACATATGACCCATGATAGGCTGGACTTATTCTTCATTTGGAGGTGTATTTCCATTTTATTGATGTGTATGTCTATGTTTGGATTAGTGACGTGGTGATAGTTATTCATTTTGTTGTTGTTATTGGTTACCTTTCATTGATTTCTTACTTTATAAGGGATATTCTTCTAGAGTATTTCTACACTTCATCACATCTTTGTACAATCATTTTGGAGATTTTCTAAGCATATTTATGCTCATGTTTTTCATGTGCATGAGGTCCATAGTTATGTGATAGGTTGTTCACATGGTTGCTTCTTTAGCAAGACATTTGTGATGTGAGTCATGCATATGGACATGCAGATGTGATCTTATTGGTGATAAAGTATTGATTTATGGTTGATCTCTAGTCTCCTTTTACACTAATAATCTCTTAGATTTCCAACATCGGGTCTTATCAATTTAATGAAATTGAGTTTTTGGGATGGAAGGCTCAGATATGACAAACATTTGTTCACATACAATTACATATGCATGTGCATAAAGATGCATAGAGGGTTCATGACATGATTGACCATATATGGATGGATATTGATGCATTTGCTAGCTACACTATCAAATTGCATGTTTTGGATTGTATATATGAGTATATGATGTATGAGGAGTTCTAAATTACATTATGGTAGAGACTTTTTTTTTTAATAAAGGAAGTTTAACCTTAGCCTACTCTCCCGGACTTGAATTAGTTAGAAAGGAAAGTACAAGGGAAGGGGACTAGTGCCCACCAGATCCCTCGAATCCCACAGAGCAGGGGTAGCTTTTACAGATTTTAGGTGGCATTACAAAGAAGGTTAATCACCCTCTCATCACCCTCATGTGGGGCCCACTCGGGTTTAAGCTTGTTGTTTATCAAAAGGAGCACTTGATGATGCCTAAAGGGGTGGATTTCTAACAATTAATGATCCTTTTGCTAAGGAGGAACAATGATTTCTCAATCGGCCACTCTTTGGGGGAGTCACCAAAGTTAAAAGCACATCTTTCCCTCCATATCTTCCATAGGACCTCCCCTCAGATGGCATTCCAGAGAGTTACAAAGTAGACAATCGCTTCTCCCAATAGAGCTTGCTTCCAAGTGATATGTTTCTGAAGTCTAATTATCTTTTCGACAATCTGCCAAAGCCTATTGGAGTTGGGACAAGTAAAGAAGATGTGAGAAACATCTTTGATGGACCGATAGCAGCTTTTGCACCAGTGAGGTATCCCACAAATTTTGCTAGCCTTAAGGTTACTATAGATTCCACGATGAAGAATTTTCCATATGAGGATAGACTTTTTGATTTCTATGAGGAGGTGCCAGATAACCATGAGCTTCATGTTCCACCAAAGCTACTCCCATGATAGGCACCACTTCTTGTTGAGTTTAACATGATAATCAATGGTTTCTTTGATGTTCAGGTAGAGACTTGCATGATACTTATGTGAGTCTATTGACTCATGTGATGTCTTGGATGTTGGAGCTATGGCAGCAAAGGCCATACTCAAAAATGTTGCTTTAGGTGGATGAAAGAATGACATGAGACTTATATGTCCTTTTATTTACTCAATAGCACACATATGCCTTGGTTGCTTGATGCATTAGTCACTTTTAATGTTACTCCAGTTCAAGAGTGGTTTTGTTAATTCTCAAGTGAGAGTCATTGGCATGTGCACATGCTTGGTGGTTCATCATATGACACTTAGGGTGCAAGAGATATATGCCTTATGCTATCTACTGGAGCATCATTTACACTCAGATATGTACCTTATGTTCCTTTATTCTATATGAGCTTGATATAAGTTTAGAAATTCCAAGATAGTGGTTATCCTATATCACTTGTTGAGCATCATCATTAGTTGCAATAAGGACAACTTATGCATGCCTAACATACTAAGATTAGGAAAAAAGTATCTAGTGTAGGTACATGTGAGAGATTGTCACATGTCAGTGGGACTTCATTCTTATGTGTGGTGTGAGAGTCCTAATTTTTCATTTTTTCCACCTACAAAAATCTCTGTTGACATTGATGATCCACTTGTACGGCAAGATGTAGATGCTCGGATAGATGCTTGTGTGGAGCACGCTTTGGATGCTTATGATTCTTACATAGAGCATGATTTGGTTAATCATGTGGAGCATAATTTGGATGATAAATTGATTTCTCAATAAGAACATGTTTTGGATGCTCAAGAAGGGCATTGTAATGATGCTTAATTCAAGTTTGATCATCAGATTGACCTTAATCTTGATGTTGTGTAGTCGTCTCATGTTGATCATGATGATACACTTGGTGTAGCAAAGAAAAATTTTTCTTATGGTACGCAGTGTGTCTCAAAGCAAGCCAAATGTTAGGTTGTAGATCTAGATATATCATTGGCTTATAGAATGCCTAATTAGCATGTTGAGAGTTCAATGATTATGCATTTATTCTTGGATTCGCCCATGATAGATGTTTGCATGGATATTTTATGACATGCTACTCTTGATGATTATTCTTTTGATGCTTTGGATACAAGCATGGCTAATATGGCTAGGTTAGCTTGGATAGCATGGGATATTTTGATGTACAAGTTGTTTTACTTGACTAGAGACATTGGAATTACTATTGGAGCATTTGCAATTCGAATTGGAAACTGTATGATGATTGAAAAAAACATAGAGCATGTGGGATCCTTGCAAGAGGTTCAAGAGTTCTTTCATTAGTACAATGTGTGCTCAAAACATGTGAGTTTCAGTCTAGAGGAGTTTGCAACACATGGAAACATCTTGTTTGAGGCAATTGGTATAGATTGACATATATGACTCTTCTATATAATTTTTGTATAGGCCTACATCATTCTTTGTATATGTTGCTACTTATGGTCACATTGACGACTTAAGTTGGATATAATTGAGGATTATGAGTAACAGCACACGTAACACTCCCATTCTTGTTTGTAAATATATATCTCATATATACCTCATTCCCTCATTGATTCGTTTTGGGGGATTCAAGAGGCCCCCATTACCCTATGTATCTTTATACCTAAGTGCATCTATGTAGTAATTTCACTCTCTCTTTTATCTTTCTTCCTTTACCGTACACAACCAACTACAATAGTATTGTGTGTGTAAGTACACATCTATCCTCTCCTCTCATCTATAGGCTAGTTAAACTACTTGATAATGGATTATCATAAGTCCATTGAGTTGCACCCATGATCATCAAGATACCTTATATAAATAGAAAACAAAAACATGATATAATACTCATAGAGGCACAAGATGAAGCTCAAAAAGTCTATCAAATATTAGAGAAAAAAGGAAAACTACAAATATGGGTGCATTGTTAAATTCATTTCATTAAATATTTTCTTTAATTCATCTTTTGTTCTTCACTATCTTCGAACGGATCATTTAATTATTTTTTGAATTCAATTTTTATGTTCTATTTTTTACAGTAAGGGTTGCTTGTATGCATTGTCAAATTACCAATGCTTGTCATTATTTGGAAGAATATTTTCACCAAAAATTTTAGAGAGAAAATGAGAACTAGTGAGGTAACCATTCCCATAAGTGAGCAATGGAGAGTATGATCAAATATCTTGAGGGAGGAGCGATTCAAATATCTCATAAGGAATAAAGAGAAAAGATAAAGCCACCATAACGTGAAGGAGACAAATACCTTCTCCATCATAATGTTTAAGGAATTAGGAGGAAGAGATACTTCAAAAGATTACAAGAAAAGAATGAAAATTAAAAGAGAAAATATGAAAAGAAAGTTGATTAAAGAAACGTTCAAACATTTTTATGATATATATATATATATATATATATATATATATATATATATATATATATATATATATATATATATATATATATATATATATATATATATGTGTGTGTGTGTGTGTGTGTGTGTGTATGTATGTATGTGTGTGTGTATGTATTTGTGTGTGTATGTATGTATGTATGTATGTATGTATGTATTTTTGTATGTGTGTATGTGTCATAGATAATGTATATTTCTTTGTTTAAGATAATGAAAAATAGCACACAAGATCTCATCAGGAATAGTGAACAAGAAAACATATAATTTGAATAAATAATTGTCCTTTATTCTTTTTACGAATTCTCTTATACTGAAGGTAGGATATGAAGAAGCCGTTAATACCATAGGAAATTCTATCAACAACTTTGAAATTCCATTTAACACACAAATTTGAGTTTTCATGTAATAAGTGAACATTAGAAAACAAATTTTTAATACATATATAATTTCTTTTCTTATGATTTTCTTTGGAATTTTGACACTTATGAACTCGTGATGTAATGTTAACAACATTGATAGTAACTCGCTTTCTTCTAGTTGGATAGCTTATTTTCCAAGGAAGTGTGAGCCTAGGAGCCCAAAAACAGCTCATGGGTTTCAATGGTAGGGAAAAGGAAGGTGAAAAGGAGACTAAGTTCTCAAAGATATTAAAGTACATTTATCAAGGGATAGTAAAGAAATATACACTTACAATTTTCAACATGGATATCTAGTTAAACTATAAGGAGAACATTTCCATTACTTGGTACTAGACTATGTTAGAAACAAATCTCAAATTTCCAATCCCCATTATATAAATCCCATAAAGCATATAGGAAATGGGCACCATTTAAAAATGTATACTAGTTAAATAAAATGAAATTACCTGCCTTACATGATAAATTAATAATTTTGAAGATAAGAAGATAAAAGTATCATAAATGAAAACTTGATGCGAATTTGCATGAAAACTTAAGCATGGAAAATATTCTTTTAAGACTATGAAAGATTGTACATTATTAGAGTTCAATAACATTGCCAAATTTGTTGGTTTCTTAAGATGAAACCATGGAGACAACACTTCAGCTATTTCACCAATACTTCTACTGCTTCAACAAAGTACCTGTAAGGAAAAGAGCAAAAAGGAGAATGTAGTCACTAGATGTGAGACTAGTGAAAAACATATTTGGATCTACAAGACCTATTAAGAGAAAAATGCGGCTCACAACTTGATAATAACAACTAAAAGTCATTCTAGATCTAAGAAAATATCTTTGGTTGATAAGAATACCGTAAAATACCGTAGAAAGAGAGAAAGTAAAATCTCATAAGAAAATTCAACCCAAAAGGCTCCTCAAGTACCATTGAATGTAAAGGGGACGATATATTTGTACTTTCATACCAAAATGGAGAACTACGGAAAGCTCCATGACAATATAATGAACTCTCCTTGTGAAATATAATTTTTATCAAAGAAAATCAAAAGAAAGAAACAAGCCAATCACAATGATGTCCCAATAAAACAACAAATGTAAAGCTCTATGGGTTATCAAAGCACTAGAGAACATACTAGGTGTTTTTCTTTTATTCAATGAATTGACACCACAATATAACAACCCAAGGAAGTAATAGATGAATATTTATCTCAACAACATGAAGAAAAATTTCTAAATTTAGGGAAAACAACATAATTGGACTTTGAAGAACTTAAAGAAAAATATTACGATATTCAAATGTTAGAATAGCTTCAAGTTGATTAACATTAAGAAGGTTTTCTAAATAAATATTTTGTTTCTTTGTATCCTTGATTTCCAATAAGCAAAGCAGAGAATAATCTTATGAGAATACAATCAGATACAAGGGGAATGAATAGTGTTGCACTCATAACAAGAACTATAAGATTTCCTTCAAGTATGCAAAAATGAACGAAAAGTCCCTCCAAAACGAAATCCATAACACAAATTATAACTTCATTTTACACAATGGAAAGAAGTTTGGGCATAATGAGATTCTGATTGAAGAGCTTGCGTTAAAATAGTGTTGCCCCACAAATTAAGACCCAATTTTATTTGCACATAAGAGACACACATACACTCATATACATACAAACATATACACATACACACATATACACATGTAGAAGCATCTCAGATAGTGATGCTAGTTTCTTTATAGAAGACTTTGAGTCCTATTAATTTTCTTAAAGTTTTCATCATATCAAATTCTAATCTTTGTATATTCTTTGTTTCATTTTCTTTAATGAATAATTGGGTAAATATTTCTTTGAATTCAAAAATAAGAAGGTTAGATAGTTCTTAAATACATGGTTGGTTTAACCACTATGCTATGATGCATAAAATGTCTTGTTGCAAAACATCAAAAGCCTCCACAACCTTGTTGAATGCCATAAGAGAAGTGTTTTAGAATGTACTACGTTTTCAAATTTGATGGTCTTTGTAGGCGAAGGAGATCAAATATAAAAGAAATGGATGCTCTAGAGGTTGGGTTAATTAACCTACTTTGTGTATCATCCTGATTCCCTTGCAGTCTTTCCATTGTTAGTAAAGTCTAGGCCTTCTATGATAAAAGAGAAGTTCGATTTGATAGCTAGTGTAGTACTTGAGACCTCTCGTGCTCAACCATTTGATATTTATAGAATTAGATAACTTATTTTCTTTAGTAATGGAGAAACATAAGTACAAGTAGTACATAAGAAGAAGGGGCAAGAAGGTTTTAAGTAGGTAAAGGAGAATGGGACATCATTTGTATCGATTTCATTATATGGCTATGTATATCTCAAAAAAGCTTTCCTATTTTATTTTGTGGTATTAGACAGTTAACTAGACTGCATTGAATATTTCCCACCTACAACTTTGTTAAAACTCTAGAGGTAAAAAAGTTATTTTTGATGAAGATATATAGGTTCTATGTTCAACCCCAAGTAATAGTTTAATTTAAGAAAAAGTCTTATGTCGATTTTGGAGAGGAATCTTGAATCACTTTAGGACTAAGCAAATCTTAAGCACCATCTTCCATCCTCTTGTGCACCGTTTTCCATCCTTGAATCATATGTTTGCATCAACCAAACTAATTATTAAGATTTCTTACCTGATTATTAACTCAACTAATCATAGACCTCTACTACACTACAACATATGAGCTTCATACCGATGTTAGCCATATTGAGAGTCACTCCAAGCATCGGTACGAACATTGGAAATATTTAGAAAAACCATGCTAGCCATACCGATGGTCAGTCCGTCATCGATATGAGTGTTGGAAAATTACCACCAATACGAACATCCAAAAACTTTGACATTGGCATATGTGTCGATATAGGCACCTATATAGGCATCACTATAGGCATCAGTATTCTACTGAAGATACAAATGCTTATATTCATGCCTATATTGATGCCTATGTTGGTGCCTATGCTTACACCTATACCGATGTCATGTTTAATAACTCGAAGCCAAAAGCTGAGTACTATTCATCTGTTTTAAACGTGAAAGCTAACTCCTCCGTTTATCACGTGAAGCATCTCCATCTCACCTGCATTATGCTTGCTGTTTGATTTTTATCTCTCCCCTAACACACATCCACCCCCTCTCTTTCCATACACACACATAGATCTCTCTCTCCACACACACAAATCTCTCTCTCTCTCTCTCACACTTGCATCTTGGAAAGTGAACTCCTTCACCCTCTCTCTTTATCTATTCTATTTTGTTTTGAGGGTTTCCTATTTTCACTTTAATTTTGTTTTGCAGGAGCTTATTGAAGTTATTCTTTTGTTTGATGAGAGGTGACGTGGATTGTGCTTTCATGAGCATTCCAAAATTACATTGATGTGAGTGATTTACGTACATGCATGTACTATTTTGTTCTTAATTAGAGAGAGAGAGAGAGAGAGAAATAGATAGATAGAGAAAGAGAGAGAGAGAGAGATTGAAAAATTAAGAGAGAGATCAGAGAGAGAGAGAGATAAAAAATTGTAATTGATGGAAAGAGAGAAATAGAGAAAGAGAGAGAGAGAGAGAGAGAGAGAGATTGAAAGAGCGGGAGAGATATAAAACAACCTAAATTGATAAATAGATAGATAGTGTAAGGAATTGAACTCACAACCTCTTGGTAGGAGATGGTTGAACCACACCCTAAGAGAGAGGATTAGGAAGTAATCCTCAACCATGGCTTTTGGGGCAAGTGGTTAGCCCATCACATTCCTAACCAAGAGGTTGTGAGTTCAATTCCTTACATTGGTATCAGAGCCTAGGAAGTAGGCTTGGGCAAAGTGGAATGACCCAATGGCCTCTAAAAAAGGCGCTTGGGCATCCTCCATGTGAAAGGGTAGGAATTGTGGAAGGCGCGCGTCGATTTCAATGATGGACCTTACAATGATTGGGGTGTATCTCGCCTCAATCCGACCTACGGATTGGGAGATACACCCCAATCATTGTAAGGTCCATCATTGAAATGGACGCGCGCCTTCCACAATTCCTACCCTTTCACATGGAGGATGCCCAAGCGCCTTTTTTAGAGGCCATTGGGTCATTCCACTTTGCCCAAGCCTACTTCCTAGGCTCTGATACCAATGTAAGGAATTGAACTCACAACCTCTTGGTTAGGAATGTGATGGGCTAACCACTTGCCCCAAAAGCCATGGTTGAGGATTACTTCCTAATCCTCTCTCTTAGGGTGTGGTTCAACCATCTCCTACCAGGATTATGTTACAGATAGATAGATAGATAGATAGATAGATGGAGAGAGAGAGAGAGAGAGAAATGAAATGTATGAGATATATATATATATATATATATATATATATATATATATATATATATATATATATATATATATATATATATATATATATATATATATATATATTTAAAGAGAGAGAGAGAGATATTGATATTCATACTCACACATATGCACATAATGTTGGTTTTAGAGCATACACACATATATACACATATGCAAACACACACTCACATGCATACATATAGACACATGCATATGCATGCATACATACACACATGCATATGCATGCATACATACACACATGCATATGCATACATACACACATGCATATGCATACATACACACATACATATGCATACATACATACATACATACATACATACATACATACATACATACATACATACACACATATACATACATACACATATGCATACACACACATACATAAACACACATACATATACATGCACACACAGACAATCACATGAATACATACACACACATAAGAGACACACATACACTCACATACATACAAACATATACACGTACACACACTTTTACACACATACACTTTTACACACATACACTTTTACATACATACAAACATAGACACACACATATACACACACATGCATACATACAATCACATGCATATTCATGCATACACATGCATATGCATGCACACATATACATTCATACACACATAAATACACACATATACACATATACACACATATACACATGCATACATGCAAATACACATACACATACACACACATAAGAGACACATGTACACTCACATACACACATACACACATATACATATACACATATATTCATAAAGAGAGAGAGAGAGAAAAGAGGGAGATAGATATTGATATTCATTCACACACATATACACATAATGCTGATTTTAGAGCATACACACACATATACACATAATGTTGATTTTAGAGCATACACACACATATACACATACACACACACACAATCACATGCATACATACACACACATGCATACTCATCCATATGCATGCTTACATACACACATGCATATTCATACATACATACACACATACATACACACACACATACATACACATATGCACACACATACACTCTCATGCATACATACACACACATAAGAGACGCACATTCACTCACATAGACACATACACACACATGTACACATACACACATATTCATACACACTTCTACAAACATACACACATAGACATACATATATACACATACACTCACATGCATAGATACACACACATGCTTATTCATGCATATGCATGCATACATATATACACACATATACATACACGCACATATAGATACACACATGCATATGCATACATACATGCACATCCATATGCATACATACATACACATGCATGTACATACATACATACACATCCATACACACATATACATACATACAGATACATAGACATATACACACACATACACTCACATGCATATATATACACTCATAAAGTCACATACACATATATATCCACATGCATACACACACATACACATACAAACACATACACAAATAGGCTTTAGAATTGGGGTTTTGTGGTTAGGGTTTTAGGGTTCTACATACATACACACATATACACACATATACACATACACATATATATACACATGCATAGATGCAAATACATATACACACAATAGTCACATATACATGAACACATACACACATATACATTTTTTAGGGTTAGGGTTTTAAGATTAGAGTTTTCGGGTTTTACATACATACACATATATACACATACACACACATATACATAAACACATGCACACATATACATGTTTTAGGTTTAGGGTTTTAGGGTTTTACATACATACACACATGCATACACACATATACACATATACATATATACACACATATGCACATATACATATATATACACATGCATACAAGCAAATACACATATATGCACAAGTCACATATACATATGTGCATATACATGTTTTAGGGTTAGGGTTTTAGGGTTTTACATACATACACTCATGCATACACACATATAAACATACACGCACATATAGATACACACATGCACACATATACATGTTTAAGGATTAGGGTTTTAGGGTTTTACATACATGCATACACACATATATGCAGATGAACACACACACACACACACACACACACACACACACACATATATATATATATATATATATATATATATATATATATATATATATATATATATATATATATATATATATATATATATATATATATATATATATATATATATATACAAATTCATACATGCAAATACATGTACACACAAAAGGTCACATATACATACACACATATACACATATACATGTTTTAGGATTAGGGTTTTAGGATTAGGCTTTTAGGGATTTACATACATGCATACATACATATACACATACACACACATACACATACACACACGCACACAAATACCTTTTTTAGGATTAGGGTTTTAGGGTTTTACATATATACACACATATACACATATATACATACGTACACATTCACACACACAAATATATAAAAATTAGGACTTTAAGATTAGTATTAGTATATATCTTTCAATGTATATAAAATAGGGTTTCAGGATAAATATTAATATATAATTAGATATATAAAAACAAGGATTCTAGGATTTAGAATAATCTAGGGTTTTAAGATAAATATTAATATATGTACTTAGTCACATACACATATACATATACACACAAAGTCACATATACATACACACCTACACACATATACATGTTTTAGGGTTAGAGTTTAAGGATTAGGGTTTTAAGGTTTTACATACATACAACCAGGCATACATACATCTACACATACACACATATATACATACATACACATACGCATACACATGTTTGAGGACAGGTGGCACATACATAGATACATACACACACACGCTTACATACATGCATAAATCTATACATACATACATACGTAAATACATACACACACATATACATACATATGTACATACATACATACATAAGTCTTTAGAATAAATATTAGTATATATGATTAAATGTATAAAATATTTGGATTTAGAATAAATATTAGTATATATAATTAGATGTATAAAAAATTTGGAATTTAGAACTAATGTTAGTATATTTAATAAATAACTAGGGTTTTAGGAAAAATAGTAGTATATAGTATCCCCTAACGTAGTTATACAAACGATTAGTATACAGAGGAATGTTCATGGTATTCATGGATACCCATATCCATAAAGTAGATTCACACAATCACTCGTCAACGATATCATATCAAAAGGAATTAAAAAGTATGAATATAAACCCAAATTTAGGCATTCTTTCATATTATCAGTATTTTTAAATAAATTAGTAACGTATTGAACTACATATCTCTATCATGCAAACATAATCTGATTGAAAGAGTTTGATGTTAACACCACATAATTGCAGATTTAATACTCCTATACAAAGACCAAACTGCAACTGAAAACCGGGATCGCCTCGAGCCCATAGCGAGATGTTAGGACCTTTCTAGGTTCTGAGGAACGACAAAGAGACCAAAGGAAGAGCAGTACGAGAGAGCGAACGAGCCTGACATATTTGAATTCTCAAATAGCTATGACTATGAGGATGGAGACTAAGCTTCGTGATGTATGCATCTTCTTTGTTTTCGGCACCTTTCTCGCTTGTTCGATGCAAGGAGAATCTCAATCAGGTACAAGAAAGACAGTAGATGAGTCGTACGGTGGATAGCGTGCCTGCCAGTTTGCGCCGTGAAGCGCTACGCAGAGACCTTTCCACTGTCCTCCTTGACGCTTATCTGTATATGTATCTGTCGTGATGCACGCGTTTCATTTTTTCGCTTGCTTGTGTCTAAAGCAGGAACTCACGAGAAAAGTTGGGGTTCTGTGTGTTATCCACAGGCTTTGTTAGTTTGGATTGTGGGGGAACTGGATCCTACTCAGATGTCAACAACATCACCTGGACTTCGGACAACGAATTCGGCAGCGTAGCCTTTTCAGGGAATACAACGACAATCACGCCTCCGCTGTCCGCAAGCAACTTTTACAAAACCCCTCTATCTACCATGAGATACTTTCCGGGTGACCGTTCTAAGTACTGCTACACCTTCAGCAAGGAGCACGGTGTAAAGAACGGCAGTGCCTATCTTGTTCGCGCGTCATTCTGGACAGGATCTTTCTTGCCATATGCTACCCGTTCTATTCAAGAAGTGAAGTTTGCATTGCTTATCTTCGCAGACATATGGGATGAAGTGGTCATTCCGGTACCTCAGAAAGACAGAGAAACGACGAAGGAAATCTTCATCATAGCTGAGTGGGATCACATTGACGTCTGTCTCGCAGGGAGATCTCCGTCTTCAGATATTCCGTTCATATCCTCGTTGGAACTTCGACCTTTGAGCACAGATATGCTATCCGTTCAGTATATGATGCTACTGGGTGGGAGACAGCCTATGCTGACGGCTAAAAGACTCAACTTTGGGGAGCTATCGGGCAAATACATCAGGTAGGCAACTCTCCCAACCTTCCATTCCCCCGTCCCCCAGCGTGAATGAAGTTAGATTTCTTCATGCAGGTTTTGGCTAGTAACGCTTTTATGTTCAGTATTCATTTTTTTCCCTCCCTGTATGCATAGCTACTCGTTATGCTCATAGTGGAAGCAATTAGACTGTGCGTTTTGACCATGATCGTCCAAGGAGGAGGATGCGTTTATATATATATATATATATATATATATATATATATATATATATATATATATATATATATATATATATATATATATATATATATATATATATATATATATATATGTGTGTGTGTGTGTACTGTCAATTGTACTGTTAACATATTGATATCCTCTAAACAAACACACACACACACACACACACACACACATATATATATATATATATATATATATATATATATATATATATATATATATATATATATATATATATATATATATATATATATATATATATATATATATATAATTGAGGGAAGAAAAATAGAAGGAACGCATATCATAGCTTCTTGACAGAGAGAAACATCAAATTGAGCTCTGGCATCATGAAGGCTCAATCATACACTTTTGTCCATAAGAATGGAGTTGAATTTACAGTTCATGAAACCAAGACACCACAAGAAGGTTTTGATTTGAGTCAATAAAATGTCTTCATGACTCGCATGAGATGATTATGCAAATAATGATGCAAAAGCCGCAAATATTACATTTCAAAAGAGGCATGCCAACAAATATGCACATATCTTTCATCAGGAGGACGAGGCGCTTGTTTTAAACTTGGCAATGCCTTCTTCAACTTGCAAATCTTATTGTTTATCATTTTGACAGACATGGGTTTCAATCACATAGAATTCCTCATGCAATCTCCATTCAAACATGATGTTGTAATTTCCAATCAATGTTTGATGCTACCGTTATGAAGTAATTTCCAATCAATGGTGGGAATGGTCACATACAGTGCGTAGTAGCAAGGGCTGATAAATTTCATTGTTCTTTTCTTGATTATAAGCTTTTGTTAAGATTCTACTCTTATAGTGATCGCTTATATTATATGGATTACATGCCGAATTATATACCAAATAATCCAAAGTTACTTGCCTCCAATAGGTAAACTGTCTTAACACTAATAATGGCATTAAATTCAATGCACGGAATACACTCATTTCTTTTTAAAATAATGCATTTCGTTTTAAAATTCTGTGATTTATAAAATAGGCATTCTCATTCGCATACAGAAGATTAGAGAGATGATTTGAGTCAAATCTTGACAAAAAAGAGGAATTATTATAACATAATCAATTATAATAAAGTAAAGGTGCATCTAATTTACGAGCCCTCAAAATAAAAAGCATGTAAATCTGGCAGTAGTGATCCCTCCTTGGGATAAAACAATCCAAGTATTCGGGTACCACTCAGATAGCAAAAGATGTGCTTAACCACCTACCAATGCTTGACACCTTGGCAATCCATAAACCTTCTCATTTGTGAGGCAACAAACTGAATATCTAGCCTAGTAATGCATAAGTAAATCAAGCATTCAATAGCCTCCTGATAGAGAACAACATCAAATGCTTGGGCATCGGGAAGACTCAATAGTAAATCCTATCCTCATAGGAGTGGCAATAGGTTTGAAGTCTTCAAGGCCAAAATTCTGCAATAATGTGTCAATATATATTTTTTTAACACAAAGCTATTCTACGATTAACTTGGGTAAATTGAATGCACAAATAATGATGCAAATGCCCCAAATCTGACATCTCAAATGAGGCATGCAGATCAGCCTTAAAATCAGCAATATGCTTTTCATGAGGAGCACTAAGCAGCATATCATCAACATACACAAAAATGATCAAAAGCACAACTTGTACGCTTAACATATAAGGTGGTCTGAGTTGGAATATTCTCAAAACCATGTACAATTAGGTAGGCATGTATCTTTTCATACCCAGAAGCAAATGAAGAGTAGAAGCAAAACTCTAATATGAATCTAGAAGACCATTCAAGACAGTCTGCACAAGTGAACTATCAAGCAAGACTTCATCAGCAAAAATCAATTGTTCCTTCAAATTTCTGATCTTTGTCAAAAAACTATCCATGGAATCTCCTTCATTCATGTGCTCACTCGCCAACTATTTTTGGAGGTAAGCAACACGAGCTTCATTCCTTGCCTAGTAGAAAGTGGTAAGTGTATCGCAAGCATCCTTAGCTATTCTACAAGAGTGAATGTGAGGAGTAATGACACATTTGATAGAAAAGGCTATCAATGCATGTGTCTAAGGATCTCTGCCATCCCAACAAAGTTGCTTTGTAGTAGGTGCAATAGGAACCGCAGCACAAATAGGAACCTAAAGAATATGACCATCTTTGATGCCTTCTGCATCAGCTTCAGTAACTACAATTACAGGTGTAATAGGACATTTTTCAACACCCTGCACAATATTCCACAATCCTTTTGTGATCAATACATGATGCATCAGCCCATAATGGGTAATTGGTATTGTCCAACTTATCCTCAACAGCCAACATATGAAATACATCATGACTTTTTAGTCATGTCCACTAACTAGAATACGCTGATGCAGAAAACTAATTGTATCTCAAAAATTTGAATAGAACTACCCTAATGATTTTTGCTAAACCTCTAGCAAACTTCGAGACGCTTACACTGGCAAACCAAGTGCTTCATGCTTGGTAGCTCATGTATATCTTGGTTGAGCAAGAAGCAGCCTACTGTGGCCACTTCTAGTTGTGAGGCCGAGTATAGGGCAGCTTTCACAACGACTGTTGAGTGTGTGTGGCTCAGACGCCTTATGGCTGATTTGGGTGTTGGCCAGTCTTCTACCACCACCATCTTCACTGACAGTCAGAGCGCATTGGAAGTTGCGAGGAACCATGTGTTCCATGCTCGCACTAAGAACATTGAGGTGCATTATCACTATGTCAGGGAGAGGTTCTCTGTTGGGGAGGCTCTGCCTAGGGAGAAGTTTGAAGCTTTCCGCAAAGCTTTGGGCTTACTTCCTTTTGTGGAGTGATTTCCACATAGCTTGGCACTTCTTTATACATGAGTGCCAGCTCCTTGTTCACCGCATCACTCACAAGGGGGATTTGTTGATATATTTAGGTAGTGATGTGTGTGAACACACTAGGACCGCCGGGGCACTTTTTTCCCTCTTTAGGAGGTTTTTTTTCCCCGGCTTGTATATACACCTATTGCCCTAATGGGCTACTTATCTTTGTACATTCTCTAGTAATACATTCAGTATTGTGTGTTGTGCTCCAAGCTTCTTCTTCTTCTTCTTCCTTATGATGTTCGCGTGCTTCCGCAGACATCTAACTCCAACAGTCACAGGCTATCAAATTCTAGGAAGATGTCTCAATTATGCTACTCTCACAAGAGTAGATATCAATTATAGTGTGAGAGTTTTATGTCAATTTATGCACTTGTATAAGTACACACATGGAGGAATCTAAAAGGATACTCAATCATCTCAAGGGAACTCCCAATGAAGGCTTACTCTTTTCATAGATGTCTAATATAGATATCAAGATCGTTTCTAATGTGGATTGGACAAGATCAAGAAATGATACAAAACTTAGCTCTGGTTATCTTTCATTTTTAGGTTCTAAGCTCATTTCTTGGTCATCAAAGAATCAAACTATTTTTGCTCTCTCATATGAAGAAGCAAAGTATAGAGGATTGGAAAATGCAACTCAAGAAGCTATGTGGATCAAGGCACTTTATGTTTTGATTCAAGAATAAATTCTTTTACTTCTCACATATTTAATGACAAGATGAGTTATTTGCATCTTGCAGCAAACCCTATTTTGCATAGAAGGACCTAGCACATTGAGGTTCATTATCACCTCATTAAGGAGAAAATTAAAAGTAATCATATTGAGGTTTCATATATCTCAACACAACAACAATGTGTAGACATGATGACTAAAATTGGATGGAGTAAAGCTAAATAGATTCAAATCAATGATTGGACTTCAGGAGATTACAAAGGAAGGAATTCTCAAGCATCTTAAGATTGATGGGGATTTGTTGGTACGTTTGGCAAGTCTAATTGTTTGACCGCTTTTGTTTTATTACATTTGACTATAAGTAACAATGTGTTTGTATACACATATCCTTAGGGTATTCATAAAGATAGGTCTCACTATATTTTTACCTATTGTAAAAGTCTCTTATGAGGAAAAGTCAAGAATCAAGTAGGCCTGAAGATATAGAAAACCAAAAGCCCGTTTAAATTTAAGATCCAAATCATTATAAAAAGTTATTGGAATCTTTTGGTAGAATCAATCAACACATATCTACTAAAATCAAGGAGAAAAGCTAATATATACTCCTATGAAGGAGTTGTGGGATATATCAAAGCTCTCACTCACATCTTGAGTGATCATTTTACTTATCTCATAGCCATTGGAGTTCTCCAACACCTCCAAGCATTTCTCTTTACATTTATATATTTAAAGGTTCATCATCATCTTAAGCTAATGTCCATTGTTGTCTGTGTATTTTCAGATCTTTCAACTTCATAGAGTCATTGAAGTGAGCCTATGGGTTCATTATCTCATTTAATTCTTGGATCGTGAAGATAACACCCTTGTGAGTTTTTTTATGCAATACTTCCATCATTGGAATTGTGTACAAAGATATGCATCAATCTCTATGACTTCATATATACATTGTCTGCTTCCTAAAATGTCGAGATCACACTTATGAGTTCTTAAGTATATGCATCACTCATAGTCACTCCAAATTCATGAAATAACTTGGTTTAGCTCAATTAGTTTCCCATTTGAAGCTGCACAAAAGGATTCGCTCAGTTCATAGCAAGCTAGGAGCATTAAATATATTTTTTAGTGCCGTCTTCCATAAATAAAAAGTTTTCTTGTGTAGTTCAAAAGAACAAAATAGTTTGTTTTGAGTAAAATGTTTGAGATCAATGCTCCAAATCACTATGGTCATATTTACTTATCATTTTTAATCTTAGAGAGTCTATTATAGTGTCCAAACGTAAATTACGCTAGTCTAGGGGATGATTTTGCAATGATCCTCTCATCTTCATACTCTAGCATCATCTCCTCATAGTTCTTCCTCTTTAGTTGACTTTTGATGGGGCCATGATTTCCTTTCTATTGACCCTACCTTCTTATGAATTCTTGGCTCCTACTAAGTACAAGTATTCCTCTTAAGATTCACGAAAGGCATCCATCCTCATGGATTCCTATTTGTTCACTTTGTTCTCTTTGTTTACAATAGGTTTTCACATAAATAGAGATACATGGTAACCATCCTCATCAATTGATAATTGTATCCATGGTTCTAAGTATTTCACCCCAACCATGGGGTTCAAAATCCTCATCTCAAAATTCCATTAGTCCATAGGGTTGGGTCTTTGAGGGGTCTATTACGCATTCATTTGCCTAGCTTATTGGCTTCTAGACATTTCTCTTCTACTTCTACTACTCAACAACACCTCTATAAGTGGATGTCTTCATGGATCTATGAGGGTCATGAAGTGTCTAACTAGTGTACAGATATCCTCCCTACTGTAGGGAAGGGATATATCTGAATGGGTAATCCTTTAAGTTCGCATTGGTTGTAACCATTAAGTGTTTCAAGTACAAAGAGTCCGTACCCCTATCTTGCACTATTTGTAGTTGGCATAAAAAGGGTATTCCTTGTATAATCTCAAACCTGTTGGCTTTTCTTAAGTCACATATTGAAACGTATGTTCAAAATCCATACCATCGCTAGTGAGAGCAATCTTTTCTAGCAATCATAATGGATAGTGGATATGACCATCGACCATCTATGTGGGTTTTTCCAATGTAGGTATTACCTTCTTCCCCTTCACTCATGTCTCCTACTTTATGGATGGGGATCTCTGGTACCTTTCTCTTGGAGCTTGTCTTGAAATGAATGGGATCAAGTTATAGAACTTGATTTGCTTCATATTTCATTGCTCTTGCTTTTCCTTCAACAATTCTTCCAATGTGAGATGACATAGCACCTCAGTGTTTCTCAAAGCATACATGTTCCTAGGTATGATCTAGACTTCCTTTCACACTAACATTGTGAGTGCTCTCATATTAAGTGATTTGGATTCCCATGGTCTAGTGAATTGAGGTATTTGATTTATGCCATGAGCATCATTAGTAATCGTGCTTACGGATCTTTTCTTTTCACATGTAGATTCTTTATTTCATGCGTTCAAAGATTATCTTAACTATGCATTGAAGGTACATATGAAAAAAAGGTGCAAACATGTAAGGTGGAACTTCAATTCCTTATTTTGAGGTATCATATATTATCAAAATATATTATTTTTTAGTGACATGTTTTTATATACATAGTTTTGGTCTCAAGAAAATATCTCCCAAAACCATTTGGGAATTCTCAAAAGTGGCACATTTAACTAGTGTTTCTAGCCAATCACTACCTATTACCCTGTCAACTTTGGATGATTGTTGACTTTTGCTCAAGTGACCTATTTAAAAGTTTTTTAATTGGGTAGGAATCTCAGTTTTTAAGATTATAATGAAACAAATATTATTGAAATCAAAAGAAATTTAGCTTTGTTTTGTGCAAAAAATAGGGTTCACCTGTTAATTTTTTATAGTTATGGCAAAGGGGTTTACAATACATCAATTATCTCTTGGAATGATGACACTTACAAACTTGGAATGGAATTATATCCTCTAATTTTATTTTATGTAATAGGGTTTAATTCACTAGGGTCTTGGAAAATTCCTTGGATTGTAACTTAGAACTAGTTATATCTCTCAAATTGTTGCAAAAGTGTGAATGATAAGTGCATCCTATTTTTTGTATTGTCTTCAGCCTAGGGGAACCAGATGGTTATTTTTGTACAACAGGAGGTTAAAAACACCGACCTTGAACATTTGATTGTAGTTTCAAAAAGGGAGGTACACAATGCCTGTATCGAGCATTGTATGTGGGCAAGGGAACCAGTGTGTCAAAGAGGATAGACATGGATGGGTGCACATGCACATGGACTTTCCAAATTTCAACATTGACTTCATCATGGTACAAAAAGATGCACCGTAATGGGATATGATACTGATGTGTTAAAGGTATGGTATACATATTAAAAAGAATAGTAGAATGTAACTATAACATTTAGGAAAAGAAAATAAGCCGAAAAGGAATGATGAAGATAAGTGTTTTTCTTGTGTACTCATGAAGATAAATATTTTTGATGACTTGTACTTATTCCAAAAAGATTTATACTTAAAGTAAAATTCCAAAAGAGTTTTGAATAAACCGTAAGTGAAAGTTGGTAGTGAGAAACAATCATCCAAGTTAGTTAGAGCGTTCCTACAGGTTGAGAAATTTTAGTATTAAGAACACTCCTCCAACGAAGATAGGATTAATGTATGAAAGATAACCTGAATAGTTCCTAAGTAATCCTCACATCAAAGACAATAGTACCTTAGCCTCATGATTCCTATAATCTAAAGGTGTATCAACCGTGAAGAAATTTGTTATATTTGAGATTTGAAAAGAATCAGCGAATGCATAGACTTTATTTACGGTGGAGATATCTAGAAAATATTTGGGATAATCCAATAAGATTTATAGATTGAGAAAGAGATATCAAGATGAAAACTAATTATTTTATCAATATTGCATTATCAATGACAAATGATCATACTTGGGATAGGATTATCCAAGTAGTTGTGATTGGAACTACTACAAACATTTCTAGTGTAATAAGACGATTGTTCAAAAGGAGCAATTATAAAGCCTCAAATGTCTTGAACTTGATACACACGGATGTATGCCGATCTAACCAAGTGTCCTCATTGATGATCATTCATTGATCGTCAATGAAGGTGACAAGAAATCAATGAGGACTCTTGGACTTGATACACATAGATGTATGCCGATCTAACCAAGTGTCCTCATTGTTTCTTTGTCACCTTCATTGATGATCATTCATGAAATATATAGTTCTTTTGTATGATGCAAAAATCAAATGTGTTCTATATGTTCAAGGGATTCAAAGCTCAAACTAAAAATTAACAAAAAGGTCTTTCAAAACCTTACGGTGTGATGGTGAAGGAACATACTTCTCCAAAGGATTTTCATATTTTCTACATGATAATGGGCTCAAAAGGCAAATTACTTGTACGTACACACTTCACCGACATGGAATAGCTAAGAGGAAAACTTGACAAATTGTCAAAATTGCGAGATGCATGATGTATGAGATGAAGGTACCATTAGCTTCAACCACACCCACGGTTTACTTGATAAATAAATTTACAAAATTAGGAATACATAACTTGACACCACAAGAGGTATATTCCGGTAAGAATCATGATCTTACAAACCTCAAAGTTTTTGGATGTGTTTTTTGGTTCACATTCCAAAACATATTAGGACAAAAATGAAATTAAGGTCAATAAATTGCATTTTCATCGGCTACATGAAGCATCAAGAAGGATATAACTGCTATGATCCTATAATAAATGAAGTAAGAGTCTCATGAGATGTGCTCTTTGATGAACTAAGACCATGGTATGAAGAGAAGGGAAAGAAAAAAGTCTTGAAGAAGAGTGTGATGATTATGCAAGATCTAATCAAAGAGAGTTTCAAAAATCAAGCACACAAATTTTAGGCCTAGAGGCATCTATATCAAATGGAGAATGCTCAACATGGGGCGAGGGGGGGGGGGGGGGGGGTTGCATCAAAGTCATTCTTTGTCTCCAAATTCGGCTTAAGGTAGAGTTGATGAAGCAAGTACTACCCAAAAGAGCAAGATATACACAAGTGAAGAAGAGCATGAAGAGGTGATTACTCTAAAGGTAAAGCTGAATAGAAGAGCATGAAGAGGATTACTCCAGTAAGGCTAAGTATGATAGTTTTATGGAAAATCATTTTGCATACATGATGCATGTCATCAAAGACAAAGAACCAAAGACATATGAAGAAGCTTGCACTCAAAAAGAATGGAAGAAAGCTATGAAAGAGGATATCAAAGCTCTCAAGGATAATTACACATGGGAGCTAATGACAAAGGAAGAAGGTATGAAGATTGTTCCAAACAAATGGGTGATTAAAATAAAGAACAATATGTATGGTTCACCTACTAGACATAAATCTATATGAGTTTCCAAAGGGTTTAAACAAACACAAGCCTTAGATTATGATTGGATTTTCAGCCCAATTGCAAAGATGAGAACAATCATAAATTTGAAAGCAATCACTGCTTCAAGGAGGTGGCCATTCTATCAACTCGACATCAAAATTCCTTTTGCAAAGAAGAACTACATGAAGAGGTATACATGAATCAAGGAGTTGGATTTGAGGATGAAAACTATCCAGATTTTGTTTGTAGATTGAAGAGGGCACTTTTTGGCATGAAACAAGCACCATGAGCATGGAATCAAATATTGGTAGAGTGTGTAATTGAATGTGGATATAGACCAAGTAGTGCACATCCTTCATTCTACCTAAAGAAGAAAGTAAATAGAGATGTATATATCTACGTATATGTTGATGATATCATCATAACATGGAATAATGTTACAAGGATTAAAGAGATCAAAAGAAAGCCTGAAAAGGATTTACAATTTCATAGGTTAGAGAGCTAAGATACTTTTCAAAAAAATGAAGTCATCGAAGGCAAAGATGGCACTTACTTGATGCAAAGAAAGTTCTTATTGGATTATCTTTTTTAGATTTGGAATGAGTGAATGCAAAGAAGCAAGCCTATCACATGGAGGTCAAAGAAACCACCTATTGTTGCAATTTCATCCATGGAGGCTGAATATAGAGGATTAGTGTTGAGGTCCTATGCCCAATGGAAAGATGCATGTAGATTCCTATTCTTTTGCCCAAATCCCTTGAAATCCGCAAACTATACTCGAATGTATTGGTGAAAGAGAGGAAATGCAACCCCTTGTGCATATGTAAATATGGACTCGAGTTCTACTAGTTGCGTCTTCGGATTTCCCTCCTTGCTCTCCTTTTCTCTTTCTCTTTACTTTCACACTCTCTTACACACTATTTTACACACTCTCTTTCACTCTTGCTAAATCATTAAAAGCCTGTTTCTATAAACCCACGAACAAAATGCAGGCACGGATGGTCTCATAAGGTTTTAGAGGCAGACACTCTTGCAAATGTTAGGCCAGATGGAGAAAAATCTCTCTCTCTCTCTCTCTCTCTCTCTCTCTCTCTCTCTCTCTCTCTCTCTCTTCATAGTATGAACCAGGTAAGCCAAGAGTTGCATCCCATATTTTTAAACTTTCTGGAAGAAAAAGGATGTGCTAATAGCAATTGAACACACGATTCATCCCTCGAGCTTTGCTGGAGTACACAGTTCTTACAACAATCAGAAAACCAACACTGGCATACCTTTTTAACGTTCGCAAAATTTGAACATTGAGAAGTCATGTTCAAGCTTCTCTCACAAAGGTTGAGTGAGGATGATTTCTTTAGCGACTACTTTAGAGTAAAGCCACCCTTTTCATATTTTTGTTTCTTGATGGCATAACAATCTTTGGCCTCTATAATTGTAACTGATGCATATAAAACCTTTGTCTGCAATGCTTCAGGTTTTGCAACAAGTAATGAATAATATCAAGCTTCAAGCTTCATCCTTTAAATTATGCATGATGGAGTTGCAACATTTCCCAAGGTAGATTCCAAGTAAGGGTGCTATTGAGGAAACTGATCCAAATGACCAACTCAAGCAAAAATTATCTCCGTCATCAAATCCTAAATCTCGATAGCAATATGCACTCACCACTCATCTTACAATTGCACTAATGGTAGAAGATGTAATAGGTTTTCTCAATCGTAATGTAGGCTACAGAATAGAATGTCCACTTGGAAGCAGTCACTGAACATGTGGTCTCAAGCTTGCTGCTGATGTATTAAATTGCACTTCTGGTTGTGTAATTCCCCATTCCCCCCCGAATGTACCCCAAAAATGAAGCTTTCACTAAAAGGCCCCAATCTCGTACAAGACGCCGACTTTTGCTTTTTCTCCTCCGTGGTTTGCTACTAACCGGTTCCTCCTCTCAATCACCGAGCTCACACCCGACCGAATTTGAAGTTGTAGAAAGATGGAACTTAAAACATATCTCCTCCACCACTGCTCTGTACTTTTTGCTTTCCCTTGCACACTCCTTCCAAGAGAACCCCAAGAAACTCTCCCCTTTCTCGTCGGAATAGGAAACCGTCCGCCTGCAAAAATTGAAGAGGAGACCCGAGCATCTCCATTCCCTACCACATATCACCCCGAACTCCCTTGCTCGTCTCCTTTCATGAGCACTTCCCCCTTCCCTGACATTTCAAGGTGCAAGCAACCATCGCCCACCCCCCCTTTCTCTGACAAGGTAGCCGCCACTAACCTCCTTAATGCCAGTAATGGAGGAGATAAGAACTCTACCCTCGACATGTGCATAATAATCTTCATCGATAAGAAGGGGCTCAATAACAACAAGAATCTTGTGCACAAAGGGCTTGACTATTTCATCCAACTTATACAATACTCATTCTATAACCTTCACAAGAAGATGTGCCTCTTAGTCCTCTAATGTTGGGGACATAAAAGGAGCTAAAATCTAGTTGAAAAGTGGACTAGCACCAAACTCTCATGCCTTGTCAGTAACTTGGCATAAACGAGTCTTTTGATGAGGAGGAGTGCCATTCTTTACCTTCACCTTCAGAAGAAGTTTCATTATCTTGCTCTCCTTTCTTTTTTCAGGTCTCAACATTTCCTATTCTTCTTCATTAAGAAGTGCCCCAAAGTGTTGATAATCTTCGGGCTTCATAAAAGGGAAGCCTCTTGGTGCCTCTTTTGGTACATCAAACTATTGACCTCTGTTTTCCTTTGGTATTGATTACAATGGTGTGCCCATCAGTGGAGTTGGAGTTTCTAAGATTTTCTATGCTGGTGTCCTTATCGGAATGTATGCAGCAGGTGGCTCCAAAATTTTGAACCTCTTCTCAAGAAACATGGTCATCAGACAAAGGCCTACTCCTTTCCTCAATATCTCTTTCCCATCTCAGAAGCTTGTACTACTCATGTGTAATGGCACCCCTCATAGGCAGTGATGAAGGTGTAGGAGTTGCAAGATCAATTCTTCCTATAGCCAGGATGCTAGGAGTAAAAGCATTTGGTGTTGCACCGACCATGGGTGTTGCACTCCCCATCGTAGTAGGGGTTTCATCCCATCGAGATCTCTGCTTCCTCTATCCAATTCCTTTATTATGCATCATGCCCTAAAAAAAGCAATCATGATCTCATTTAGATAGATTCCCTCACTTTCCATTTGCTCAAACATCTGAACACAAGCTCGGAATAACCATGCTTTGAGTATCCTACAATCAATCCATTTCATTATGGTGAGTCAACATCACCTATTGTCAATCAACAAAAAATCCCTTACCTACATTGAGCACCTAGGCGAAGTTCTCCTTTGTTAACACACCCTTCTCATCTACAACTCATCAAAAAGATGAATCCAAAGAAAATAAAAAAAAATCAAAACATGTATTCTACTAGTGTATCTACATCCGATAACTCCCTCTATACCCACCATGCATATATGAGCAAAAACAAGGCCCTTCTAAAGCACAACCTCACTCACGTCACAAAAAACCCAATCACCCACAATGAAGCAAGACATAAGTGAAGAAGTTCCAAGAAGGACGTGAACCATTACCAACCTTGGAGTGAACCTATTGATAACATAGGAAGAGCCTAGTTCAATAAGTTGTTTACAAACTAACTGATAGGAATTTTTAATCACTACACCTTCCTCAGCATTGGCCTCAAGTGGATTGATCTATCAATAGCCCATATCTTGTCCCTATAAATACACACATGCAAAAAAAACACATCCATCTTGGTAATCACTACCCTCCTCCTCTTTGTCTCTCCCCCTCCGGAGTAGAACTCTTTCTTTTTCTTTGTTTATTTTAATTCACCAATTGGCCTATGTTACAATTGGATGCGACTCCTGGCCCTAACCACACCGCCAGGTTTTTTCCACCCATCTACCAACACAATGTAGCATGCAACAAACATATACACAATGTACACACATATATACATGCTAGCCCATAATGAACTGGGTGTGGCTCATGTTCTCAACTACCCGACCAAGATGGTTCCACTCACGTATCGACCCACTATGGCGAGTAGCACAAAACATATATAAACATGTCACTATCTATGCCTATGACAAAGCTAGCATCAGCTCATGGTCTTGACCACCCAACCAAGATGACTCCACTTGCCTACTAACCAATCATAGCACACTGGCACACATATATACACTTTTATTTTTGTTTTTGTTGTTTTTATTTTTCTTTTTCCTTTTGTTTCCCATGTCTTAAGAGTTAGGGAGAGATAGAAAGGAGCATATACCCCAACCTTCCCACATGTCATGCATACACAAAAACACAAAACACGTCCACGAAAGCTGATAAATTGATCTTCTCCTCATCATTACTTTCTAGGGCATAATGACTATATAACATAACTGACTAATTGCAAATACGTTTATCAAATCAAATATCCCTATCATATCTTTAATTCTGTTCCTCCAATGCAATGTAGCACAGGCATCCTCAAAAATTCCTACCTTGTCTCGTTCATAGTTGGTGATCAATGCTCTCTAGAAGGTGAGTCATGCTGTGCTATAGGAGCCTCATTGTCATTGTGTATGACTAATTGATATTCTCATGCCCAACAAAGTCTGCTATCCTCGCTAGGTATTTCCCTCATGGTATCATAGTAAAAATACCAGTCTTCTCCATACCCATCCCAACCAAGCAAATACTCCTTGAACTGTGGAAATGGAAAGTCAATGTCAACATCTTGGTTCAAGAAACATACGAGCCAGTGGGCCTCTTCCATTTCGTATTCCATCTGTAAGCTCTCGATCAGTATCTCCATGCTCGCTAGTGCTTGATCTGCAAAATCTACTACAAGATCGAATAGAGCATTTTGGTACACTTCATCTGCCATTGGTCACCTAGTCCCTAATGATCCTGTGTAGCAACGCAATTGATTTAGTAGTTTCCATGGTCTTAGCAAATAGGAATTAAGCTGGTTGATAAAAAACAAAATGTCATTATTTCTTTGCTATCTTATCCAGCCCCACATCTCCTTTATGATCATCCAAATTAAGGAAAAGAGTCCCATAATCTAGTGAGTCACTCGAAGTTTCTTTCGTGCAATGTCTCCAACCATCCTTTGTATGTTCTCCCAGCTATCCACATCATTGTCTTCATAGGGCTTAGAATTGATTATCTCAACATGTTCGACCACGAGCCTGCTAGCACTATTGCCAATACCCCTTGCATGAGGCTCTCTACTCTTAATGCTCGTTTTAGGTTTATTGTTTAATGGGCATCCTTCCTTCAGTCCCTCTTGTTTGGAAGTCCTCCTTTCATCATAATTTTAGTTCCCTTTGTCTCTAACCTCCAAGAGGTCTCTCTTTTGATCATTTATTTCCTTGCTAGAACCATCGTTGTCAATACACCACTTATCTTTTCCAGATCTGCCCTTGCCTTTGTGGCCTTTCCTGCACATATCACTACTCTTGAAGTGATGCACCTTTCTTGTGCTAGAAGGTAGATGCCCATCTTTTCTTACCGTCTTCTTTGTATGATATCCTTGATCATGATCCTTAGCAAAATGACTCCTATCATTTGCAAGATTTACTCTTCTCATGTGAAGATCAGCCAGTCCACTAACTTCGTTCTCTTCCTCTATAACAACCACTTTTACCATCTCTCCTCCTTGTGTCCTTGCTTTCTCTCGATCTAATAGTAGGCTTGAACCATTGGCTCCTTCTCTATTCTGATTTACTTCCTCCAACTTGACTCTCACATCCAATCCTCATGCCTTCGGCTTTCTTTTCATCATCCTCTCCAACCCTAGGCATGTATTCTTGAGTTCAACTTACAAAGCCTCCATGTTTTTCCTCAAGTGTCTTTCTTCCACTGTGGTGGCCAATTTGGGATTCAATTCATCTTCTAAGATTCCTCCATCTAGGTGGTTGTTTAGCCTACCCTTCCTTGAATCCAATTTCATCATGTAGCAATCATACTAAATTGTACTTGCCAACCATCCTAGCAACTCTTGATCAGGATCACCCTTGTAAGCTAACCGATTCTCGTATTCTCCCATTTTTCTGTTTTGGAATGCAAGTTGAACTCATCCTGAAGCAGATCCTTGTAGGGCTTAGCATGTAAAGCAAATCTTACACGTCCTTTTTCCTACTTTACTTTCTCTTTTGCCTTTTGTTGGAACAATTCCATGGCAATTCCAAGTGATGTCTTGAGTCATCAAAAGCTTTAGAAATTTAAAGAAAAATTCAACTCCTTGAAGAGTTCACTTGTGAACTCCCCCTTGTAGTCTTTGAGTATTTAGTTGATGTAAAAAATTAAAGCATCTAAAGTGGTTGAGTCCACTTGATGAAAAAAAAAGGGGGGAAGCCACAAATTCGTGGTTGAAGGTAGTTGGAGAATCAAATCAATCACTAAAAAGTTTGGAGAGTGATTATAGGAAGATTCAAATTCAAAATTAGGATCCAACCATCACTATAAATACATGGCAGTTTAGTCCCATTTTTTAGACCTCCATGAGCTGAGCTTTATGCCATATCAAAGTATGGGTTCAAGGCAAGCATATGTATCAGTAATTCCATTATACTCTACAATCAATATACTTTAATTTTTATGATCATTTGAGTTCATATCTTCATGCTTTTGTGAGTATACTATTCACTGCCATATCTCTTAGTTTTCTCAATCAGATTGCAGAGATGATTTCTTTGATCTTGGTGCATCATTTGAAATTATTTAAGTTGATAAAATTTTCTCCTTAAATCTATTATATACACACAAATTTTCATTGCAATTGAAATTTCCAATCGTGAGCTATGTTCATATAAAGTCGACTATATCACTTCATTGTCTACTTCTTTGTTAGCACTCCATTAGATCAGTGTTTTTCTCGGTGCTGGTTCTCAGCGTGTACTTCATCATGTTCCATGCTTCAAATCTTTATAGAATGAACATCGTGTCTAGTATATGCTTGCAAAATTTCATAAGCATTGGATCTTTGAATCTTGAGATATTACCATTTCTCTTCTCACGGGTCTGAGTACTACTAGAGCCCGTGAAAATTGGGATGGTGCTATAACTTGCTAGACTTCTTTCTCTTTATGTGGTCCATCATTTTTTATGAAATACTTTTGACTATTAGCTTGCTACGTTAATAAGAGTTCCCCAAAAGGAATCAAGTCAATTACTGCTGTGGCCAGCGAATTGTTCAAAACACTCGACGGGTGTATGAACATAAATAGAAAGTTTTTTGGTCTTAAATCTACTTCAACTTATCTGTTTTGATTCATCTTTTTTAGAGTGATCTTCCAAGGTACATAGGGTGTCTAATACATCCTTTGGCAAGCTAAAATAACCCACTACATATCTCTTAAGTTTATTTAGTTAGTATAGAGCAAAGTTTTTGCAACACCACTTCATCTTCTCCAAGTACAAATCCATCTCTTGATAGTGGTATTAGAGCAAGTTGGACAACATGGTAGATGGATTTCCTTCATCAATTGATACATTGGATAGAGGTAACTACTTAGATTGGTCATTAAGGATGGAAGCTTATCTTCAAGGAAGGAATTTTTATGGTTATATAGCTGGAGATGAAGTTATGCCAAGTTTCAAAAACAAAGGTCAACCAACACAAGCAGAGCAAGAAAGATTGAGCACATAGTGCACCAAGGATGCACTTGCAAGGTCCTATCTGCTCAAATCTATCTCATATTTTTTATTGCCTCACATTAGAAGTTGTAAAACATCTCAAAAAGTGTGGAATGCACTTGAAGCCTTCTTCTCTTCAAGTACAAAGGTGAGGAAGCATCAACTATGGCCAGACTTCACAACTCTCAAGAAAGATCCCAAACAAAATGTGACTGATTTTTTCACAAAACTCAAGGACATAGCAGATCAATTAGGAAGAAATTGGAGAGGTAATAGATGAAGAAAAAATTATAAGATAGGTCATCAATGGCTTGAAGGTAGATGACAAGTGGGAAGCATTCACCACAGCTATGGATCTATACATGGATATGCATGTACCAGATTTCAATACAATCATAGGACAACTACTTACTCAAGAGGCCAAGCTTATCAAGAATTGAGAAAGCTCCAAACGTTATCAATCTTCTGCCTTTTATACTGATAAAGGAAAGTCCAAAGAAAACAAAGGAAGAGGAAATGAAGTGGATGATGAAGTAGGTACACATCAAACCAACTATGCAGGTAGAGGAAGACATGGGAGAGGTAAAGGTAGAGGAGGAAGGCAAGGCAAGGGGAGATCCCAAGACTCTAATTCATGCTTTATTTGTGGATAAACTCATCATAAAAGTGAAAATTGCTTTAGGAATTCGAAGAATCAAAGAGGTAGAGGCTGCAATAGAGGAAGTTATGGCTACTCAAGAGGACGGTTCAACAATTACCATGGCAACCATAACAATTAATACCATATCTGATTTAGAAGATCCTAGGAACAAGCATGAGGTACAAATAGGACATGATACAAGACACCTTGTGGAGAAAATAGGAAATGTCAAGGCACCTGATGGAAACATGAACCTATGAAATAAGGTACTCTATGTCCCTACCATTACAAAGAATTTGATAAGTGTTGGGTAGATAGTAGAGAAAGGATTGCAAGTCAATTTCAAAAACGTAGGAGCATTTGTTGAAGATCGAAGTCGAGGATTTAGGAGAATTGCAAAAGGTGAAAAGATAGATAGACTATTCACATTTGAATTACAAGAAACTAGAACCATTGCTCTCTTTAACTATGGTAGTTAGACACTCACAGAATTGGAAGTATGGCACATGAGGTTAGCACATATTGGTGAAAGATCATTAAAGAAAATTTGTAGGGACCAAAGTGTACTTGGACTCCCTAACTTGTCAAAACAACACATGCTTTATAAGTGTAGTGCATGTCAATTTGGAAATTCTCACAGGCTACCATTCATGAAGAAAGGATATATGCATGGAGATCTCTTGGATTTGGTTCATACAGATGTATGGGGACCTAGGAAGAATGCTTCAATATCTGGATAAAGGTATTATATCTCCTTCATTGATGATTGCAGTAGATGGACTATATTATACTTTATGAAACACAAAGATGAACCCTTTTCATGTTTTGAAAGATATTTGGTTCTTGTGGAGAATCAAACACGTAAGACATTAAAAAGGCTAAGGTCAGATGGAGGGGGAGAGTACTTCTCCCATGAATTTGACTCCTTTATTCAAGAGAGGGGAATCAAAAGAGAGATCACTATAAGGTACACTCTTGAGCAAAATGTAGTGGCAGAAAGAAGGAATAGGACAATTGTCCAAGCTACAAGTTCTATGCTAAATGAGAAGCACTTATCTAATTACTTATGGGCTGAGGCTATATCCAGAGCCACTTATTTGATTAATAGGTTACCTTCAAAATCACTTGATGGGATGACACCATATGAGGCTTGGAATGGAAGAAGACCAAGCTTGGATCATTCTAAGATTTTTGGATGTGTTTCTTATGATCATGTTCCTTCATAGGTTAGAGGCAAGATGAATCCCAAAGCAGAAAGGTGTGTATTCATTGTATATGACAACAATCAAAAGGGCTACAAATTATACAACCCAACAACCAAAGGATTCTTGGTGTGTAGAGATGTAGTATTTGATGAGAATAGTTCTTGGAATGAAGATTCATGTAGAAAGGTCAACCTACCTTATGATCTTGAAGAAGATTTTCCAAAACTTGTTAAGGATAATTCTTCTAAAGTTGAAGAGCACAATACCTTAGAAGATGATGAAGCAACTCAGTATGAAAAACTCAAAATGAGGAATTCGCAAGGTAAAGCAAAAGTGCAAGAACTTGGACAAGAGGCAGAATCATCACATCATGGCCTAAGAAGGTCCATGAGGAAGAAAAGAAAACCAGAAAGGTATGGGTTTGATACTTCTCTAGTCATTAAACATTCAATCTATCTAGCACAGGACATAAATCAAGAGGAACATTCAACATTTGAGGAAGCAAAGAAGAAATAAGAATGGAGGCATGCAATGGAAGAAGAAATTGAAGCTCTTGAGGAGAATAACACTTGGGAGCTGATTCCCAAGTCTCCATCAATGAAAGTGATAGGCTCAAGATGGATCTACAAATTGAAGAAGATCGCAGATGGCTCCATTAACAAGTATAAGGCAAGGTTTGTGGAAAAAGGATTTGCATGAACTCAAGGAATTTATTATGAGGAGACCTTCTCTCCTGTGGCAAAGATGCCTACTATTAGGGTTTTTCTTAGTATTGCCTCTTCCAAGAATTGGAAGATACTTCAATTGGATGTAAAAAATGCATTTCTTAATGGATGGATAACAGAAGAGGTATATATGTCACAACCACCTGGTTTTGAGAATCGCATATATCCTAATTATGTGTGTAAACTTAATGAAGCTTTATATGGACTCAAACAAGCCCCAAGGGCTTGGAATCACAGGCTTGTCTCATTCTTGCAGGACAAAGGATTTCAACCTGGCAAGGCAGATCCATCACTATTCATAAAAAGGAGTAATTCTGAAGTCATCTATTTGTGTATGTATGTAGATGATATTATACTTACAGGAAATGATACAGATGGCATGAAGAGAATCAAAGAAGAGATGGGAGAAGAATTCAAGATAAGTGATTTGGCTTCACTTACCTACTTCCTAGGATTGGAAGGTGTCTACAAAGATCATGGCATGTTTCTTACTCAAAGAAATTACATTAAAGACATGTTGGCAAAATTCAAGATGCAAGATTGCAAGATTGCAAGATTGCAAGATTGCAAGATTGCAAGTACTCCAATGGAGGTTAATCACAAATTGATCTCACATGAAGGTGAACTCATAGAAGATGTGACAGGTTATCAAAGCCTTGTGGGTTTTTTGAACTATGCCATAGTGACAAGGGTTCATATATGTTAAAGTGTGAGTGTGTTAAGTCAATTTATTCACACACCTAGGAAACCTCACATGGAGGCTGGCAAGGGGATACTCAGATATCTTAAAGGAACCATAAATGAAGGGTTATATTACCCTTATGTATTTGATTTAAGTATGAAATTGTTCTCTGATGTAGATTGAGCTAGCTCCAAGGAAGACAAGAGGAGCACATCAAGATATCTTACCTTTATAGGTTCAAAACTTGTCTCATGGTCATCCAAGAAGCAACCCACAATTGCACTTTCTTCCACTGAACCTGAATACAGAGGTCTTGCCATAGCTACTCAAGAACCAATGTGGATGAAGACACTATTCACAGATCTTGGATTGGAGATTGGAACTCCAAATATTTTTGGTGACAACATGAGCTCCATTCACTTGGCTGCCAATCCAATTTTTCATGCAAGGACTAAACACATTGAAGTAATTTATCACTATGTAAGAGAGAGATTGTGAGCAAGGAAATTCAGTTAACTTATGTGTCCACTCATCAAAAATGTGTAGATATTCTAACCAAAGCATTGGATGGTACAGCGCTTTGCAAATTCAAGGCTATGATTGGTTTGCAGGTAATCTTGGAAGATTGAAGACCTCAAGTTCACTTGACTTGAGGGGGATCTATGGCAACAAGTCCATGGCAAGCCCAAGGGATAACTTGAGTCATCTAAAGGCTTAGAAATTTAAAGGAAATGTCAACTCCTTGTAGAGCTCACTTGTGAACTCCCCCGTGTAATCTTTGAGTATTTACTTTATGTAAAAAGTGAAAGCATCTAAAGTGGTTGAGTCCACTTGATGAAAAAAGAAAGGAGAAGTCATGAATTCGTGATCAAAGGTAGTTGGAGAATCAAATCAATCACTAAAAATTTTGGAGAGTGATTATAGGAAGATTCAAATTCAAAATTAGGCTCCAACCATCACTATAAATACATGGTAGTTTAGTCGCATTTTTTAGACCTCCATGAGCTGAGCTTTATGCCATATCAAAGTGTGGGTTCAAGTCACATATATATCAGTAAGCCCATTTTACTTTACAATCAATATACTTCCTTCATTGATGACCATACACGCAAAGTATGGGTATATTTCATGAAAGTAAAAAGAGCGAGGTGTTTTTCTCAGTCAGATTGTAGAGATGATTTCTCTGATCTTGGTGCATCATCTTCAATGATTCAAAATTGTAATGTTTTTTCCTTATGTCTACTATATAGTCACAAATGTTCATTGCAATTGATTTTTTCAGTTGTTAGCTATGTTCATTTAAAGTCGACTATATCGCTTCATTCTCTACTTCTTTGTCAGCACTCCATCATATCAATGTTTTTTCTTAGAGCTGGTTCTCAATGTGTACTTCATCATTTTCCATGATTCGTAGCTTTATAGAATCCAAATATTGTCTAGTATGTTCCTAAAAAATTTCATAAGCATTGGATCTTTTAATCTCCAGATATTACCATTTCTATGCTCATGGGTCTGAGTATTACGACAGCCTGTGAAAATCGGGATGGTGCTATAACTTGCTAGACTTCTTTCTCTTTATGTGGTACATCATTCTTGATGAAATAACTCTTGATTGTTAGCTTACTAAGTTAATAATAGTTCCCCAAAAGGAATCAAGTCAATTGCTACTGTGGCTAGAGAATTGTTCAAAACACTGGACAGTTGTATGAACATAAATAGCAAGTTTTTTGGTTTTGAATCTACTTCAACTTATCTGTTTTGATTCATCTTTTTGAGAGTGATCTTTTAAGGTACATAGGGTGTCTATTACATCCTTTGGCAAGCTAACAGGGCCCACTACATATGTTTGAAGTTTATTTGGCTGCTATAGTGCAAAGTTTTTGCAGCACCACTTCATCTTCTTCAAGTAAAAATCCATATCTTCACACTTTTTTCTCCATTTCCTCCTTTGTTGTTGTCGTCTTGCCACTTGATTTTGAAGAAACCTAGATTTGCACCTGATTAAACTTTGGTCCAATTGTAATAAAGTCGGTGCACTAGTCATGCACATAGTTAGCTTGTTCCAATCAGAGGCATCCCAATAAGATGGAGAAAGTGGCTTCTGAGGTCCTTGGTGTGACTGTCAAGTAATCCATGCTAAACTCTAACCCTCCCATGACTATACTCACATTTTTTAAAAGACCATCTAGTTTCAATTGATGATTTCTTCAGAGACTACTTTAAAGTAAAGCCACCCTTTCATATTTTTGTTTCTTGATGGCATAACAATCTCCAACCTTTGTAACTGTAACTGATGCATATAAAACCTTTGTCTGCAATGCTTCAGGTTTCGAAACACGCAACGAATAATATCAAGCTTCAAGCTTCACCCTTTAAGTTATGCATAATGGAGTTGCAACATTTCCCAAGGTAGATTCCAAGTAAGGGTGCTTCTAAGATCCAAATGACCAATTCAAGCAAAAAGTATGCCCGTCATCAAATCCTAAATCTGAATGGTGATATGCGCTCACTACTTGCACTGATAGTAGAAGATGTAATAGGTTTTCTGAATCATAATGTGGGCCACATAATAGAACATCCACCTGGAAGCAATCATTGAACATGTAGTCTCGAGCTTGCTATTGATGTATTAAATTGCACTTCTACTTGTGTGCTTCCCCCATTCTCCCCCGAATGTACCCCAAAAATGAAGTTTTCACTAAAAAAACCCCAATCTCCTAATGGATGCCCACTTCTACTTTTTCTCCTCATGGTTTCCTACTAATTGCTTCCTCCTCTCAATCACCGAGCTCACACCCAACCAAAGTTGAAGCTAGAGAAAGATGGAACTTCAAAAATCTCTCCTCCTCCACTATTCTGTACCCTCCGTTGTCCCTTGCACACTCCTTTTGAAAAAACCCAAGAAAATTTCCCTTTCTCGTTGGAATAGGAAACCCTCTTCTTGCAAAAAATGAAGAAGAGACTCAAGCATCTCCATTCCCTGCCATATATCACCCTGAACTCCCTTACTCATGTAGTTTCATGAGCAGTTCCACCCTTCCTTGACATTTCAAGGGGCAGGAAACCACCACCCACTCCCGTTTCTCTGATAAGGTAGCTGCCACTTACCCCCGTAATTCCAACCGTAGAGGAGATAAGAACTGTGCCCTTGATACATGCATAATAACCTTCATCGATAAGAAGGGGCTCAATAACAACAAGAATCTTGTGGACAAAGGGTCGGACTAGTTCATCCAGCTTATACGAAACTCTATCTATAACCTTCCCAAGAAGGTGCCCATCTTAGTCCTCTAATGTTGGGCACATAAGGGGAGGTAAAAACTGGTTGAAAAGGGGAATGGCACCAAACTCTCATGCCTTGTTAGCTAGTTGGCATAAAGCAGTTTTTCATTGAGGAGGAGTGCTATTCTTGACCATCATAAGAAGTTTCATTATCTTGCTCTCCTTACTTTCCTTGGGACTCAACATTTCCTCATCCTCTTTATTGAAAAATCCCCCAAAGTGTTGATAATCTTCAGGCTTCATAAAAGGCAAGCCTCCTGATGCCTCTTTTGGTACATCAAAGTTTTGACCTATGCTTTCCTTTGGTATTGAAAAATGGTATGCCCATCAGTGGATTTAGAGTTGCTAAGAGTTTTTGTGCTGGCATCCTTATTGGAATGTATGCAACAGGTGGCTCCAAAATTTTGTACCCCTCCAGAGGAAACATGGCATGCAACTCTTCATCAGTCAAAGGCCTATGCCTTTCCTCAGTATCTCTTTCCCATCTCAGAAAGTTCTACTACTCTAGCGTAATGGCACCCGTCATAGGTAGTGTTGAAGATGTAGGAATTGCAAGATCAATTCCTCCTATAGGCATGATGTTAGGAGTAAAAACGTTTGGTGTTGCACCAACCATGGGTGTTGCACTCCCCATCATAGCAGGGGTTTCATCCCATCGGGATCTCTACTTCTCTGTCCAATTGCTTTATTATGCCTCATGCCCTGAAAAATAGCAATAAGTGACCTCATTTGGACAAATTCCCTCAGTTTGCATTTGTTCAAATATTTGAACACAAGCTCACAATAACCATGCTCTAAATACCCTGCAATCAATCCATTTCATGCTCATTTGACCAAAGTTTATCATCAACAACACCCATTGTTTCCTTTCAAAATACATGCAATAAAACATCTATTCTACCCTATGAAGACATGTTAGTGCAAAAGATCAACGATAAATATATTTAACAATTAGAATTTACTAGATGTGAAGCAATGTGCATAAAGAGTCTTTTGGCTAATCTTGAAGTGTATGTACAAGCGATTTCTATATGCAGAGGTAACATGTCAAGTATTCATTTCGAAAGTAATCCCATGTTTCAACGAGTAAGCACAAAGAGGTCCACTACCATTATGTAAGGCAGATGTGGAGCTAAAGTTCATTAGAACCAAACAACAAGTTGCAGACATTTTACATAGTTTTTGGAAGCTTCGAAACTCAAAGGTTTCAAGGATGTGATACATTTGTAGGATATGGCTAAAGTTAACTCCCAACTGAGCTTGATGGTAAGTGTTGAAGATATATGTGCAAGCTCATTGTCACATGAGCTATGGTTCGATAAATTTAACAAGGATAAAGGTAAATATAAGTCTAGGGATGAAAAAATCTAGCCAAAAGTCATTATAAATAAAAGATACAGTATCTACCTTGTGGTGAGTGTCATGTAGTGGGAAATCAAATGAAGGTGGTGATTTAGAAAGGAGACACAAACTTCTTCACATGCACTTGCCTATAAAAATGAAGTGGGAGCATGCTCTGAACAAGGAGAGAAAGAAACAAGACCACCATATAGTTGGATTTGATCTTATAAGTCAATTTGTTATTTTGTCTTCTCATAGTGTGTTTCCAACCACACATGAATTTATACAGAGTCATATTGTGAGGTTCAAATCTCAATGTATGTGTAACCATTTCTTATGTTTAAACACTCACTTGGAATATTGCATACTTTTCTTATCTTAAATATATTTTTTAAAGGTTTTATAATCAATGAGTTATCATTCCAAGAGTGAACTCTAGCTTTTTAGCATACCTATGTGGATAAGTAGTCTATATTTGCAAGTTATGTTTCCAAACCAAAACTAATCCAAATTTAGTGATTCATGGCTTTTTTGAAGGTTATCTTTGTCTAGTCAGAGTAGTTGAATCTAGAGTTCCATCTACATTTTGAGTTGAGAGAAACAAGAAATTCAATGTGCATGTGTCTATCAAAGTGTTGAACCTACAATACCTCACGACATGCTTCTCGTTATGAATAGGACAAATCATTCTCCACAATTTGAAATCTACAAATAGTGGGAACTTTCCTCACTTGGACCAACACTTGATTTTTCACTTGTAAAAAGTAGTAAAGTGTCGTAGACATCCTTTGAGCTAATTGATGTCTCCTGTCATTGATGTGCATCAATTGTCCCATCTTTGTCTGAAAATGGAAAAACTTGTAACTCGCATTTCTTAACCCCAATCTAATTCAATTTTGGTGTCTCTTGATTCTTTCATGGTTGAGGCTTGACATTGATTTTGACACTTTTTCTAGATTTTCTTATCTAGTTGTCTTGTGGTTGCAAGGTATTCTTTTATTGGAGGTGTGCTTGACTTTGGAAATGAAACGGGGCTCCAACACTTGCATGAATTGTTTGTTTGAGGCATATACACAATAGAACTTGAAGCACATGCCAAGTACGTGGAATTGGAACAAGAAGGGTTATGACCTTCAGTTCAATCATAAAGAATTTGTTGTTAACTCAAACTCGGAAAATTCTTTTCCTAAGGTTCAAGTGTACTGCATGATCGTATGTCCAATCCTTGCCCAATTTTAAAGGCTCATTAAGATCCTTATCATGTCAAACAAAGAAATTTATTATCAAGCATACATCATATACGAGAAGGGGAACTTGTGTATCACCTAAACAAGGGGTTTCCACACCTCCCAATCCACAAGATTGGCTTCCATTGGATTCACAGGTATGTCTGACTCTTGACAACAAGACTATATGATGGTCCTCATGGTTGCACCTTAATCAATCAAGGAAATTATAATGCTCATCCCAAGAAAAATTAAAATTAATGTTCATCTTTCAATAATGTGATGATGTGTGTGTGTGTGCACTTGGTACATGTGTCTCATAATAAGGAACATGAGAATTGGGTAGTTAGCCTTGGCATCCTAACTTGAGCTTTCTAGTTTTCTCTACTACCTCTCCTTGTGATTATTCCCTAATTCTCTATTATTCTTCCTTATGCTTATTTGCCTTTTTTAATTGTCTGAGCATCTCATTCATTAAGGGTTAGTTGGATGCATCCACATGAACATGGAATGTCTTGTTAGTTGTTAATATTGGAATTTGGTATAAACATTTTTGAATATCTAGGCAAAAAGTTTAACATTCCTTGTTCAAAGTTAGTCAATAGGTTGTAAAGAGGTTTGTCTAGAATAGTAATCATGTGGATAATTTGTTTGTAGCATCCACAATTGCCCATAAATGCTTGTACCTATTTTACATTCTTATTTCATGAAACATTTCTTAGGGTTTAAACACACTTCATACTCTTTGCACTTGCCAAATGTTTACACAAAGTAGCAAAATGAATTTTTATTGCGTACAATTCTAAAAGCAAAAGCTATCATCTATATCATCCATAGATTAAACAAACTTTGGTTAGCCATGATGTTGTTTTTATGGAGGATGCAATTCAACCATTGCTTTCATGTACGAAGGTGACATCAAATAGATCCAAAGATATGTATGACACTTTTCTACCTCTTTTTATAGGTGGAAAGTCTAGTGCTAGTCAAAATGAGGCAATTTCGCAGCCTTTATAGGTTTCATGTGATGATGCAGATCATACCATTTTGGATGCAAATTTACATGATGCGCTTGTTCATGAAAGAGCTGATGTTGAGGAGACAAAAACTATGCCAAAATGGTTGGTGCACACTTTGCAAGATAGTAATGCACCATCTATCATATCATACTCGCTCTGGCTCTCATAGTGCTTCTTTTGCATTAGATTTCTATGTTATGGTTTCCTCTAGTCTTTATGATGAGAATGAGCTTGCTTTGTTTGATGAAGCACAAAATTGAAAAAATTGGATGGTTGCTATGCAATCAAAATATGATGCTATTATGAAGAATAATATCTAGTCTTTATGTGACTTGACTCGTGGCAAAAAGGCCATTGGCACTAAGTAGGTATACAAGCTAAAGTGTAAGCTTGATGGAACAGCTCATAGTTATAAGGCTAGGCTTGTTGCAAAGGGTTATGTTCAAGAAATAGGCATTGATTTTGATGAGACCTTTGCTTCTACATGCGGAATGACTACTATTTGTAGCCTATGTGCACTTGCAACTCATCATGGTTGGAACATACATCATTTTCACATTAAAAATGCATTTTTTGAATGGTGACTTGCATGAAGACGTTTATGTTTTTCAGCCCTATGGTTTTCTGCAAAAAGGGCATGAAAAAATGTGTGCATCTTGAAAAAGGCATTATATGGTTTGAAGCAAGCACCGTGCACTTAGTATGAAAAGATACATGCCTAGCTGATTGCACATAGTTTTGAGAACAGCATATCTGAGAGCACCTTATATGTTAAGCTTGCAAATGATGTGCTTCTGATCATCGTTCTCTATGTTGATGACATGCTGCTCACTGGTCCTCATGAGAAGCATATTTCTGATCTTAAGGCTGATTTACATGCCTCATTTGAGATATCAAATTTGGGGCATTTGCATCGTTATTTGGGCATTCACTTTATGCAAGTTGATGGTGGAATAGCTTTGTGTCAAAGAAAATATATTGGCACACTATTGTAGCATTTTGGCCTTGATTATTGCAAACCTATTAGCACTCTTATGGAAATAGGTTTAGCGTTGAGTCTTCATGATGTTGGAGATGCATTTGATGTTGTTCTCTAATAGCAAGGTGTTGGATGCTTGATTTACTTATGTGTTGATCAGCCTTATATTCAGTTTGATGTCTCACAAATGAGAAAGTTTATGCATTGCCCAAGTTTCAAGCATTGGTAGGTAGTTAAGCACATCTTTTGCTACTTGAGTGGTACCCAGCTAGTTGGATTGTTTTATCCCAAGGGGGGATCACTACTACCAAATTTACATGCTTTTTCTAACTCTGATTGGGTTGGTTGCTATGACACTCGTGTGTCTACCAGTCATTTTTGCTTCATGCTTGGTAGCTCATGCATACCTTGGTTGATCAAGAAGTAGCCTATTGTGGCCACTTCTAGTTAAGAGGTGAAGTATAGGGTAGCTTTCATAGGGACTATTAAGTGTGTGTGTGTGTGTGTGGCTCAAACACCTTATGGTTGATTAAGGTGTTGGTCAGTCGTCTACCACCACCATCTTCACTGATAGTCAAAGCACATTGATAGTTGTGAGGAACCCTATGTTCCATACTCGCACTAAGTGCATTTCTAGACAGTTCATTTTGGCATATGTGCCCACACAAGAGAACATTGCTGACCTTTTCACAAAGGCTCTACCTAGGGAGAATTTTGAAGCTTTCCACAAAGCTTTGGGCTTACTTCTTTCTGTGGATTGATTCCACATAGCTCCACACTTCCTTATACATGATTGGTAGCTCCTTGTTCATTGCATCACTCCCAAGGAGGATTTGTTGACATATTTTGGTAATGTGTGTGAACACACTAGAAAACATGGGGCACTTTTTTCCCTTTTTAGGAGGTTTTCCCCCCCAACTTTTATATATGCCTATAACCTTAATGGGTCACTTATCTTTTTATGTTCTCTTGGTAATACATTCAATATTGTGTGTTGTGCTCCAAGCTTCTTCTTCTTCCTTGTGGTGTTCGTGTGCTTCCACAGACCTCAAACTCCAACAAAAGAACAGGTACCATTCTTCATAATAGCATCATACTTTGATTGCATAGTAGCCATCCAATTTTCTAAATTTTGGGCTTCATCAAAAGAAATGGGCTCATTCGCATCATAGAGACTAGAGGTAGCAATAACATAGCAAACTGCTGCAAAAAAAGTACTATGAGAGTGCGAATGAGTACAATAAGGCAAAGGTGCATCTAATTTGCCATCTCCCAAAATTTTCACTAGCCATTTAGGCATACTGTTTGCCTCTTGTATATTAGCCCTCTCATCAACTAGTGCATCATGTGAATCTGCATCAAAAATGGAATGATCGACATCATCATTTGAAACCTCTAAAGGTTAAGAAATTGCCTCATTTGGACCAACACTTGACTATCCACCTATAGAAAGAGAACCAAAGTGTCATACACAGCTTTGGAGCTACTTGATGTCTCCTTAGTACTATTGAGATATCAAGCTCAACATGTGATGCTCCAGGATGACACGTACCATTTTTTCGTTTCTCTGACATGTATACTGGTCATGCCGATATATGTCAGGGATACTTCATTGAGCTTTATTAAATTTATCTACCGAGAGTTATGGCACATTTGTTCCTTGCCAGCTCACTCATTCACTGACATTAGGTATTTCCTTATGTATTGATCTTTATATGTTGCACTTGTTGTATTCTTACTTTAGGTTATTCTTGTTCATTCATTTTTATGTAATAGAAGAAGAAGATCATTCTTCCTTGCCTCAATCTATGTCTGTGCTTATCCTTGAGAGTGAGAGTGTGTGTGAGCTCTCTTCCTTATCTCGTGACATGGTATTAGAGCCAGCATGGCTATAGAGAGCTCATGGAGAAGGTGATGGTGAAGAGTACGTAGCAAGGCATGGAGAAAACGTGATTCACAAACAACCTCCGTTTGCTACGAAAATTGGCACCATCTCAACCTCTGTTTTGAGCCCACAAGGTGGGGCCCATAGAAAAACTAAGTCAGTTTCAGAAACTATAACTTGTGTTGTGTTCGGCAACACTCATATATTCCAGATCCAGAATTTCAAGCGATTCCGTGTACTATTGATACACAAAAAATGTGTTTTTCTGAGATCAAAATGTCATGTCATAATGCGACCGTGTTCAAGCAAAGGTGTTGCTTGTAGTGGTTTGCAGTGTTGTGTACTGCTGCAGAAATGGCAAATGAAGATGGAATGAGTCAGCTTATGAGCGATAAGCTAGACAAGAACAATTTCCATGCTTGGAAGTACATCGAAGGAGAGAGCAAAAATGCTCTGCAGTTACTAGAGAGGAATCAGACTGCAGAACAGAAAAGTATATGAGGAATGGAATCAAGGAGCACGAAAGGTAATGTATTGGCTATCTATTAGCATATAAGATAGCATGATTGGGCACATATAGGATGTCAAAACTCAAAAAGAGGCTTGGAATAGTTTGGTCACATTGTATGAGACCAATACAAAGGCACGAAAATTGCAACTCAAGAACGAGCTACATACCTTGAAGAAAAAGAGCATGTCAGTAAGTGACTATAGCCTAAAATTCTAAAGCATATGTGAGTCACTTGCATCTATTGGAGTGAATGTAGATGATGATGATAAGGTGGAAGTATGCCTTCGTGGTTTAGGAGCTGCATATAAGCAGTTCAGAACTTCTATACATACCAAGAAAAATATTCCAAATTTTGTTTATCTCGTATATATGTTGATCATTGAAGAAAAGAACCTTGGTGAGGATTCAAGGTAAACAATCAAGAGCATCGTTTCCACATGACAAGCATGTTAGTGAGAATGTACTAGAAGTAGTACATACAGATGTTTGGGGTCCAGCAAAGACCATATCTATGGGCAGTTGCAAGTTTTATGTTACTTTCATTGATGACCATACACACAAAGTATGGGTATATTTCATGAAAGAGAAGAGTGAGGTGTTCACTCACTTCCAGAATTTTAAAGTTATGGTGGAAAAGCAAACGGGAAAGTATACTTAGACATTAAGATCTGATGGAGGAGGTGAATACATGTCAAATGATTTTAGCAATTTTCTAAAAACTCATGGAATTTGGCATTAGTTTTCATGCAGTATGGTGTTGCTAGACACAAAAATAGACATGTTGCAGAAATAGCAAGAGCCTTGATGGCTGAGAAGAATATGCCTCATTGTTATTGGGTACAAGTTGTGCATACTATTGTATATATCATGAACACAACTCCGACTCCTAATGTACATCAAGTTACACTTGAAGAGAATTTTACAGGTAAAAAGGCAAACTTATCACATCTGAATGTTTTTTGTTGTATTGCATATGTACATGTCCCAAATGAATTGAAGACAAAGCCTGATCCAAAAGCAGAAAAGTGTGTCTTCATTGGATACTCCCTTGAGCAAAAGGGATATAAATGTTATAACCCACTCACACGATAGGTAAAGGTGAGCAAAGATGTAGTATTTGATGAAATGTCAAGCTTCTATGCAGATGCCAAAGAAGGACTGAATCTTGAACCAAATGACAAAGAAAATGCTGAAAAGTCAAGTGCAAGGTCTCAAGTTTTGAGTGGATCGGATGCATCACCAAGCAATAGTTCCAACTCAAATCCATGGATTGGAAGATTGCGTGGAAATTTTTGTCCAGCAAATTCATCAAATACATCCAAGAAAGGTAAAGAAAATCTTTCTGCTGGTAGTAAAACATGTGCAAGTTTTGAAGACGTTGATGGTCAAGCGGTTCATAAAAGAGTCTTGATGAGGAACTTGGATTGCCCTCTGTGAAGACTCCAGGAGTAAGAAGGGCACATGCAGATGATACAAAGAGAAGTGACCCAGAACCAAGGAGATCTGGGAGGATGCGGAATTCAGTACAACAATTGACGTATGACACTTATATGGCTTGTAATTATGCTTACATGACAAAGGTAATACAAGATGGTGAACCTTCTTGCTTTGAAGATGCAATGGGAATTGCAGATTGGGAAAAAGCTATGGGTGAGCAGATGGCTACACTTTATGGAAACGATACATGGAAGCTGGTTCCATTATCATAAGGAAAGAAACCCATAGGTTGCAAACGGATTTACAAGGTAAAGCAGGTATAAATCACGATTGGTAGCTAAAGGATATGCACAAACATATGGCATTTATTATGAGGAAACATTCAGCCATGTAGCTAAAATGTATAATGTCAGAACACTTTTTGCATTAGCTACAGCAAAAGGATGGACTTTGCATCAGATGGATGTGAAGAATGCTTTCCTACATGGTGATTTACAGGAAGAAGTATAGATGGAACAGCCACAAGGATATGAAGATTCAAAGCATCCAAAATATGTTTGTAGGTTGCAAAAGGCTTTGTATGGGCTGAAGCAAGCCCTTTGTGCATGGAATACAAGGATTGCTGATTACTTAACCAGCATTGGGTGTTCTATGTGTGATGCAGATCACTCACTATATGCAAGGAAGGTTGATGATGGCATCACGATTGTGGCTATTCATGTTTTTTTTTAACATAAAGGAAGTTCGGCAATAGCCTACTCTCCCGGACTTGAATTAAATTAAGAAACAAAGGTACAAGAAAGGGGGTCTAGTGCCCACGGGACCCCCCAAATCCCACAAAGCAGGGGAAGCATGGTTGATTCCTAGGTCGCATTACAAAGAAGGTTGATCACCCTCTCGTCGCCCTCATGCGGGACCCACTTGGGTTTGAGCTTGTTGTTGATCAAAATGAGGACTTGATGGTGTCTGAAGGGGGGGGATTTCTTACTGTTGACGATCCTTTTGCCAAGGAGGAATAGAGATTTTTCAATCGACCACTCCCTGGGGGGGTCGCCGAAGTTGAGAGCACACCGCTCTCGCCAAATTTTCCACAGGACTTCCCCTCTGATTGCGTTCCAGAGAGCCGCAGAGCATCCAATCGCTTCTCCCAAGAGGACTTGTTTCCAACTAAGCTGTTTCTGAACTCTGATTTTCAGTCCAACCATCTGCCAGATTCTGAAGGAGTTGGGGCAAGTAAGGAAGATGTGTGGGACATCTTCGATTGCACGGTGGCAGCGTTTGCACCACGGAGGGATCCCACAAATTTTGCTTGCCTTATGGTTAGTCCAAATTCCGCGATGGAGAATTTGCCATAAGAGGACAGACTTCTTAATCTCTATAAGTGGGTGCCAGATACCCATGAATTTCATGTCCCACCGAAGCCGCGTCCAAGACAGGCACCACTTCTTGTTGAGGCTGATCTCGAGGTCATTTGTTTCTTTGATGTTCGGGATTTTGAGTAGGCTATTTCCATTGTGCCATTTGAGACCATGCGCGTTCGGAGCATCATGTCCCATGAGAAGGCGAGTTTTGTGACGATCCCAAGCGAGGCATCTGCTTTGCAAGGTGTTCCATTCTTCGTAGGAGATGTTTATGCGAGGGTCGATATCCTCGAAGTTGATCCAACTGTTGGTGTCTTGTTTCCAGAGGTGTTTCCATTTTTTGAATCCTTTGTTCCATAACTTCTTGGCATTTTGAATGTTCCACGATTCCACACTCCGGATGCCATGTATTGGGAACCAGATAGAGTCGTTTTGTCTGATTCCGGCCGCCCACTTCCAGTCCTCACTAATTCTTGTGAAGCTTTTGACTTTATTCCAGCCCTTCCAAAGAGAGCATACGAGGTTGGAGCCTTTCGGGAAGACAGGTATCGGGGAGAAAAGCAGGGTCATGATGTCAAGGTTCTTCCAGTTCGGGGACCCCGTGAGGGCCAACTCGTTTTTGTTTCTGAAGATCAGCTTGGCCCACGAGGCCTCCCTATTGCACCAAGCTTTAATCATCCATTTGGCTGCCAGTTTGTTAGCCATACACCCAATGTCCAGGATGCCAAGCCCCCCGCTATCTCTAGGGCTGGTGCAGATGGCCCATTTGATTTTAGGCACCCCCCTTCTGTTATGGTCACCCGTCCAAAGAAAGTTTCTGCAGATGCTATTCAGTTTGGACAGGCCCTGCTCATTCTGTCGCCAGCAAGAAAGGAAATAGATGGTAGACGAGAGGAGGAACGTGTTGATAACCATCGCCCGTCCAGCGAGATTGGTTTGCATGCCTCTCCAATAATTTAGCTTGTTTTCAAGTTTGGCCAGCACCCAGTTCCATCGCTGCTCCATAGAGACGCCAAACCCCAAGGGGATTCCGAGCAGCCGAAAGATTTGGCCCTGCGGAATGATTTGACAGCCATGATCAATAAGAAGGCCAGGTTGGTGTCCCACAATGGCCCTAAAGGCGGTCTTATTGTGGTTGATTGTGGCTATTCATGTTGATGACTTGATTGTAGGTGGTGATAATGAACAAAGCATCAAAGAGGTAAATCAAATTCTTATGCAAGAATTCAACATGAAAGATCTTGGTGTGCTGCACCATTTCTTGGGCATTGAGTTTATACATACAGAAACAGGTATATGGATATCGCAAAGGCAGTATGCCTTGAATATGCTACAAAAGTATGGTATGGCTGATTGTAAGCTAATTTCTATGCCATTAGATCACAATTTGAAGTTGGATACTACATGAGGTGAAGCATTGGAAAATGCTACTATGTATAGGCAAATTGTGGGAAGTCTTATATATCTCACAATCACAAGGCCTGATCTAAGTTATACTATTGGACTTGAAAGTCAGTTTATGCAGGTTCCTAGGAAGCCACATTTGGATGCTCTGAGACACACTATGTTATGCGAGTGCTACTTTGGATTATGCATTATTTTATGAGGCTAGTGTAGATTTGCAGGTTTATAGATACACCGATGCAGATTGGGCCGGTAGCATTCCAGATAGAAGATCTACCAGCAGTTTTCTATTCTCACTTGGGAGTGCAACTGTTACATGGAGCAGCAAGAAGCAACCCACTGTTGCTTTATCAAGTATAGAGGTTTAGTATAGAGGTGTTGCAGTGGCAACATGTGAGGCATCATGGCTGGAGATGCTACTTGCAGATTTCGGTGTGGAAGTGCAAAAGCCTATCACCATTTATTGTGATAATCTTAGCATCATACAGTTAGCACAGAACCATGTTTTCCATGCTAGAACAAAGCATATCGAGGTACATTATCACTTCATTAGAGAGAAGGTATTAGCAGGTGATATTGATCTTGTTTATGTGAGAACAGATGAGCAATTTGCTGATATTTTCACCAAAGCACTTGGAGTTGAGAAGTTGAAGAAGTTTTGGGAGCTCCTTGGATTACAAGATATGGCGTTGAGCTTGAGGGGGAGTGTTGAGATATCAAGCTCAACATGTGATGATCCAGGATGACACGTACCAATTTTTCATTTCTCTGACATGTATAGTGGTCACACCGATATATGTCAGGGATACTTCATTGAGCTTTATTAGATTTATCTACCCAGAGTGATGGCACATTTGTTCCTTGCTAGCTCACTCATTCACGGACATTAGGTTTTTCCTTATGTACTGATCTTTATATATTGCACTTGTATTCTTATTTTTAGGTCGTTCTTGTTCATTCCTTTTTATGTAATAGAAGAAGAAGAAGAAGATCATTCTTCCTTGCCTCAATCTGTGTGTGTGCTTCTCCTTGAGAGTGAGAGTCTGTGTGTGAGCTCTCTTCCTTATCTCCTTCCTCATGACAAGTACATGAAAGTAATATCATCTAGGACCTAATAAAGAAAGATAAATTTAGCAATCAAGCACACAAATTTTAGGTCTAGAGGCATTTACATAAAATGGAGAATGCTCAACATAGAGGGGGAGACTTTGAAGTCATTCTTTGTCTCCAGAATCAGCTTATAGTAGAGTTGATGAAGCAAGTGCTACCCAAAATAGTGAGATATACTTGAGTGAAGAAGAGTATGAAGAAATGGTTACTCAAAGGTAAAGTTAAATAGATTGAAGAAGCAACTTTTAGAAGGTAGTAATATAATCTCCAAGGATAATGTGTCCAATTCAAAGGCTCAATTATGATACTTTTATGGAAAATCATGTTTCATACATGATGGATTTTATCAAAGACAAAGAGCCCGAGACATATGAAAAACCTTGTACACAAAGAGAATGGAAGCAAGCTATGAAAAAGGATATCAAAGCTTTCAAGGATAATTACACATGGGAGCTAGTGCCAAAGGAAGAAGGTATGAAGATTGTTCCAAACAAATGGGTGATTGAAGTAAAGAGAAATGTGTATGTTTCACTAGTTAGGTATACATATATACTGATTTTCAAAGGGTTTAAACAAACACAAGACATATATTATGATTAAATTTTCAGCCCAATTACAAAGATGAGAACAATCGTAACTTTGATAGCAATCAGTGCTTCAAGGAGGTGGCCATTCTACCAACTTGACATCAATTATTCTTTTGCAATGAAGAGCTACATGAAGAGGTATACATGAGTCAACTAGTTGGATTTGAGGATGAAAACCATCCAAATTTTGTTTGCATATTGGAGAATGAACTTTATAGCCTAAAACAAGCACCATGAGCATGGAATGAAAGATTGGTGGATTATGTAATTGAATGTGGATGTAGCCCTAGTAATGCAAATCCTTCATTGTACATGAAGAAGGATGAAAATAGAAATGTATATATATTTTGATGATCTCATCATAATATGGAATAGTTTTGCAGGGATTAAAGAAATCAAAAGAAAGCTTGAAAAGGATTTTACAATTTTAGGGCTTGGAGATCTAAGATTCTTTTTAGAATCTAATGTCATATATGGCAAAGATGGCACTTAATTGATGCAAAGAAAGTTCTTATTGGATGATCTTTTTTAGATTTGGAATGAGTGAGTGGAAACCAATCACCCAACCCATGGACACAAATAAAAATCTTTACTCAAGTGATGCAAAAGAAATTGGAAGATGTACCAAAATACAGAAGCATCATAATATTATTAATCTATGAAAAACTAAAAGTCCTAATTTATTTTATGTTGTCCATGTACTTTTTTATTTTATGCAAGGTTCAAGAAGTGAACATTTAGAGAGTGTTGAAATACATAAATCCTACATGCATTCATGCTTTTTTCTACAAGTTTAATGAATTGTTGGAACGTGAAAGGCTTTAGTGATGTTGCTTGAGTACTTTCCACGAAAGATAAGAGATCAACATCAGGTTATGTGTTCATGATAGGAAGTAAACCTATCACATGGAGCTCAAAGAAACAACCTATTGTTGTACTTTCATCCACCGAGGCTAAATATAGAGTATTATAATTTGTTACATGTGAAGCAATGTGCATTAAGAAGCTTTTTGCTGATCTTGAAGTGCATGTTTGAGCCATTCCTATATATAGAGATAATATCTCAAGTATTCTATTAACAAGAAATCCCATGTTCCATGCAAGCAAGCACATAGAGATCCACTAACATTATGTAATGTAGATGTGGATCTAAAGTTTATTAGAACCAAACACTAGGTTGCAAACATGTTTACATAGTTCTTGGATGCTTCTAAATTCGATAATTTCAAGAATGTGATAAATTTGTAGGAAATGGTTGAAGATTACTTCCAAATGATCTTGATGGTGAGTATTGAAGATATATGTGCAAGCTCATTGTCACATGAGCTATGTTTTGATAAATTTAGCAAACATAAAGGTAGATATTGTTGGAGTTTGAGGTGTACGAAAGCATGCAAACAACACAAGGAAGAAGACAAATCTTGGAGCACATGTAATATTGAATATATTACCAAATAAATAGTTAGGGGTATAGGCATATATAAAAGCTGGGGGGAAAAAAGCTCCTAAAGAGGGAAAAAAAGTGCCCTCAAGGTCCTAGTATGTTCACACACATCACTACTAAAATATATCAACAAATCCCCCCTATGAGTGATGTTGTGAACAAGGAGTTGGTACTAATGTATAAGGAAGTGCCAACTATGTGGAATCAATCCACAAAAGGAAGTAAGCCCAAAGCTTTGTGGAAAGCTTCAAACGTCTCCCTAGGTAGAGCCTTTGTGAAAAGCTTTGCAACATTCTCCTGTGTGGGTACATATACCAAAATGATCCCTCTAGCGGAGAACCTCTCCCTACTATGATGATAGTGCACCTCAATGTGCTTAGTGCTAGCATGAAACACAAGGTTCCTAGAAAAGTACCATTTTTCTCTAACTATTGGTAAAGATGGTGGTGGCAGAAAACTTACCAACACCCAAATCAGCCATAAGGCATCTGAGCCACACACACTCAATAGTCATTGTGAAAGTTTTCTTATACTCAGTCTCAGAACTAGAATTGGCCACAGTATGCTACTTCTTGATCAACCAAGATATGAATGAGCTACCAAGCATGAAGCAAAAACCATTGGTGGACACACGAATGTCATAGCAACCAGCCCACTCAGAGTAACAAAAAGCATGTACCTCTGGCTGTCGTGATCCCCCCTTGGGATAAAACAATCCAAGTATTTGAGTACCACTCAAGTAGCCAAAGATGGACCTAACCGCCTCCCAATGCTTGACACTAGGGCAATGCATAGACCTACCCATCGATGAGATAGAAAACTCAACAGTAAACCTATCTCATCATAAAAACTCAACACTAAACCTATCTCCATAGGAGTGGCAAAGGGTTTTTAGTCTTCAAGGCCAAAACACTGTAATAATGTGTTAATATATTTTGTTTGACACAAAATTGTTCCAGCATCAACTTGCATAAATTGAATGCCCAAATAATGATGCAAATGCCCCAAATCTCACATCTCAAATGAGGCATGCAAATCATTCTTAAAATTATCAATATGCTTCTCATTAGGACCAATGAGGAGCATGTCATCAACATAAGATAACAAGGATTAGATGCACATCATTTGCATGCTTAACATATAAGGTGCTCTCAATCGGATTGTTCTCAAAAACCATGCGCAATCAGGTAAGCATGTGTCTTTTCATATCAAGCACATGGTGCTTGCTTCAAACCATATAATGCCTTTTTCAATCTACACACTTAGTTTTCATGCCTTTTCTTCACAAAACCACCAGGTTGAAAAACATACACTTCTTCATGCAAGCCACCATTGAGCAATGCACTTTTAATATCCAATTAATGTGCATTCCAACCATCATGAGCTACAAGCACACAACAATAGTCATTCGGTATGTAGGAGCAAAGGTCTCATCAAAATCAATGCCCCTTTCTTGAGAACAACCCTTTGAAATAAGCCTAGCCTTATACATGTCAATTGTTCCATTAGGCTTACACTTTAGCTTGTATACCTACTTGGTGCCAATGGCCTTCTTGCTAGGGTGCATGTCACATAAAGGCTAGGTATCATTTTTTATAATAGCATCATATTTTGATTGCATAACAACCATCCAACTTTCTAAATTTTATGCTTCATCAAATGAAATAGACTCATTTTCATCACAAAGACTAGAGGCAACCATAGCATAGCAATTTTGATGCAAAAGAAGTACAATGAGAGCCCGAATGAGTATGATATGGTAAAGGTGCATCTAATTTGCTATCTCACAAAGTTTGCACCAGCCATTTAGGCATAGTTTTTGCCTCCTCTATATCAGGTCTCTCATCAATAAGTGCATCATGTAAATTTGCATCAGCAATGGAATGATGTGCATCATCATGTGAAACCTATAAAGGTTGGGAAAATGCCTCATTTGGACCAACACTAGATTGTCCACTTGTAAAAAGAGGCAACAAAGTTCCATACACATCTTTATAGCTAACTGATGTCTCCTTAGTACATGAAAGCAATGGCTAAATAGCATCTTCCACAAAAAAGACATCATGGCTAACAAAAATGTGTTTAGTCTATGGAATGCTAAAACTGATAACAGGTTTTTCTTGATCCTTGGTAAAAATAAAGCATCTAAAAATGTAAAAGAACTACCATCAGTAGTAGTCATAATGATCTTACCAACTCCCATGATAGGATAAGAGGAGTTGTTGGCGCATGTAATAGTATTCCCTCTAGGGACAGGCTCAAGTGAAGTGAGGAAAGTGCATTGCGAGGTAATGTGTTTGGTTTCCCCACTATCAAAGTACCAAACATCTAAGTCTAATGCAGACATACAGTATTCATAAAAAGATAGATCATAACAACAAAGAATAGTAAATCTCTATTCTTCATTCTGCACAAGATTAGCATACTCTATTTTGGGTGTAGAGCTCTCTACAACAACAATTCAAACTCTTTCTTCCTTGCTTCTTTTGCAACCAATTTTGGACAACTCTTTATGGAATGATCATTTCCTTTACAATATTTGCAAAACAATTTCTGATTTTCTATTTTCTTCTCATCTCTATCATCCTTCTTTGATTGTGTAGAATTGCAAATTTTTGCTTACTAGTAGAAGAGCTCCATTTACCTTTGCCCTTCTAAATAGCTAGGAAATCTTCATTTGCAACACACATAATGGACCTCCTAAATGGATATTCCTGTAATAGAACAGAGACTAACTCCTCAAATGTTAAGGCATTGGATTGCCTCTCATCATCAATCCAAGAGTAGAAGCAAAACTGTGATATGAATTTGAAAGGCCATTCAGAACAGTCTACACAAGTGAATTGTCAAGCAAGACTTTATCAGCAAAAATCAATTATTTCCTCAAATCTTTGATCTTTGTCAAAAATATATCCATGGAATCTCCTTCATTCATGTGCTCACTCTCTAATTGTTTTCAGAGGTAAGCAACACGAGCCTCATTCCTGGCCTGGTATAAAGTGGTAAGTGTATTCCAAGCATCCTCTGTTGTTTCGCAAGAGCGAACATGAGGAATCATGGCATGTTTGATAGACAAGGCTATCAATGCATGTGCCTAAGTGTCTCTACTATCCCAATGAAGTTGCTCTATCGTAGGTGCAGGAACTGTGGCATGATTAAGAACCTAAAGAATCTCACCATCTTCAATGCCATCTGCATCAACTTTAGTAATTGTATTGGCTTGTATGAAAGGACATTTTTCAACACCGCACACAGTATTCCACAATCATTTTGCAACCAATACATGATGCATCATATAAGCCCATAATGGGTAATTGGTACTATCCAACTTATCCTCAGCACCCACCATACGGAATACATCAGTGCTTTCAACCATGGTCACTAACTAAAATACCCTCAATAAGTGAAATAATTACATCTCAAAAAGTTGAACACAACTACCCTATTGGTTCTACAAAACCTATAGCAAACTTCAAGGCACTTATAGTGGCACACTTAAACTTATATACATCTTTGACACAAAAATATGAAATTGCCTAAACAAGTGTTTCAATAGTGCATTCAAAGGCTGAAACAAGCTGAGATTGTGATTTTGACATGACATAGCAAAGCTATTTTGAACTCCTAAATGCCCTAAAAACGCTAACTAAATTTTGTGTGATTTTGAGACTGTGATCGAAGGGGTGTGGATGATGCCCTAGATGAAGCGGTGACCTGCTCTAATATAATTGTTGGAGTTTGAGGTCTCTAGAAGCATGTGAACAGCACAAGGAAGAAGATGAAGCTTGGAGCACAACACATAATATTGAATATATTACCAAGAGAATGTACAAAGATAAGTAACCCACTAGGATTATAGGCACATATACAAGTTGGGGGAAAAAAACCTCCTAAAGAGGGAAATAAAGTGCCCCAGCAGTCCTAGTGTGTTGACACACATCACTACCCAAATATATCAACAAATATAATTATAAGGATGAAGAAATCTATCCAAAATTCATTATAAATAAAAGATACAATATCTGCCTTGTGGTGAGTGTCATGTAGTGGGGGAATCAAATGAAGGTGGTGATTTAGGAAGAAGGCATAAACTTTTTCACATACCCATTTCCTATAAAAATGAAGTGGGAGGTTGCTCTCAACAAGGAGAGAGAGGGAGGGAGGGAGAGAGAGAGAGAGAGAGATAGATAGATAGATAGAGAGGAGCACCCATCAATCAGATTTGATCTTAGATGTTAGTTTGTTATTTTTTCTTCTCATAGATTGTTTCCAACTACACATCACTTTCTACACACTCATATTCTCACGTTCAAATCTCAGTGTATCTGTAATCACTTCTTAAGCTTAAACACTCATTTGAAATCTTGCATACTTTTTCTACCTCAAATACCTTTTCAGAAGGTTTTATATTCTATGAGTTATAGTTTTTAGCATATCTATGTGGATAAGTAGTCTATTTTTGTAATTTGTGTTTCCCAACCAAGACTGACCCAAATTAAGTGATTTTTAGCTTTTTGGAAAGATATCATTGTCTAGTTGGTGTCATTAAAGCAAGAGTTCTGTCTACATTTCGAATTGAGAGCAACAAGAAATTCAACCTGTAGGTGTCTTTCAAATTGTTAAAACTGCAAGGGCTCAATGCACGCTTTTTACTATGCATAGGAGAAATCATTCTCTACAATTTGAAATCTAAAACGGGTGATAATTTACCTCATTTTACCAACACTTGATTTTTAGCTTGTGAAAAGAGGTATAAAAGTTTCATGCAAATCTTTTGAATTGATTGATGTCTCCTTGGTACATGAAACTAAGGGCTAAATTGAAACTTCTACAAAAATAACAACATGGCCAACTAGAATGTTTTTATTATATGGATGATATGGACAATGAACTTTGGTTTCACAACTCTACCAAACAAAGACACATTTCACTAACTTATCATTTAATATTTTGTGTTGTTGTTTAGGCACTAATCCATATGCTTGGAAAACAAGAACACATAGATGAGCAACTAATTTCTTGCAACCATGACAAGCCTCATATGGAGTCATAAAGAGCAATGCTTTGTTGGGACACCTGCGAAGTACATATGATGCAAACTTAGTAGCCTCAAGTGACAAGCTATGTAGTAAAGCTAGACTTGTGACCATACACCTTGTCATTTCCATGAGAAACCCATTCTTCCACTTAGCAAGTCTATTTTGTTGAGGTATATACGACATTGTATGTTTATGTATTTTCCAATTGTCAGCCAAAATTGCACTAAATGCAAAAGCCATATACCCCCCCTTTCTCGATTTGAACAGAGGGTGCCCATCTTACATGCTAATAGAATTTCAAGCTGCCCAAGTTACATGTTGATAGATTTTTAGCCATAACCAGGAATGTTTTAGTTATGAAGTATAGGTAAAGGTGTCTTTGCATAGAACCACAAATATCCCTATGAACTAGGTGTAACATTATTCTCTACTTTCTAAGTGAATCCAATGGTCTTGGGCAATGGCACATGACTTGCACATGTCTTCCAATGAAAGATCTAAATTTCCTATGATCTAGAAGCCTACCACCATTTTTTTATTGCACACTTTCTAAGTGGCATAAGTTTTTTTTATCAATCTACTTTTCGTTGGATCTTTTAAGTTGATTTTGTGGCTTTTAAATCTATTGACTCATACATGTGTGCATCCCATGGTAGTGCCATGTCTTTAAGCTTAAGACTTGATTTGAAAGAACCCCTGAAAGTTTTTACCTAAATACTTCATTCCCATACATCTCTTGATTCTTTGGATATTTTATGCATCCATGGCTTTAGTAAATATATGTGCATATTTATTCTTTGTGCTTACATGATCCACCTCAACATCTGTGGATATCATTTGTTCCCTGATAAATTCATAGGAAATTTCTATATGTTTTGAGCTCGCATGGAACACATCTTATGTGCAAAGATACATTCATTTAAGCATACATACATACATACATGCATTTATGCATTCATACATACATACATACATACATACATACATACGTATATGCATACATGCATGCATGCATGCATACATACATACGCATATACATACATATATACATACAAGTGAATGCATGCATATGTACATACATACATATGTACATGCATAAATACACACATATAGACACATACATACATACATACATACATACATGCATACATACATACATACATACATGCATGCAAGCACATAACCTTGCAGTATATGAGTTGAAAGTGGATGGATTTTAGTTTTAGTTTATTTGTTTATACTAGCAAAATGCGGTGCAATAACATGTATGATACTTTTGATATCTCACAATGAGTAAGAAAGAATAATATCACTTTGAAAATAATTTAATTCATAATATAACTTCTTATATTTTGTGCTACATCATGGTCTGCAGATATGGTGATGATGTTTATGATAGAATTTGGGAGCCCGATATGAATGGTCCAATCTTAGCAACAACATTAGATGTTGATAATTATAACGGAGAAATGATACCAGTTCCTGTCCTCCAAACTGCTCAAGTGGATAATGACATAATTGATAGAACTATAATAGTGTCTCCAAACAAACTTTACTACATACAATTTGCATTTGCTGAGATATCACCAAATGTCACCTCCATTGGTCAACGAGCATTTGATCTACAGGTAACATGTATTATCCATTGATATTATTATATAACCATCATAACCTTGTAATGCAAGAAATAAAACATACGAAAATAAATTCAAAATTATAAGTGTATGCATATCATAATAGATCATTATTCAAATCTTCTTATGTATTTTGAGAATGCATAAAAAGGAAAATAGATATTCAAATTATAAAACCATTTTTCAACCATTTATTTCTATTTATACCTATATTTGTATTCAAAATCAGCACATGAATGCCTATTTGTGAATGTATTCATGCTTCTAAATTATTACCTATATATGCCCATAATCTCCTCTCTAACCATATCTCCTCTGTCTCTCTATATCTCTCTCTATCTCTCTCTATCTCTATATATCTAACTTTCTATCTATTTATCTGTGTGTGTGTGTTTATATATATATATATATATATATATATATATATATATATATATATATATATATATATATATATATATATATATATATATATATATATATATATATATATATGTATATATATATATATATATATATATATATATATATATATATATATATATATATATATATATATATATATATATATATATATATATATATATATATGGAGAGAGATTGAGAGAGAGAGAGAGAGACAGACAAGTAGGTAGACACACGCACACACACACAAACATATATATATATATATATATATATATATATATATATATATATATATATATATATATATATATATATATGTATGTATGTATGTATGTATGTATGTATGTATGTATGTATGTATGTATGTATGTATCTATAAATATAGATACATACATACATATATATATATGTGTGTGTGTGTGTGTGTCTACCTACTTGTCTCTCTCTCTCTCAATCTCTCTCCATATATATATATATATACCTATCTCTCTATCTATCTATCTACCTCTCTCTCTCT
>CM035427.1:115868941-115871441 GCA_020310875.1 Ceratopteris richardii
ATATCTGAGTCAATTCCAAAATATTTGGAAAGCGGAAAGAGATAACTAAGACTTTGTACAACCAATTCAAACTTCGCACATACATAAACTTGCTATGAGTCAAAGTCTAGTTGACTCAGGACTTTGACTGGTCAATTTCAACAAGATATTGAAGCATTGACTTTATCTTTAAGAGAAATAAGCTGGTTTCTCCAAAAGATTCAAAGCAAATCAAAAACATCATCTAACCACAAGATACTAGTGTGGTAACCAACATCAGTGTGTCGACCCACTGAGGTTCTATTGATGAGTTTAGTTTTCAAATAATGCTTCACTTGAGACTAAGTTCATGTCACATTCAGTCTTTTTGACTCCTAATCGTGAATGCAATTCTTGTGCATTTCGTTGAGTCGAAAGAGTGAATTTATCAAGTTACACTAGGAACTTGATGCTTGACTTAGTCAATTAAATCTTAAGTTGAAAAGATCAACTCAAAATCAAAGTCCAACTTCTTTCAAAAATTTATCAAATATTTCTGATCAATAACACTTAAGCTTGAAGTGTTCTTAGAAGATCTTGGAAGTTACTTACTTCATATCTTCAGTTTCCTTAATCTTGAAGTTACCTTGAAGTATCGTAAGATACTACTTTCATCCGTTATGAATTAAACTTTTCTTGAAGTCTTAATTCCCTTGAGGATGAAACCTAACTTCAAAATCCAAACTAGGACTATAAGATAATCATCATCCCATGGTCCGATGTCCCATTCCATCTTTCCTACATCAATCTGAGTATAAAATCTGGTGTCCCATACCACCCTATTTTATATTCACATTAATGTGTGGGTGATTCTTATCCTAAAGTCTAAACATCTCTTGATAGAGTACCTTATTTCTTCAATTCTTTTACAAGAATTGGAAGTTTTCAGGCATTACCTCTAACTAGATTTTCCTAGGTTTTGATTCCTTCGCATGATCACCTCATAATCATGTGCTTTGCATTGGAAACTTGAAAACCTCATGACAGAATATCAATTCTTCTTTACTGGGGCTTTCAAATGAAAACCAATCAAAATTCCAAGTACTTGAATTTCTCAAATTCAAGTTCAATTAGTTTACCCTTGACCAATTTTGTAGCGACAAGAGCTTTTGACTTCTTGTCTTTAGATTCCTTTCTTTACTGTTGCTTTAGGTACCTACCCCGGGGACTTTATTTAGGAATCTCTTTACTGCTTAAGTCTTAAGCATCCGCTCATGCTTTCTGGATTTGTACCAAAATCCCTTTAAGGATAGGCAAACACTTATGTTTTACCTTCCACAGACTTAAGTACCGTCTTCACGGTTGCAGACTACATTCTTGGAATTTCTTTACTCTGTTCAGACTTGGAACAGTTTACTTTTTTCACAATTTTTTCCATTCAATAAATGGAACTTGAGTGAATAATTCCCAAAAGGAATTTTATTGCCAATACTTGGGCAATCTACAAAGTAGTTCAATTGCACATTACTTGGACAATCATGGCCAAGTTTGATCAGGTCTGGTTGATCTTGCGATAAAAATAAAGACTTATAGTCTTTATCTTTAAGATCTCTTAAAACTATCTTAAAGCTTCTTTGCTTACCTGCAGGATTTTTAGAGATCTTTCTCAGGTCCAAGCATACACTTATGCCTCTTAAATTCCAAAGCTAAGAATCTTTGATATACCTTTAGGTTATATCACAAATAGGACTTGAAATACCACTTCTAGTGGTTTGGGACGTGTAGGGAACTACTTATAGTATGAAGAATTTCATTCTCAAAACTTGAAAGAATGCCATTTCTTCAAAGACTTGAGATTCCTTCTAGGGAATCAAATAACTTGAGCAAATGATTCATCTTGGAATCTTTTGCAAAAAGAACTTTTAAAAGAAATTCTTTCAAATGATATCCAAAAATTTACTGATTCAATTGTATTTATTTCCTGAGTATCAAACTAGAGATGAAATATCACATTTGCCAGTATGAAAGTTTAAGTTGAACTTTCATTTATGTGATATCGACTTGTATTCTTGAGTTTGATACAAAACTCATTATTATTGGTCAATCTTCAGATGTTACTAGAGTCCTTTAAACATATTTCACCAATCAAAATTATGTTTAAAGTCCAAGCATCTATTGATGATTGATCCAATAGTAATGTTACTGTGAACACAACTTTGAACTTTATAACTTGTTTAGGAGAAGTTCATGGATTCAAGATCCATTTCTTGGAACTTTCTACTCCAAAATAAAAAGTTCACACTTGCTTCAAGTCTTTAGGAACTTATATTATTTCTTAAAGACTGCTTAGCTAGTTGCATCATTTACCAGAGATGCAACTATAGAACCTAACATCCTTTTATTGATATCAAGGATCAATTGATGTTGAGGTTTAACCTTTGTTTTCCATCACCCCTTAGGATGAAATCAAATGAAAATTTATAAAAGATTGGTACCTTTATATCTTTGGGCAAAACACTCTCCCCATGTACCCCATGGGGGT
>CM035427.1:115876441-115878941 GCA_020310875.1 Ceratopteris richardii
CATAATAATCAGAATAATGGTGGATACAATCAAAATTATAATTCAAGAGGAAGAGGTGGCAAAAATCAAAGAGGTAATTACAGAGGTAGAGGTGGAAGGAATTACTTTGGAAGAAATGCAGGTAGAGGATTCCAAAGTCAACAATACAACAACACCTACTACAATTATGCTTCAGATCAAAAGGAAGATTCAACATTGATAATGAATGCAACTTGTGAAAGGCAGAATGAAGATCAAAGAGTCTTCTACATTGACTCAGGATGTAGCAATCACCTGAGTGGTAACATATCTTTGATGACTGATTTGGAGAGTAAAGTTTTTAATCATGTTGTTCAAACAGGTGACAACACAAAGCACAATGTGAAGTCAATTGGATCAGTGAAGGCCAAGGATGGAAGCACATTATTGAGTAAGGTTTTGTATGTTCCTACAATCCCTAAGAATTTGATAAGTGTAGGACAAATTGTTGAAAAGGGATATGAAGTAAGGTTCACTAATGATGGAGTAATGTGGAAGACCCTAGCCAAGGGTATAAACAGATTGTTTCAGGGAAAAAGGAAGGAAGATTATTTACATTGAAGATTCAAGGCAATATTGGTCATGCTATGTTCACATATGGAGGACATAAGATCTCTGAGTTAGATCTTTGGCACAAGAGGCTTGGACATTTCAATGAAAGAGGTATTAAAGATATGGTTAACAATGGTTCAGTGCTTGGATTGCCTAATGTTGCAGGTCAACATATGACATACAAATGTGAGGCATGTCAATTAGGTAAGGCTCATAAACATTCCTATTCCAAGCATGGTTTTATGTACTCAGAGAAGCTTGAGTTGGTACACACAGATGTGTGGGGACCATCAAAAGATTTCAGTATAAATGGATCAAGGTATTATGTGATTTATGTTGATGATGCTACTAGGTGGATCACTATCTATGTGATCAAAGATAAGTCAGAAGTGTTTAATACATTTAAACACTATCATGCATATGCAGAAAGAATTACAGGTCATAAGTTGAAAAGACTAAGGTCAGATGGAGGGGGAGAGTATTTCTCAAATGAGTTCAGTGATTACTTATGGAATGCAGGTATAAAAAGGGAAGTTACTTGCAGGTACTCTCCTCAACAAAATGGTGTTGCAGAAAGGAGAAATAGAACTCTTGTTGAGTTTGCAAGATCCATGATGAAGGAGAAAAATTGCCCTAATTATTTGTGGGCTGAGGCTGTAAATACAGCCACTTATTTGGTCAATAGGTTACCATGTAAAGCCTTGCAGGGTATGACACCATATGAGGCTTGGTGGGGTAAAAGACCTACCTTGGATCATTGCAGAGTATTTGGGTGTGTGGCATATGCATATGTGCCATCACAATTAAGACACAAATTGGAACCCAAAGCTGAAAAATATGTTTTCATTGGCTATGATGACAAGCAGATGGGCTATAGATTGTGGAGTCATCAACAAAACAATTTATGGTTTCTAAAGATGTTACGTTTGATGAACAAAGCACTTGGTATGCAGGTACAATCAACATCAATACAGGTGATGAAGAAGAAGTGAGTCAAAGAAAAGGTAAATCAAAAGTTCAGATATTTGATGAGCAAGAGAATAATGAAGTGCAGGTTGAGGTGGAAGAGACACCAAGATTTGATCCTGAATGTGAAGAGCCAGAAACTTCAAGGAGTGGAGAACTCAGAAGGTCATCAAGAAATAGGTGGCAACCTACAAGGTATAGTTATGATACTTCATTTCTAGCCACAAAAGATTATGCTTATATGGTGAATACAGATGAAGACCCTTCTACATATGAAGAGGCAAAAGGTAAGGAAAAATGGGAGAGTGCTATGCAGGAGGAATATGATGCACTATTGGAAAATCAAACTTGGGATTTGGTTCCAAAACCAAATAGTCAGAAGATTATTGGATGCAAGTGGGTCTACAAGACAAAAAGGTTTGCAGATGGAAGTGTGTCTAGATACAAAGCTAGACTTGTTGTCAAAGGCTTTGCTCAAACATATGGTATTGATTATGATGAGACCTATAGTCCTGTGGCAAAGATGACAACCATAAGGACACTTATTGCTATTGCTGCATGTAAAGGTTGGAAGCTATGTCAACTTGATGTGAAGAATGCTTTTTTGAATGGTTACATTTCAGATGATGTATTCATGGAGCAACCTCAAGGGTTCAGAGATAAAAGGTATCCAGATCATGTGTGCAAGCTCAAGAGAGCTTTGTATGGCTTGAAGCAGGCCCCAAGGGCATGGAACTATAGACTTGTGAAGTTCCTAAAAGAACTTGGTTTTCAGGTGTCTAAAGCAGATAGTAGCTTGCTTGTCAAAGCAAGTGAAAATGGTTTCATATACATGTGCATATATGTTGATGATATAATTCTTACAGGTACAGATGAAGAAGGAATACAAAGGCTCAAGAGGCAAATGGAAAAGGAGTTCAAGATAAGTGACTTGGGAGACTTGTCATATTTCTTGGGCATGGAG
>CM035427.1:115906441-115908941 GCA_020310875.1 Ceratopteris richardii
GCTCTCTCTCTCTCTCTCTCTCTCTCTCTCTCTCTCTCTCTCTCTCTGTTAACTCTTTGTAGATTTGTGGTTGTAGATCTCTACTGGCAAAACGATTGTCTTGGATACTCCATATGATGTTTACATGGATGCCGGAAACTTAACATACTCTGCACTTGTTTCAAGCTTACTGGAGCCCATTAATGTTGGCAGCGGAGGATCGATTGAGCTCACACTCAAGAAACAAGTGGGCTCCACATATGGCCCCCTCATTTCTGGCCTTGAACTCTTCCAGCTCTTTGGTGGAAATCTATCAATGGGCACAGATGATGCTGAAGGTACACTTCATTTACTCTCTTTATTGCAAGTATGTACGCAATATTGCAAGCATGTACGCACATAATAAGTAGAAGAGTAGAAATCATTACAAACAAGGTTGATAACCCTTTCATCCCTGTCATGGTGGGTCCACTTGCTTTTAATCTTGTTGTTCTTGAGAAAAAACACTTTGTCATGCCTAAACGGTGGGGGTTTCTTACAATTGGAAATTCTTTTTTCTAAAAAGAAAAGAGATTTCTCGATCAACCATTCTTTAGGTGGGTTACCAAAGTTGGAGGAACACCTCTCTTTCCATATCTTCGAGAGCACTAAGCAACCCTTGCTTTGTGGGATTCGGGGGGGGGGGGGGGGGGGGGGGGGGGGGGTCCCAAGGGTGCTAGGCCCATTCAGTTGTATGATTGTTCTTTCTATTATTTAAAGTTTGAGAGAGTATGCTATTCCCGAACTTCTTTTTTTGAAAAATAAAGAGTAGAAACGTCTGTAAGTGGCATCAATTATGCAGATTTCTCTGTTAAACTCGTCCTTCGAAACAAGATATGGAAAAAGGCGTCCAACTCAAAAAGGGGGTTAAAAGAAAATCATAAAAAAAGAAGGAAAAGTTAGCTTTAATCCCCTAATTCTCGCATTGAAAGATGAAGGCACCTATCCAAGCTTTTTCTTTCGTTTCTTTTCCACCTATTCGGAGACTTGGAGGCTGGAACTACTCCGAATGATTAAAAATCTCGAGCGTTTATGCTTTACATATTGGCAAAATTATTACGAGTATATGTCTCTTGTGCCCTCTCTTGTTAGAGCCCCAAGCACGTGCATATGCGCTCTCAACCACTCACACTCACTTGCACTTGATGACATGCACGTTCACTCTCTCTCTCTCTCTCTCTCTCTCTCTCTCTCTCTCTCTCTCTCTCTCTCTCTCTCTCTCTCTCTCACACACACACACATGCGTCAAGATGTCTCTGCTTCGCTCCATTCCTCCACTATCTTGGTTCTTAAATGCATAAATAAAACTCTTCTCAATGACTCACTGGTTTCAGTACTATTCAAATGCAGCAATGACATGTCTACGAGTCTCCTCTCACAAATTGAGGATGACGACTGATTAGATAGGAATTAAGTAAAGTATACATCAGCGAGATTGTTTAATCACTGAGCGTCCCTTCCATCAAAGATTCAACATTACATTCAGCACAATGTAAATACATACAAGTTGTGGTTACATAAGCATCCTATCTGCTTTAATCTACACTTGCTACATACACCGAGGGAATCTTATTGGCAACTAAGAGTCCAATTACATGAGATGAGAATCGAGGATGTAATATCGTAAGAACTCCTACACAGAAAAGCTAAATGGTTTCTACTCATTACCAGTGCTGCAATGTGAATAATGCCGAGGTAAACACAACACGTCCTCCAGAAAATGTCCCACATATGTAGAGGCTAAAGACAGATACAAAGATACATTCAGTACATCTTCTCCTTGGCTTTGAGATATAGCACATACGTATAGATTAGAAGATAGCATACAGAGATATACATTCATTCATGCTTGCCCCATACTTATTCTTACACATTTTCTTTAACTCGATCACCTTTAGCTCTTTTCATCTATCTGTCAATCTCCTTCTGCATCAAAAGGACTCTTTTCACTCACTCATTCACCTGAGTACTGCTGAAGTACACTGATGACATGTCCACGAGTCTCCTCTCACAGAGTGGTTGAAAAAGACGCAATATATATTAGATATGGAAAATATGCCTTAGAGAGATGATTCGCCATTAACGACCCGTCTATCAAAGATGCCATACTACATACAACAAGCTGGTTAAGATCCCCTACAGGACAGGAGAGGACATCGGATATTTAGTTTTTACATGTGGCAAAAGTAAAAGGATCTGATATGCAGAGCAAAGGACTTTCAAGCTTTAGATGAAGATCTCTTAGTATCAAGTCATACAGGGGGAAGGGTGGATGGCTCGGGAGCCCTTTGGAATACTATAAGAGGTGAAACTCAATGGAAGATATGGAAGGAGAGATGTTCGCATAATTTCTGCAAAGCTGCCAACGCTTCTTCCATTGAAAGCTCCCTCACCAAGCTAGGATTTGGAATCCAGGGTTGGACAATGTTCCCCCATTTAAAAAGAAATAATCTTAATAAAGTATGGATCCCCATGAAAGGTT
>CM035427.1:115913941-115916441 GCA_020310875.1 Ceratopteris richardii
TGTATGTATGCATATGCATGTGTGTGTGTATACATGTGTTTGTGTAATTGTATGTGAGTGTGTATGTAATATGCATGTGTGTATGTAATATGCATGTGTGTATGTAATATGTATGTAATTACATGGATGCATGTGTGTGTATGTATGTATGCATCTCTCTCTCTATCTCATTCTCTTTCTATTTCATAAATCTCTCTCTCTCTCTCTCTCTCTCTCTCTCTCTCTCTCTCTCTCTCTCTCTCTCTCTCTCTCTCTCTCTCCTCTCTCTCTCTCTCTCTCTCTCTCTCTCTCTCTCTCTCTCTCTCTCTCTCTCTCTCTCTCTCTCTCTCTCTCTCTCTCTCTCTCTCTCTCTCTCTCTCTCTCTCTCTCTCTCTCTCTCTCTCTCTCTCTCTCTCTCTCTCTCTCTCTCTCTCTCTTAGTCAATCAAAAACAAAACAGTCACTTATATCGATGTAATTGTTTGGAGCGTTGTCATCAAAGTCCACTTAATGTTGTCCTTTGTCGAATTCCAAAGAAATAACGCCAAAAAGCTCCTGCAAAACTAAAGAGAAGAGAAATTAGAGAGGGGAAAACACAAAGAAAGAGAAAGGGTGATATATTATGTGCGATACTTACCAAAATTTCAGATCTAGAGAAATAGAGAGGTGTGTGTAGAGAAAGAGAGAGAGAGAGATAGATAGATAGAGATGTGTGTATGCAATATGCTCAGAATGTAGTTCACATGCGCAAATTGTGAAGTAGAAAACTTTGTTTCAAAATGTGAGCAAATGTCGAATTTTTGCTCTCAGGTCCGGTTAAAACATTGCATCAATATGCGCATCGGTATAAGCGTCGGTATAAGCATTGATAATTTCTAGTAAAGTATCAACGTGTATACCGATGCTTATACCGATGCCAATATATCGACGATTAAGTGACCGTCGGTATTGCCTCTGTGGTTTTTCAAGCATTTTCAACAGTCATTCCGATGTCGAGGCATGACCGTCGGTATGAACAACGTTGCTATGCCCCTCATATATTGTAGTGTCATCATTCTAGATATTATTTTCACATTTTTTAGAACTGTTTCTATGCAAAAATTTATGCTACCTTTTAACAATCTATTTTGAAGACTTATAAAGTAATTTTGAATTTATTTACCATGTGCCTCTATAGAGTTTGAAGTTCACTATCCAATTGTAAAAAGGTTATGTAATTTGGAACATCAATCTAAAAGTTATATGCAGACTTATAGGGATGTATCTGAGTGGTGCTTAGCTATGATTAAAAGGTTGATTAAGGTTAATGACTCACGTTAAGAATCCATTCACACTTTCCTCAAGACTTTGAATGCAAAAAACTTTGAGTCTACTACTTGGATTGACAATTTAAAGTGTTCTACTCATCTAGAACATGTTGGAACATTGTTCACCAAACATCACATCATGGCCTACAATAGTCTCCTTTGCCTTTGGATCCTGGACTCTTTATTGTATCCCAAGAAGACACAACTTTTTTTTCTATTCCTAACTTTGTTGAATTAGGCAAACATGCATATGAGAAACATCCAAAAATTTTTGAAGTGAATAACTGAAGTCTCTTTACCAATGTGATTCTTGAGGTGTAACTACCTATAGTACCTTTTTACTAGCTATTTTTTCCCTAAAAAAAAAAGGCATATCTTGCATATTTACCATGTAGGGGACCATTTCAACCAATATCCTATTTCATCTCCCAAAAATACCAACTTGCTAAGGTTTTTGAGAGCTTCTTAACTTTTCTACCTATTTGGTTCTCAAGATGTTTACCCCATGTTTAAGATCTTTTAGAGTAAGCAACATTTCTCAAAATTACACCCACATCTTTCTACTTTAATCATAAATCAATAGGAAAAACTAGAGAGATCCTCAAAAACCATTCTATAAATTTTTACCTTAGAGATTAGCATGTACCAACTTTAGAGGAGCTAAAGATTCATTGATTATCTTTCATGGAAATTCCTTTCTTTGTTTGTTGCTTATCATGCAAGCTTCACATGGCTCCTCCAAATCTGAAAATGTATGCAACCATTACACCATCCCTTTTCTCTAGACCTTTCTTACAATAGCAAATAGGATATGCATAAAATATTGATAGAAAAGCCTATAGAATCCTTGTCTTCTGCAATAGTAAGGGTGCATATAAATTCTTTTTGCACTATATTGCTTATAATACTTCATGTTCCATCCAAAATTTTTGCATCATCTATGTAATAACCAAATTATACCCCTATTATTTGAAAGAATTATTTGGTGATGGCTTGGCGCATATAACAAAATCCGCATAACTTTTGTAAGCACTTTCAATCAAATCATTTTTTTGATCTAAGACTATTCGATCAAAAGAGATTTTGATAAGAAAAAACCAAATTTACACCCATTCTTTTATTTAGTTTTACCAAATTATAGATGTTTTCTATGTACTTATGTACACATATACAAACACACACACACACACACACACACATATATATATATATATA
>CM035427.1:115918941-115951441 GCA_020310875.1 Ceratopteris richardii
TCAATTAGTCTTGTACGTGACTTTTTACATAAAACAACCATTTAATTCTATGCGAAGAGTTCAGCCATATTCTTAGTTTCAAGGCACGCCTCTAATAGGAAAGTCTTTGCACGTGCACATGTTTTAGAGAGTACTTTTGAGGCTGTGATTAAATGAAATTACTACCACCACATAAAGTGTTCAAGTAATCTTTTAGCCGGTGACTTTTCACATATAACAACCATTTAATTCTATAGTAATTAAGAAGTAAAAGAGCTCAGCTGAATTCTTAGTTTCAACGCACATCTCTACTAGGAAAGTATTTGGTAATTTTCAAAAAAGAGTTCTGAATAGTCTTCTTTCTATGTAATAGAGCTATCCTAGAGAAAAGAAAACAAGATATAAAAATTACCATAGAATTGTAAATAATCTATATTTTGTGAAGAGAGATGGTGGATACAATCCAAAGATGAGTAGGTGCTGCTACAACCAGCTTCACACCAGCCAACTGAGACTTCAGAGTTGATTAATAGACCCTTTGAGATTCCTAAATCCACCAAAATATCAGCCAAGTACTTTGGAACATGTATCCCAAAAGTTTAAGTCAAGACAGACAAGTTGCAAAATGACTAGCTCCCAAAACTTGCTATTTTTGGACATACACCTGCTGGAAAAAATGAACAGTGCTCTCCACCTCGTAAGAATTAGAAACATTCCTTTTGGGCATAGCAAATAGACTTAGCAAGCTTCCCAATCCAAGTTAAAACACTTCAAATGATGGACTGAGCACTAAGAACATATTTTTACAAAGTCTGGAACATGCCCGCCATTCTCAGGGCTCTGCAGAGATAGACCAGTGAGCAGTAAATTGAAGATATCTTCACAACTATAACTCCAATGACCTTGAAACATTATAGGTAGAAAGTAGACAATATGAGCTATCCAACGCACATTAAAGCACTGAAAAAGGTTCACTAGAACTCGAGATATGACCTTCTGAAGGTACTGCTCTGAGTGAGTATAGCAGAGAACAAAACAGAGAAGTAAATGATAATAAATGTATAGATTCATATATGATTACAACCACATTGGCAATGAACCTTTGCACAATGGGAGTAGAATGATAGAGCTATGGAGTAAGCTCTTCAATCTCTACAAAATGACATGAAGTGGTCACGTACAAGGCTTGCTAATCACCTCTTCCTTCTTGCTCTTTTTATAGCTATTCTTGGAGGGAGTTTTGAATTCGAATTCGAATGGCTCCACCTAAAAGTGATCCCCAAAGTTAGGAGATATTCCCTCAGCTCAAAAATTCGTGGTTTTAGGTAGTTAGAGCCACGAGTTTGCTTTTACATCATGGATGAGGTAAGCCATCCTTTTCCTTTTTTCTTTTTCCATTTACAAGAGATAAAATGAACTCTTTTACAAGAGGTGTTCACATGACTACTCATGTGACTTACAAATGAGGATAATATCAAGCATATCAAGCATTTAGGCTTGGGTAAAATGCACCAACATATTTTAGGGTTATAGAAAAAACATCTTTGCAACTGGCTTCAAAATAAATAAATTAAAAGAATGCATGCTTGATTCTCTTGATTAATTGGGAAGTCCATGGAAACATTGTCACAATGGTATGGTGATATTTCCAATGGCTATAGCAAACCTAGAGAACCTATCCTCTCTAGTTTGTTTACTTGGCACTTAGATCATTGAGTTACATACTTGTTTACATCTCTAATCATCTTTGGCCACCAAAACGTATGTGTAATCAATTGTTGTTTTTTCTCAACACCAAGATGTCCTACACAAGGTACATCATGGTTCTCAAAAATGAACTCTTTTCTAAAGTTCCCTTCTTGGGAATTAGGCATACATATCTTTCATTTTCTTTTATGCAAAGCTTGCTCAACTTGGAAGCTAGAGAATGGCTTATTCTCATTACTATCTAGCAATTTACCTACTATACGCTGACAGTAGTCATCCTCAACTTTTGAATCTTTAATCTCTTGAATCGAATCACCATCTAAAATTGTAAAGCTAATCCAATGCATAATACAAGACAATGGATCTGCAATTGTATTGCTCTTGCCTTTTCTATACAAAATCTCCATGTGAAATTCTTGCATCAAGTCAATCCATGTGGATGGTCTCTATCATAGATCAGTTTGGGAACATAAGTACTTTGCAGTGTGATGATCTATGAAAACTCTAGAAGTTACCCCATGTAAAAAATGTATCTAAATTTTCAAATCATGAACTATAGAATAAAGCTCATGCTCACGGACAATCTAGTTTCTTTGGCACTTAGAAAGCTTCTTGCTTTCAAAAGTGACTAGTCTTCGATCCCAAATTAAAAAAAGCACCAACTATGATGCCACTAGCATCTCTCTCTAGCTCAAAAGGTTTCTACAGCTCTACTACTAACAATATCAAATCACTTGAAACTACTTGTTTCAATTCATCAAAAGCTTTTTGTTGTGCACTACTGCGCATAAGCCTTTGATCGTTCTATAATAAATATGTCCATGGCATAAAAATGTGTGATTTGCTAGCATTTTTGTTAAAATCTCAACAATCCTAAGATAAATCATAATTGATACCCATTCTGAGGAATCAGCCAACTGAGGATCATGGAAACTTTCCTTGGCTCCATCTTGTTTCCATCTATTAAACTAATATGTCCTAAATACTCAACCTCAAATAGACATAGTTGTGTCTTCGTTGGGTTGATATACAATTAGTTCTCATTTAACATATTGAAAACTATACACAAATGACATTTGTTATCTTTTGAGGTTTTACTATAAATTAAAAGATCATCCACAAAATCTACAACTGACCAATGAAGGGATGAAAGATATCATTCATGATCAATTACAAAACTAGTTGGAGCATTTGCTAAACCAAAAGGCACTTCTTATATATATCTTACTATATACAGTAGCACCACCTGGTGCATCCAAAATGTCATGGATGCATGATGCCCCAGGCATCCATAACAAAGTCCTACATCACAAGCTTTCTCTTTCTGTTGTTGTGTCAAACTAGAATGCTGAAAAGCTTTCTCAACCATGGAAGTTACTACTACATCACACTCTAATGTTTTTCACTTGAATTTGCATGCTTGAAGGTTTGACTATGGAACTGCCATCTATGTCAAAGTCCCTACTAATGGCACTTGAGGTGTTCTCATAACATTGAGGATCATCTGAGGAGTATCCTCCATGCCAAAAACTTTGGCATTAAGCGTTGAGATCTCCTCAATGCACGGCCATTTAACATTCGTGTTGTATCAAGCTCTTATGTTTAACACTTTAATTTGCATGGTTGAAGGTTTGACTAATGGAACTTCCATCTATGATAAAGTCCCTACTGATGGCACTTGAGGTGTTCTCATAACATTGAGGATCATCTGAGAAGCATCCTCCATGCCAAAAACTTCGGCATTAAGAGTTGAGATCTCCTCAATGCACGGCCATTCAAGCTCAAATTCGGCAATGGAGGACTCAAGTCTCTTCAAGATTCATTATAGATATAAAATTTAACTAATACGTTTCCTAGTCAAAATATGGATTACCTACTAATGTGGTAGCCCTCACGATGCTCCTATGTCTTTAACTTTAATATTTTCAAAAAGAAAAAAGCATTAGACCTACTTAAGAAACCCCAAAAATCATAATTTTTTATACCACTTGGACTGATGCCTTTGTGTACACTATAATACCAAATTGATGTTTACATTGAAGTTAGATCAGTGCCAAATCATAAAGGTATTTTGAATGAAGAGATTGAGCATGACACTCATGAACTAAGCTATGACACATGCCATGTGTGGTGAAATTAATAACTCTAGCTCTAACTTTACATATAATGTTGAATCTGAGAAAGATATATGGTGGTTAGGTGCTATTGAAGTGCCTAAATAATCCAACGATGTTGTTTCATACATTTTACTAGGACCTCAAGGATCACTAAGGTAACAGATTCTCAAATTTATAGTGGAAAACTCATTGTCACAAGCTCAGGTGATTTTGAGATAGAATGGTACTTGGATGGGGATTTAAAGACTATCAAATGCATGTTAGTAGTTGCAAACAAGGTGCATCGGCTCTTTATCCTTGTCCATATTGCACACAAGGTTATAAACTAACAAACACAACAAAAGAATATATAAGGAAATGGGATATACCTTTATTAATGTGTCCCTATGCATTTTTCATGAAGCTAGTTGATAAATATAAACAAGGTAAAAATTTGAAGGAGCTTGTTAATTCAATTGGTTGTCGTGATGAGAACATAACTCTACTTGTCCTAAGATATTTTACAACAAGTATCAATGACATAGAAGAAGGCGAGAAAATTTCTCAAAAGAGGGATTAGCACTAAAAAAAATGGGCATTGAGAGCATTGGAAAGGCCTATGCATGATGACAATAGATAATGATTCTCAAATTGACCTTATTAATAAGTGAAATAAGGTTTCTTCATGCATAGATATGTTGGTAGGCTTAATGAGTCCTATTACATCCAATGATAATAAAATTCAATTGTTTCAAGATACATTAATGGAGTTCATAGTGTTTCATCCTATCTTGAAGAGAGAGAAATATTACACATTATATTGTAAAAATTTTTTGTATTTCAAATTATTTGTTGAAAAGAGTTTTTTATACATATTTAAAAATTTTCAACATATTTTATTTGCATATGGAGAATTTTTCATGCATTGATATGGATTATTGGATATTTTTAATACTCAAAGAATAGAAAAGTTACCTTATATGGTTAGAGGTGTTTACTTCAAAAAAACATGGCAAGGTGGTGATGCAATGCAATCCAGCTACATGTGAGAGATGTTGAAAAGAGTGTTTTATACATATTTAAAAATTTTCAACATATTTTATTTGCATATGGAGAATTTTTCATGCATTCATATGGATTATTGGATATTTTTATGGTAGGCTACAAGATTTTTGAGAGGTCTTGGCTTGGAAGTGAATTCATTTAGTATCTATGGTATTTTTATGATAAATCATAAGATCGTCAGCACACTCTCTTTTGTATTGTAGCTTTTTTATGACTTTTTCTATTTCTTCAATATTTTTATCCATTCAAATGTGAAGATGATCCTTTTAAGTGAAACTTTATAAGAAGAGCTCATTATCTCATTTTAAAATTCTAGCACTATAGAGGATGAACAAGAAAAGAAAATTACTAGGAGGGATCCCAATAACATTCTTAGCTATGTGCAAGGAACTCAATGACCACCATGGATGAATCCCCACAAAAGACTGCACAATGGATCATGCTCAGCATCCCATTACAATGCAAGTGGTGGAAATTAATCGCAAAGAGAACAATCATATGAACAAGGAGTGGCATGTGGAAAGACTTTCCAATGGACTTCAAATCAACCACAATTCCCACCAACATCATATGATGAGCCTCCATCACCCAAAAAATCAAAAGGATAAAGGAGAATGTTGGAAAGAGGGTTATTTATTGAAATCATTTTCATGGTTCTTCATAGGATGATTTACAACAATATAGAACTTCTCAAATAGTTCAAGTGAGGAGATTCAGACATAGGCACATTGGTTAAACCAAGAGATACCATCAAATCATAAGGTGAAAGTAGCTAGCAAGAGACTACCAATGAATCCGAGGGCCATACCAAATGATGAAGATAGAGAGCGAAGATAATATTAACAATCAGAATTTGGAGAATCTCAAGATGTGTGCAATGTAAAAATAAGGTCTTGAAGATGACATCATAGACCACCACAACCAAGACCACAAAAAAATTCGAGTAATATATCTAGCACCACTAGCAAGAACACCTCAACAAAGAAGAGGATATACCCAAGCATTTGTAGAGATTAGACATCATCAAAAGATGGTTTAGCTTTTCATACCTAGAAGGCCTTTTGCAAGGTTGGTTAAAGATGATTTACAAAATTATTTTGTGGGATTAAGGATACAAGCTCTAGCTTTAGAAGCTTTACAATAGGTAGTGGAAGCTTTTTTGATATCAATGTTGGAGGATTCTAACCTATGTGCCATCCATGCTAAGAGGCTTACTTTAGAACCCAAGGACATATATAAGTAGCTAGGAGGATTAGGGGTGATTGTAGATAGTATATGTACTCCATCCCCCCATACAATAGATTTTTTTGTAATTTTGACCATTATGAATGAAACTTGATATTCTACTTGATGATGTTTTCTTTATCACTTTCCATGTTGTTTTATGTTGTGAACTCTTTTTTCAGTGATTTTGTACATTTTCTTGTTTGTATCATTAGTATTGGTAAGTTATTTCATCTAATAAATCTTTGGAAGCATTGCACCAAGGATTAAAGGCCAAAAAAAGCCCAACCATAGAAACATGAGAGGAGCCTTTCCAACTCATTTGGAGAGGCTTCTCTTGTGTTTCTGTGGCTAGGGTTTTTTTGGCCTTTAAACCATGTTGGGATCACTTCGAGCATTGAAATTGGGTTTATTGAATCATGTGACTTAAGCGTATGCACTCAAATGGTTCAAATAGTCACTCTAAGGATATTCTTGTGTCTAAGTGAATGTGATTGGATAAAACATCCATGAAACATCCATGTGATTTTCCCATATGTCTTATCATGTACCTATATGTCATAGGGAGGCCAAAAAAATCCCTACCATAGAAACATAAGAGGGCTTGCAAAATGTTTGCAAGCTCTTCTCCTGTGTTTCTATGATAGGGCTTCTATTGGATGTATGCCATAGATAGAACATTTAGTATGATTTACACACAAATCCTATTTGAAATATGGTTCCAATGACAAAAACAATATAAACAACTTAAAATATTATATATACCTAACAATTTCAAGAGAGAATGGAAAAAAGAATTGAGCAAAAAGTATTGTTTAATTACATCAACTGGATTTGAGATTTTAAAGAGTCTCTTTTGGAGCTCCAAAGCCATAGGTAGGGTGTAAGTCAACATAGGCTTTTCTATATCATCACTATTTTTCATGCCTAACTATAGAGATATACCTATTTGACCTAAGACTTTTTCGTGGAAGTTGGAGCCTAAGTTGTCATTATAAGGGTCTTTTTAATTAAGAAGACACAATTGTTGCCATGTATAATGGTTGATAAACAAATGAATTTATTCAAGGCCTTTAGACATCATGTCATGAAGTGCCCTTGAGGAGTATATGCTATGAACAATTCCAAAATGCTCTTTGGGATCCCAGTGTAGTTTTCAAGAGAAGAGCCACCTCCATGAGAGACTTGATCCCCCCATTCTTGGCTACAAACTTGTCAACTTTGATCACCTCCCACACAAAGTCTTGAGATTAGTTTCTACATGAGGTTCAAAGAATGTATGATATCAATTGAAAATACCTACATCTTTAGCTTTGTCTTCCTCTTCTCCTCCCTGTAGAAGATGTAAATTAATGCTAGAGTAGGACATCCCACTCTGCTCAATTATTGGTGAAGCGGGAACCTTTGAATCTAATATCATTTCTTGTGCATTATTGAATTCACCTTTAATGATTTGTTGGTGTTCACTTGTAAGTATGTAAACACAAACCATTTTCTTGTGTTTGCCACTGAGTCAACAAATGGAAAAAATTTATTCTCTAATAACTGAGAGATTCTATCTTAGCAATGAAAGATACATATTTTTCACCCATCTTGCATTTTTTATTTAATTTTATAATTAATGGCATCACCTCATTGAGGAGGTGTCCTCCCTCTAAAATTTTCTTGGAATTGCTTTAAACATTTTGCAAATACATCATCACCTTTGTGAATGTAGAGGAGAAGGTCACAAGTAACCTATTTCCCATCATATGGTGGGATGTCGATAGGGAAATTCAAAATGTGAACATCCATATACTCAAGTAGCTCTTCAAGGCATCTGATTCTCTCTATGGTTCCATGTGGATCAAAGAGCTTGGAGAGAGAATCATATAGGTCTTGTTGAACTTTATAATCAAAATCCTCTAGGACTTGCCATAAACCTCTGGTGCGCGGTCTTCAGAGCCACAAAAATGGAAGCAATAGCTCGTAAGCATGCAATCAAGTATTCTATCACTCTAAATTGACAATTGACATCACATAAAAGAAAATAAACATTAAAAATTTTCTCACAAATAAAATATTGAAAATCTAATGATAGAAGTAGAATGTGGACAAAATGTTTCTAAAGTAAGTGTAAAAACATTCTCAGTATCCATGCTTCCATTTGCAAGGACCTTGAATTCAGTTTTCAATCTTCGAATCTGTGGAGATTTCATAATAGAGTAAAAGGTCATGAAATTCATGAACAATAATGATAAGACAAGATATATATAAATGCAAGTAGATTCTTACCTTGTTGCCTCATATTTGAAACTTGAAATCATGAATATCTTCATACGATAAAAAAGTGCTCTCTCAAGCTAGTCAAGCTGCAATGATGATGAACGAAAACCATCTCCATATCATTGTTGGGTAACCTCACATTATTTCTAAATGAAACTAAAGAATAGAGTTTCAGCCATAGCCAAGAACTGATTGAAGCACATAAACACTTTGTAATGTTTTTTCAATGGATACCCATCCATGCTTAGAGAATTCATCAATAGAAGTCACAAAGAAGAGGTGGTTCCCAAATGAAGGTGTTTGCATATGACTACAAACATCACTATGAACAAGTTGTAATATATGATCAACTCAAACTAAACCATCTTTTGGCAAGGAGTAATGCTACATTTTACCCAAAATACATCCTTCACAGACATGCTTACAAGGTGCCTCATGTTTAGGTAGAGAGGAGAGTATTTTGGATTTTTGTTGGTAAAGTAAACCAACAAAATTCAAATGAATAAAGCATGCATGCAAAAGTTTTGCATGTGATATATCCTGAGAATATTGAACTACACATACTGAATCATTCCCTCAAATTTTGCATAATCTATGAGCTTATATATTCCATGACATAAAATGTGAGAAGCAATAATAACATCACCATTTGAGAGATCATGGAATGTACATTTGTCATCAACAAATTTGACAACCAAGCCAATCTTGGCTAATGATGAAACTGACAATAGATTTTTCTTGATCCCTGACACATATAAAGCATCTGACGATGTGAAAGAAATATCATCAATAGTATTCAAAATGATCTTACCTACTCCCATCAAAGGATAAGAGGATCCCTTAGCACATGTGACAATATTCCCCATAAGGAAAGCTCAAGTGAACTAAAGAAATTGCACTGTGAGGTAATATGTTTGGTTGCCCTACTATCAAAGTCCTAAACATCTGAGTCTACTACAGATACACTCTGCTCATAAGAAGATGGTCCATAGCTGCAAAGACTAGTAAAATCCCATTCTTATTCTCTCTCATTACACTTTCATCTCATGAAGAAGATGAACCACCAAAAGGTCTCCATGACTCTCCTCCCAACCTTTTGCCTCTATATTTAGCTCTCTATAAGGGACTTCCCTCTTTGGTAGGTTGATACTATCCATCCAAGTGTCCACCATATAACTACATGTGCTCCAATTGTCCTAGTTAATTGGACTCAACAAAAGTGGAGGCATCTAGAGAGCTCTAGAGCTCTTAGGAAAAAATACTCTCCCACAACTCTCATAAGTATTGAACCCAAGTCCTTCTCCCTCCCATCCATTTAATTTAAGAACTAGGCCATGATTCTTGCTTGTTTTAGAGATCACACGAACCTATGCTTAAGTATAACCTTGAGACTTTGAACTAATAATAGATTGACCAAACAATATCTAATTTCAAATCTATCTAAACTAGTTAAATATTCATTATTTTAATTTATGATAGCCTATCTGTTCGTTTTGCTCTTCTTCCTCTCCTTTTCCATCTTAGTAATCTTCTTGTGTGTAAAAGCATGTTCTAAGTGATAGAAATTAAATTCGAAATTGTCCTTAACCAAGATATATTTTGTCATTTGTCTAGTCATTTTTTAAGTTTTTTGGCCTTTTGAATATATTGACAGGAAGAATTTGTCAAGATTCCTCATTTTTGCGGAGTTTTGCAACAAGAATTTAAAGGCTAATTTATGAGATAGGTTCCACAACTAATGTAACCCAATTAGTGGCATGTAGTTTGAAGAACTCCACATGCCAAGAGTTTACCTTCAAAAATTAGCTACCAAGAATTGGTTCAACCATTAGGTGTCCAAGAGAGTCTTCTCCACATAAAGGAAGTTAAATGTGGATGTGCAACATCGTATAAAATTAATACTGTTTTTCATCATCAATGCAAATCTCAACCTTTAGAACACAGGAATATCTTTTTATCTAAGACAACAAACTTAAAAGGAAATGAGTCCCTCATAAAAGAAAAAAAAGACCATTGAGCCTCCTTTGCATGTCCCGTTAAACCACTTTTATGCCCATCGTTTTCCTAATTTAAAGCATATTTATTGGGAAAAATACCATCAATTAGTTTGTACATTATCAACGCAAATCTCAATCTTTGAGGGTTGCCTTTGTCATCATCCATCAAGTGATGTTCATCATCAAGCATACTCAAGATGCATAGCTAATCAAAAGTTGGTGGTATGTATTTCTCTCTCATTACCTCTCTCTTGTTTTCCTCTCATGGATGCTTCTACTTGATGATCTTCTACTTAATGTGCCACTGAGCATTATTATAATACCACTATAGCACTATGAGTTTTTATGGCTAAACAAAAAAATAAAAAATAACATGATTTTTTTTCTTTGATTGTATATTTTTTATATGTCTACTTTTAATCGTTTCATCGAAGCCATCGTTATGTGAAAAAATTTTTAACTGCAGCAAAGAACGTATTGCCCTCTATTCAGAACTTACATCCATCTTAGAATCCCTCGATGAATTTTGCTTCCACCTTTTAAAGTCAAATTATATCATACAATACCATCTTAGAGAACGATCAATTTCAAGAAGGGAATTTTGATTTAGAATTGAATGGTTACTTGAATGAGTTTAGTACTTAACTTGTAATTTACATTCCGTTTCGAATCCTCTTCAATAGATTGAAGATCTAGTGTACAAAAACAAGGTTCATAGCTTGAAACACATGATAGAAAAGTTTAACTTATATGTGGCAGAACATGTTCAAATTGAACTACAAGCTCGCCCTTTGTTCACCTGTGTTAGGTTGGGTGGTTGGGCCTTTAACTCATTGAGATGAGTGGGAGGGTTCAACCCCTCTTCAAAGTGGTGGACATATTTGGACCTTATGCCAATTGTAATGACTTTAAATAGTTTAAACTAGTGTTTCGTCGAGCAATTCTTTTCTGATGGTAGTTTAAAAGCATGTAACTTTTGCTTTGTGAGATATGGGGCATCCCATGGGCACTATGTCCCTTCACTTGTACAATTGTTTTTTCAATTAATTCAAGCAAAGAAAAACCCTTTCTTTGTGAAATGGGGGGTCCATGGATAATATGCCCCTTCTCTTGTTCTTTCAATTAATTCGCTCGGACTTCCTCTTTAAAAAAGAGTAGAGTCTGAGATTCGCATATGGGAGCTCCAGTACATTCCCTAAAAAAAAAAAAGTGAAACCAGAAGTCATGGAAAACAAGTCGCACAACAATGGACTTTCAAAACATTTGAAGGGGACGGATTGGAGCAACTGTGTTGGGTGGAGGTTCGTATATGGCTCAGAAGGTTCTGGAATAAGCGAACAGAAAGACAGATCATTATCATGAGGAATGAGCCTGAAGCGATGATAAACTGATAGGCTATCACACAGGGAAGAAGAAAGATAGAGAAGCAGAAAGAGAGAGAGGAGTTAGGAGGTGTTACACCAAGAAAAAACTTATTTATATTAACTGGTGTGATGAAGTCGTGAGTAGGTGTACTCTGTTGTAGGCGTATTCTGCTGTGACTAGGTCGACATGACTTTGAGGTCATGGCGTTGACTATTTCAGCTGATGGAGGGGGAAGGCTTTTGTTGCCGGGGCACAATTTGAGGAAATAGGTAGACCGTGGCAGGGAAAATATGAAGAGGAGATCCAACTTCCAAGACTCCGAACATATTCCATCCGGGGGGGCACTGAAAGAATACAAAAGAATGGGCTCCAAAGGATCTCAAAGAATGTACCTGTGTTTTCCCTTTTAGCAGCTAACTACAGCTCAAGTCCCACATGGAAATGGATGCTTCAACTTTAATGAGTATTTCCATATGATATGTAAGATCAGTTCAAGTCTGTAGGGTCTGCACGGTTCAAGTCCGCGGACAGATGGAATGGCAAGGGATGGGTCATCAACAGTCAGGAGAAAGAAATGTTAGACAAACCAAACTTCACTTGGATTTGGTCGAATTCAAAGATTCGAATGGCTTTTCATGGTCAAACCTCCAAGCGCGAGGACCTGAGGAAAGCTAGACTAGATAGATGATACATTGCTCTGAACTTGATCCATTAGTGGGGCCACCCTTCCCTATCACAATGCACTGACCTTGCCATCTCTGATCACTACCCGATCACTATCTATTTCCAACCTTTCACCAAACTCTGTAAGGCTCCTTGGTTCCATGCTTGCACGACCTCCTTCTCCCTCCTCTCCATCCATCAAGAAATTGTTGAAGTGTGGAAGGAGGTGTTCGCCTCCGGCTCATCCCCAACCAAGTGCTGGAGACATGTGATCAAAAAGTCGTGACAGATCATGATTAGAACCAGGAAGATGATCGAGACTGCTCGGCGGTCACGTAGAGAAGCTCTTTATCATAGATTATGGAGACTTGAAGAGGAAGTGAACAAAGGAAAAGCTCAATCCCAAAAAGGTCTATGAAAAATCAGAGCGCTACTGAGATACAAGGAAGAAATACAAAGGAAAAATTTGCAAATTTTCTTTAAAGATTGGTGAGTTGGCAAAACCGAAAAACCCACCAAAGAGATGTGCCGCATCCTTAAAAGGAAACAAAACAGAGAATCGATCGCCCTACTGCTAGACTCAAATGGCAATGTATGCAATATGGAAGAAGATAATATCAGGATCATTGAAGGGCACTTTACGAGACTCTTGGGGATCTCGACCCCCCTCTCCCACCATAGATGGGACTACATGGCTGCCTTATCTAGGGTTTCCTCTTATAGGATCCCGCACAACCTTCACTCCCTGCTTGATGCCCCTATCTCGGAAGCAGGAATCAGTGAAGTCATTGATGCCCTCCCTTGTGGTAAAAGCCCGGGGCCGGATGGGCTCACTAATGAGTTCTTTAAGTCCTTCAAGTTGGTGGTTGCCACCCCTCTTCAGCTGGTCTAGCAAGAGGCGCTCGAGTTTGGTGCACTTCCGACTTGTCTCAACAATGGCATTATCAAGTTAATACACAAAAAAGGGGAAAAGAACAGAATTGAGAATCGGTGTCCAATTACGATGCTTTAAATGGGATACAAGATCATTGCCAAAGTCATTGCCAACAGAATTTCCAGCCATCTGAGAGCGTGGTTAAGCGAGGACCAAAAAGGTTTTATCAAAGGCAAGTCAATTTTGGAAGCCATTATTGATATTTGGGAAGGTCTCAACTTCGAAAACGAGTCAAGACAAGACGTGGTCTTCCTCAAGATCGACTTTGATAAAGCCTACGATGGGCTGGAATGGGACTATATTCTGTAGTCGCTTAAAGATCTCAGATGTAGTCAGAAATTCACCAAGATGATCTTGACCCTTCTGGGAAACGCATCGACTCAAATTAATGTTAATGGCCAAATTTCGAAGGTGATCAAGCTTAGAAGATCGATTAGTCAAGGGTGCCCTTTTGCTCCCCTTCTCTTTGCCATTGCCACAGAAGGGCTTAGCCGGTTGGTGGAACAACAGGTGGAAGCTAGTAATATCAAAGGCCTCCGATTGTCTCATGACCACGGCCAAATCACCATGAGACTTTTTGCCGATGATATGAACACGTTTGTCCACAATGGTAGTACCAGCCTAGAGACATTTCGGAGGTGCTTGGATACTTTCTGTGAAGCCTCCAGATCCAAAATTAAGCATTCTAAGGCCGCTTTCAGAGCTATGGGTGGGATCCAGTTTGTCCTTCTCATTGAGCATGGATGTCAAAACATTCCGCAAGGCCAAATTCTTTGGCTTCTTGGGATTCCTTTGGGGTTTGGTATCTCGATGGAGTAGTAGTGGAACTGGGTGATGGCCAAACTCGAAAATAAAATAAACTATTGGAGAGGTATGCAAATTAATCTCGTTGGTTGCGCTATGGTTATCAACACATTCCTCATATCATCAACCATTTACTTTCTCTGTTGTTGGAGATCGAATGAGAAAGGGCTGTCCAAACCAGTAAGTATTTGCAGAAACTTCCTTTGGACAGGCGACCACAATAGGAGGGGGTTGCCTAAAATCAAGTGGCCCATCTACACAAGCCAAAAAGATAGTGGGGGCCTTGGCATTCTGGACCTCAGGTGCATGGCCAACAAACTTGCGACAAAATGGATGATTAAGGGGTGGTGCAATGGGGAGGCCTCCTCGGCCAAGCTGATCTTCAGAAACAAGAACATGCTGGCTCTTGTGGGATTCCTGAATTAGAAGAATCTTGACATTCTGGCCTTTTGTTTTCCCCTATCCCGGTCTTCCCAAAAGGCTCGAATCTTGTGTGCTTCCTTTGGAAGAGTTGGAATAAAATCAAAAGCTTCACAAGAATAAGTGAAGATTGGAAGTGGGTGGCCGGTATCAAACAAAATGACTCTCTCTGGTTTCTGATCCATGGCATCTAGATCGTGGATTCTTGGAACATTCGTAATGCCAAGAGGCTATGGAACAAAGGCTTCATAAATTGGAAACATATCTGGAAACAAGACACCAACCAGTGGATCAACTTCGAGGATATTGACCCTAGCATTAACATTTCCTATGAAGAATGGAATACTTTGCAAAACAGATGTCTCACCTGGGACCGCTCTAAGGTTCACCTTCTCATGGGGCACAACACCCCGAGCTCGCTTGGTCTCAGATGGCACAATGGTAATTGCCTATAAAAAATCCCGAACATCAAAGAAACCATTGACTATCAAGTTAACCTCAATAAGAAGTGGTGCCTATCATGGACTCGGCTTCGATGGGACATGAAGTTCATGGCTATATGGCACCCCCTCATTGAAATCAAAAAGTCGGTCCTCCTATGGCGAATTCTTCATCGTGGAATTTGGACCAACCTTAAGGCTAAGAAAATTTGTGGGATGCCTCCCTGGTGCAAATGCTGCTACCGGTCCATCGAAGATGTTTCTCACATCTTCTTTACTTGTCCCAACTCCAACAGGCTCTGGCAGATTGTCATAAAGAAAATTAAACTACAAAAACATATCAGTTGGAAGCAAGCTCTGCTGGGAGAAGCGATTGGCTGCTCCGTAACTCTCTGGAATGCCATCAGAGGGGAGGTCCTATGGAAGATCTGGCAGGAAAAATGTGCTTTTAGCTTTGGCGACTCCCCCAAAGAGTGGTTGAAATCGTTGTTCCTCCTTGGCAAAAGGATCGCTAACTGTAAGAAATCCCCCCCCCCTTCAGGCATCATCAAGTGCTCCTTTTGATCAACAACAAGCCTAAAACCAAGTGGGCCCCGCATGAGGGTGATGAGAGGGTGATTAACCTTCTTTGTAGTGCCATCTAAACTCTATAAAAGCTTCCCATGCTATGTGGGATTCGGAGGATCCCGTGGGCACTAGTCCCCTTCTCTTGTACTTTTCGTTTAATTAATTCAAGTCTGGGAGAGTAGGCTAAGGCCGAAGTTCCTTTATTTAAAAAAAGAAGATTAGTTCAAGTCCCACATGGAAATGGATGCTTCAACTTTAATGAGTATTTCCATATGATATGTAAGATCATTGTATTATCTCGAGGAAGAGAATATGTCAAGAATCAAAAGAAACCTGGAATTTCATCACTCTTTTTGTAAGAAGTGGTGCGTGATCTGCTCGTGGATCAAATGGAAATTGAAGTTCAAGGATTTATGACACCCTCTTATCGAAAAGAAGAAAGCAAAGAAGAAAGCAGTGCTAATGTGGAAGATTTTGCATAGGGGAATATGGACCAATGTCAAAGTGAGTAAAATTTGTGGTGCTCCCTATTGTTGTCAGTAGTGCATGGGTGGTAGAGAAGACTTGGGACACCTTTTGTTCTCTTGTCCTAGGAGCATTCTCATTTGCCAACACCTCTGCATGCTTCTTCCTTCTTTTGCCATATCAAATTCACTAAAAGAAAGCTCTTTTTGGAGAAGCAATCAGGTGGTTGTTTGCTATGAAGAATGACATTAGAAGCAAATCTCTTTGGAAGATCTAAAAGATAATGTGTGCGATCAACTTCAGCAAACAACCTAGAAAAGTGTGCCATTGAGACGTCTGGCATGGGTGACACTTGCGAGGACTGGCACATATTGCAATCCCATTGAATAAATTAGCACATGTCCGACCGGCAGAGTTCAAGTGGATGCAGGAAGCACAACTTGCTTTTGAACGCTTACGGAGGATGTTATCCACTGCGCCGGATTTGAAAACTCCGAACTGGAAAGAACTTTTTCACGTGTTTGTAAAAGCCTTAGATAAAGCCATTGGAAGTGTTCTCATGCAGAAGAAAGGTAGAAATTGGTTTAGACCAGTTTACTATGTTTAGATAGAAGGATGAGTGATTGTAAAAATTCTCTCCCCTTTAGAAATCCACAAATTGTTCATTTTAGAAAACAAAAAGCTAAAAAGCAAGTGATTATTCCAAGAAGGAGATCGAGAAGATTATCAACCCTTTTTTTGTAATTCTCCCCTATCTTCTTGTAATTTTCTCAAATTAAAGCTTGTTTTGTAAAAAACAAACAGATTAGTGTATTATAACATCTAGAAGTGCTACCTCAATGGGAAGAGTCATTTGCCTCTCTTAGAGGGAACATTTGTTGAAGCCGAGGGGGCTCGAGTCGTAAGATGCCCTGCATCACATCATGTAGTGAGACAAAAAATCATTCCTTTGGGGTTATGTTGGCCTTCAAACGCTCTCATTGATATCTATCATTGGTGACAGGGGCCGCACATTTGAAACGAGCCTCCTTGTTCAGGCCTTATGTTCATCCCTTGTAAGTTTTAATCCTTAGGGAGCCTTTCGGCTTTGTATCCTAATAGATACTAGGCATTCAACCCTTATTTGTGTGGGATTGGGGGGCCATGGATATTATACCCTTCATTATATTTTCAAATTAATTCAATCTATCAAAAAGAATTGATTTCAAAGATGAAACTTATGTTTTTTTAATTGAAGATTAATATTGTACTATGAAATGGCTGTGTGAATGAGTTTCCAATTTCATATTGTATTCAATGACATTCAGAACACGTCAGCATCATAATTCATCATTGACTCTTCTTATGGTTTCTATCGAAATTCCTTTTCTTTTTTATTTTTCTTTCTAGGCGAGGTGGGGGGGACGGGATAGAGAGGGGGAACGATAGTTGTCATGCATGGGATTTGAAGCGTTCTTGAAGGTCCTTTTGTCACAAATGAATTAGGGGGACACTTTGTCTTTGAGATGTCTAAAATCATAGTGAGGAGATCGACATGTTGTGAATTAATTTTTTTTTTCGGGTAGCGGTCAAATCATGGAAGTTGAATGTAGTTTAGATAGAAGGATCCGTGATTGTAAAAATTCTCTCCCTTTAGGCACCACAGTTTGTTCATTTTAGAAAACAAAAAGCTAAAAAGCAACTGAGTACTCCAGTACTCCAGGAGGGGGATCGAGAAGGTTATCAACCTTTTTTTGTAATTCTCCCCTATCTTCTTGTAATTTTATCAAATTAAAGCTTGTTTTGTAAAAACAAACAGATTAGTGTATTATAACATCTAGAAGTGCTGCCTCAATGGGAAGAGTCGTTTGCCTCTCTTAGAGGGAACACAGGTTGAAATGAGGGGGCTCAAGTTGCAAGACGCCCCTCATCAGATCATGTTGTGAGACAAAAAATCATCCCGCTTTGGGGATATGTTGGCCTTCAAACGCTCTCATTGATATCTATCATTGGTGACAAGGGTTGCACATTTGAAACGAGCCTCCTCATTCAGACCTTAAGGTCATTCCTTGCAAGTTTTAATATGTAGGGGGCCGTTTAGTTTTGTATCCTAGTAGATACTAGGCATTCAACCCTTACTTGTGTGGGATTTGGGGGGGGGGGGGGGGCATGGGTGTTATACCTTTCATTATATTTTAAAATAAATTCAAGCTATCAAAAAGAGTAGATCTCAAAGATGGGACTTCTTTTTCGTTTTTAATAAAACTTAATGTACTATGATGGGTGTGTGAATAAGTTTCCGATTTCATATTGTATTCAATGAAAAAAAAAAGGATGGGATGGTATTGTTGATACCCATGAGAACGGAGTGTTAAGCTAGTAATTTTTTTTCAACGGAGGTCCAGCCAAAGCCTACTCCCTAGAGCTATAACTTTGAAATTGCAACCATACAAGTGAAATGCATAGTACCCATGGGACCCCCCGTATGTCACAAAGCAACGGTTAGACTGCTTGAAGACGAGAGAACTACTCGAAGGTAACTGGTTTCAATTGGATACAACGTGGTTACCCTGACCTTAGACCTACATGTTTTCCTTTCGTAGATAGAGATGGAACCTTCACCCCTGCCTCAAGAGACTGAAAGCTCATCCACGACTTAAAGTAGTAATCTTACAGATTCAAGAATCAAAACACGTCAGCACCATAATTCATCATTCATTCTCCTTATCCTTTCTATCGAAATTCCTTTTCCTTCTCTATTCTTTCTTTTATTGGCGGGGTGGGGGGCGGCCCGCGGGGCGGGGAAAGGGGAACGATAAGTGTCATGCATGGGATTCGAAGCATTCTTTAAGGTCCTTTTGTCAATCACTATCTCAAGTGAGATCTCCCTCTCTCTCTTGAGATTAGCTCGTATGTTGTTGTAATCTTTTTCTAGCATCAATTTTATACTTTCCGCTTTTCTCAAAAAAAAAAAAAAAAAGATTAGAGGTACATTGGGGAGTCTTGATTTGAGACGTCTAAAATCATCGTGAGCAGATCGACATGTTGGGTGTTCTTTCTTTTTCTTTCTTCTCTTTTTTTTTTTTTTTTTTTTTTTTTTTGGGGGGGGGGGGGGGTGGGTTTGTTGGGGTTTGCGAGTAGCGGTCAAATCATGGAAGTTGAATGTAGTTTGTTTTCGGGAGGGGGACGATAATTGTTATGCATGGGACGTGCATCGTTCCTCAAGGTCCTTTTGTAACAAGAAATGAGGGGGACATTAGGAATCTTTATTTGAAACGTCTGTAAAATCATGATGAGCAGATTGGCACACGTTGCATCAAGATTCTCTTATTTGAAATGAATACAATGAATGCAGAAAACAATTTATTTTTTTCTTAATGTGCGCTCACATTTCTTCCTTTTTTTTGGCTTCCCAGTCTCGATGTTGAGAGAAATCATAAGCGCTTTTCCAAGCTTGGACAGTTGGACTGGAGATCCTTGTCTTCCTTATCCATATAACTGGCTTACATGTAACAATGTTTCACGACCAAATATTTATACAATGTAAGATACCAAAAGATAGCTAATAGGTTCAAGCATACTGTTCTGAGTATTCCACAAACACATCAATATATCATTCTCTGCATTTTTTAAAATAACACTGAATTTTTATTTTTCGGAAACATATATGACATGTTCATGAGGAGTCACTCATTGATGCCTGTAAGAATGTAGCTATGAAACCATGAGGACACAGCGATTAAAATACCAAGTGATGATATGGCTTGATATGAGGAGATGGTATTGAACATGTAGTATTGAACCGATAAAGTCGTTACATTACATTTCATACTTGCTCACATGGAGACGATGGGATGGTATGGAGTTTAGATCAGCTTACATATTGGATTGTTTGGCACATCTATGACCCCAGAAATGCATCACTCTTTTAGGGAAAATCCCTGTTTAGTAAGGCCCTTCTTAGGGAAAATTTGAGAGCGTATATAATAAACTCAATTCATTGTCTTCCTACTGAAGCCCCCCCCCCCCCCCCCCCCCCCCCAAACCCAAAAAAAAAAAAAGAAATCAATAATAATAATAATAAATTATTATTATTATTATTTTTAAAAACCCTCAAAAAAGAATGAACTTACAAAGAGCTTACCTAATGCTAAAATTCTGTGAATGGCATGGCAAAGGCAGAAACAGGGAAAGATCTGCATCACAGATAGCTCACTCTAGTTAGAAAACAGGTGAATGACAACTAACACACATTTTCTTTAGTCCATATTTATGCAGTTATTTAAAACCTTAAAAAAAAAAGATTTTATGTAAGCAAAGGTATGAGACTGCAGAATGCGTGTGTGTGTGTGTGCGCGCGCGGGGTGTGTGTGTGTGTGTGTGCGCGCGCGCGCGCGCGGGGTGTGTGTGTGTGTGTGTGTCCTTGGGCTGTACAATTGAAATTTAGAAGAACACATAGACCAGTTGTCATGAGGTAGGCACAACTCCTTATTTAAGGTTGGGGACTGTCCCCAAATGGAGCACCTGTTGGATATGAAATAGAGGACGACCTTATCTTATCCGCTGATTTTAATGACTCCCATCACATGGATCATCCATTGGTCATAAATTATAGGGCACGGTATCCACAAGGATTGGAACCAAACATACGGGACGCAAGTAACATCAGCCCTACTGACTGAGCTACACTCGTTTGATATAGAAGAGAAAATTATTGTCAGTTGGAGCCTTAACGTTTTCTTTTACATGATGAGTTACGCTTGTAACAAAGTATTGAATGGCATCCAAAGGAAACATTTATGTTGCTGGTAAATATTTCTTCTGGGAAAACAGATACTCTCTTCATCAATCGTTTCAGGATAACGAAGTCCCCATGAAATGATATACACTGGCCTTTGTAAGGCTTAAAAGATATGGATAGTAAAAAGTACATGATTCTCAAAGTGAGTAGAGGGAATAAGCATAGAGTTAATAATAAATATTCTGAACAGTTCTGAGACTGCAGGGCTTCTGAAATTAATCTTGGATCCTCAAAAAGCAGTACGTTCCTTAAATCCCAAATATGATAACATCCAGTATAAGCAGCACAAGCTGAATCCAGATCAACCCATCTGCACTAGAGTGTTTGCAAAAGGTGATGTTGAGTTAATAGAGGCAGGCCTTTCATGCTTTTTCTTGGGTTTCGACAATGAGGAAAATAGAAGAGAACATATCTCCGGCTGTGCATTTTCATCACGTAACCTGTTTTGATGCAGCCCAAAGTCAGTCTTCATGAGAATATACATCGTCATCAGTGACACCTCTCTTCCATAAATCTATTCCTCTCTGAACCCACCAAGCATTAGGTTTATGAACACTTCATCTCTTGTTGCAACTCACCAATATACGGAGGTTTAGAGAATACATCATAAAATAGGGGTGCGCCAACCCCAAGCCAGTTGATACATGTACCCAAGTTCCAATCACTATATCCATCGACAATAAAATTGTTCAGAGGCAAAAACTGTACATAGATATAAGCTGAAACTACTTTTGTCTGTATGCCGTTCTTAACTGAAAATTACTTCAAAGCAAAGCCAAGCTCCCTGATCATGAGCCAACTTCAATGGGTTGCAGATTCGGAAGGATAAATGATCTATAGGCGGACTAGTTGCAAGTTCACAAATGTATACTGCTTTGCATTCCAAGAGATGCAAACTCGAGCACTCCCATGGACTGACTGAATGTGAAACCGTTTTAGAATCACCCTTGTTTTGAGCATGTAGATAAAAGAACTGTACCTGAAGTCCAAGAAATGTAGATGTGTGCACCACATATGCCAAATAGGAACGTCGATGATGCAAACTCGAGCACTCCCATGGACTGATTGAATGTGAAACCGTTTTAGAATCACCCTTGTTTTGAGCATGTGGATAAAAGAACTGTACCTGAAGTCCAAGAAATGTAGATGTGTGCACCACATAAGCCAAATAGGAACAAATATTTTCCATTATGTTTTCTCACATTCGCAAACTCCTTGGACGACCTGTTTTTCTGATCATATGCCAGTTATTACACATGAATGAGCATGCATGGCAGCTTCAGTATACACACATGAAGTTCATAGTAAATGTTTTTACTTATGTTCATTATGAGTCTTAGAAGCTAGATATTTTTCAGTGGTCTTTTCAAGTGAAGCAGACAACATGCATTAGGGAAAGGGTGAGTGGCAGTAAATAGACTTTTTGCTTATTTAGCCATTAAACATGTTTTCATCATATCATTATGGGTGAATAGAGCACTCCATGCAAATTGAACCTCACATATTTGACATAATGGGGACATGGATTTGTATTGACAAACTTCACATATAATTCAATATGAGGTGATTTTAAACATACACTTTGCTTCTCAGAGATGTATGTAGAAGATGTTTCATTAGGTAGCCATGCAACAGAATAGTGGCTGCTTGGTAATCCATTCAAAGTCATATATCATCTCTTTGTATGAAGGGAGTATCAAGCTCCAAGCATCACCCTATTGGAATTCAAAATTCTATAGTCGTGGAGATAATTTCTGACAAACACAACTTACATATCAATGCCCACAATATAGTTGTAAGGTATTTCACACAGCTGTAAAAGCCAGCATATAACTTTGATTGGATAATATTTTCAAAGGTTTTGTTAAGTTCTTCTTTAAGATGAGATGAAGCTAGAAATAATCTCTTTTCTTTATATAGTACTTCTTGTTTTCCTGTCTATCATCAGTGATCCAGAATGATGCAGATCTTTTCTTCATTCATTCTTGACCCAGAAAGTAAAAGATAAACCAGGTAATAGAAAATTCGCTATTACATGTGCAAAGGGGATATGATAAAGCCTCATTGGTATACTTAGAAAAGAGAATCTTCTTGATAATTTCAGCCAGTGCAAAATTTTTCAATTTGTTTTAGACTTATCAGGTACAGCTAATGCAATGGGCTAAGCTGTTGCATGTAATCAATGGCATTCTGTGCAGAAATCTTTATTAGGAAATCAACAATAATTTAACATTAATCTAAGTTTTCAGCAATAGCTTACAATACCCAGCTTAAGATTAAGCCTAATTCCCTTTTTTTTTTCCTCTCTATATGATTTTTTATTTTTCTACTATGCAGATCTTTGGAAAATCACAATTTACATGGAGTCATCCCCAATCAGTTTAACTCTTTCAAACTTCTCACTGAGTTGTATGTTTGGTTGCTGATTGATTTTGATTCTACTTGTAAATGGAAGATTGTATTAGATATTCATTCGAACAATGCAGGTCGTTAGCTGAAAATATGTTGAATGGCTCGATACCGAAGCTTGATGAGCTTCAACATCTGAAAATCTTGTAAGCCAGATTCCTCCCTGCTACAGGATAATCTAAAAAAAATATAGGACAAATTACTCCACTCTGAGTCTACACTATTTGTTTCTTGTTACAGAGATCTACATAGCAATCAGTTGAGTGGATCCATACCTGATTTTCTAGGAGACTTGCCTGCACTAGCCACATTGTATGACTAGATTTCTCAAATTTTCAGCATTCATACTTACGGCTCTTTTCATGTTAATCATGTGATGAATTTGACCATCTGCATAGCTGTGATATAGGAATCTTGATAACAACAATCTCAGTGGAGAGATCCCAGAAAAACTACGACACAAGGCATCAAACTCTGTACTTAGTTTAAGGTATTCCTGTTTTTGTTTTATGAAATGATGATTTTAGGTTACTGGCCTTCGCCTACTTGTATGTGCAGTGACACTAATCCCCTGACACGAATATAGCTGCAAATGTGGTACTGCTTGCTTGTTTCTGGGTTCTCGGCATTGAGACATTCTATTAATCAGGAAAACTTCCAGTAACCTTCAAAGCTATAAATTTGAGGGTCTGTTTGGGTTTAAGAATTTTTTATTTATCAATCATCGAACGACCCGGCTGATTGTAGCTCAGATGATCCAGTTCTCTTGGCATGGACAGTGTTTGCTAGTCTGCTTGTAGGGTTAGTTACACACGAAGAATCAATTCCTTATTTTATTTCTGAAAACTCTTAGGCATGCATTTAGGGGATCTGAATGCCAACCCTTTTCTTATCCTTTCTTAAATTTATCATTTTTTTTTCATTATATAAGAAGCATTATGAATCAAGCTGTGCTTTTTCTTCTGTCATTCTTGAAAGATAAAAAGTAGTCATCAATTAGTTTTTTGCCTTTAAAGTTACCTTTATAGTTTATAATCAATATACTTCTACTGCAGCATTGCGGGAAATCCTGCCTTGTGCAGTAATCAGAGTAATGAGGGATTCTGCAAGACAAACATCACTGTTATTGGAAAGGAAACCAGCAAAAAGAGGAATAAAGCTGCTTTGATAGGAGGCCTTGCTGCTGCAGCAGGCCTTGTACTGATTGTGGTCCTTACTGTTTCCACAACTGCATTTTTCTTCATATGTACTAAAGGAAGAAAGCAACCGACTCCTGTAGATACACAAGTCAATTCTCAACCAGTAAGAACCACACATGCTGATGAGAGTGAATTTCAAGATAACGGTAATTATTTGCAACACCCGATCATGTTCCCTCTCATGTATTTTCTCAGAGTTGTTTTCTAGAAATAATCTTTCTTCTCTACAGTTGTGTCCCTCATGCATACATAAGGCACAAGATTTTCATGTTGCATATAGAAAGAACTTCTGCAAGAGTCTGGATTTAAAGCGTCCAGCCTATTGCTTGATACACCTTATGTAGAGCAGATACGTATTATTCGTCTCCATTCTGTGCAGTGGCTTCTGTACAAGAACACATTAGGAATGGGGCGCATCAAGTACAGCTATTCTCCTATAAAGATATCATATCCATGACAGAAAATCTTGGGAACAAGATTGGGCAAGGTGCGTTTGGTGCTGTTTACTATGGACTTCTAAAAGATAGAAAGCCGGTTGCTGTGAAAGTTTTGTCAAAGGATTCCTGGCAAGGGGAGAAACAATTTCAGAGCGAGGTATGTTTTTAGTCATGATTTTTGAAATAATTGACTTGAATACTTACACTATGCACCAATGTCTCTGCTGTACATTTTTCTATTGATATATTTCGGTAGTGATGTGTGTGAACACACTTAGGACTGCCGGGGCACTTGTTTCCCTCTTTAGAAGGTTTTTTTTCCTCGACTTGTATATAGGTCTATTACCCTAATAGATAAAAGACCTGCCTTAGATCCTTTTGTCAAGGAAACCTTGTCAGGAGACCATTTGCAACTACCTACTTCACTAACCATCTTCAATGCCCAAATGGCATGCATCATATTGTATATAATAATATCTGAGCAATAAGAATCGCAAGGCACATCTTTTTGACTATCTATGCAAATTGTCCATCCCTTCTCTCCTATGCATATCTCTCCGCCATAGCCATGCGACTTCCTCGCTAAGCTTATGTTGCTGCTAACGTACTTCTATTGGAATTCGTAACATTTTAAGGCCGTCCGCAACTTATCCGAGAACAGCAAGGATTGCGAGGAAGAAATACAAAGGAAAAATTTGCAAATTTTCTTCAAGGAGTGGTGGGCTGGCAAAGCCGACAAACCCCACCAAAGAGATGTGCCGCATCCTTAGAAACAAAACAAAGAATCTATCCCCCTATTGCTAGACTCAAATGGCAATGTATGCAATACGGAAGAAGATAATTTGGGGATCTTTGAAGGGCACTTCACGAGACTCCTAGGGACCTCGAACCCCCTCTCCCACCATAGATGGGACTGCATGGCAGCCATATCTAGGGTTTCCCCCCACAGGATACCACTCAACCTTCGTTCCCTGCTTGATGCCCCAATCTCAGAAGCAGAAATCATGGAAGTCATTGATGCCCTCCCTTGTGGTAAAAGCCCGGGCCCTGACGGGCTCACTAATGAGTTCTTTAAATCCTTCAAGTTGGTGGTCGCCACCTCTCTTCGTCTGGTTTGGCAAGAGGCGCTCAAGTTTGGCGTGCTTCCGACTTGTCTCAACAATGGCATTATCAAATTAATACACAAAAAAGGGGAAAAGAAAAGAATAGAGAACTGCCATCCTTTTACGATGCTCCAAACGGGATATTAGATCATTGCCAAAGTCATAGCCAACAGAATCTCTAGCCATTTGAGAGCGTGGTTAAGCGAGGACCAAAAATGTTTCATCAAAGGCAGGTCAATTTTGGAAACCATTATAGATATCTAGGAAGGTCTTGACTTTGTAAATGAGTCAAAACAGAATATGGTCTTCTTCAAGATCGACTTTGATAAAGCATACGATAGGCTGGAATGGGACTATATTCTGCAGTCGCTTAAAGATCTTGGATGTAGTCAGAAATTCACCAAGATGATAACGACCCTTCTGGGTAATGCATCGACCCAAATTAATATTAATGGCAAACTTTCGAAGGTGATCAAACTTAGAAGATCAATTAGACAAGGGTGCCCATTGGCTCCCCTTCTCTTTGCCATTGCCACAGAAGGGCTTAGCAGGCTGGTGGAGCACTAGGTGGAAGCCGGTAATATCAAACGCCTCCGTTTGCCTCATGACCACAGCCAGATCACCATGAGACTTTTTGCCGATGATATGAACGCGTTTGTCCACAATGATAGTACGAGCCTGGAGACATTCTAGAGGTGTCTGGATACTTTTTGCAAAGCCTCTGGATCCATAATCAACCACTCTAAGACCGCCTTCAGAGCTATTGTAGGGTCCCAGCCTGACCTTCTCATTGATCATGGCTATCAAATCATTCCGAAGGGCCAAATTTTTTGGTTTCTTGGGATTCCCTTGGGGTTCGGTGTCTCTATGGGGCAACGGTGGAACTCGGTTCTGGCCAGACTCGAAAACAAGCTAAACTATTGGAGAGGTATGCAAATCAATCTCGCTGGTCGTGCTATGGTTATCAACACGTTCCTCATATCATCGACCATTTACTTCCTTTCTTGTTGGAGACCGAAAGAGCATGATCTGTCCAAACTGGATAGTATATGTAGAAACTTCCTTTGGACGGGCGACCACAATAGGAGGGGGGTGCCTAAAATCAAGTGGTCCATCTGCACCAGCCAAAGAGATAGTGGGGGCCTTGGAATTCTGGACATTGGGTGCATGGCTAACAAACTTGTGGCAAAATGGATGATTAAGGCTTGGTGCAACGGGGAGGCCTCGTGGGCCAAGTTGATCTTCAGAAACAAGAATGAGTTGGCTCTCATAGGATTTCCAAATTGGGAGAATCTTGACATCTTGACCTTGCTATTTTCCCCGATCCCCGTCTTCTCGAAAGGCTCGAATCGTGTATGCTCCCTATGGAAGAGTTGGAATAAAGTCAAAAGCTACACAAGAATAAGAAGTGGGCAGCCGGTATCAGATTGGAAGTGGGCAGCCGGTATCAGACAAAACGACTCTATCTGGTTTCCGATCCATGGCATCCGGAGCGTGGAATCTTGGAAGCTATGGAACAAAGGCTTCAAAAAATGGAAACATCTCTGGAAACAAGACACCAACCGGTGGATCAACTTTGAGGATATTGACACTAGTGTCAACATTTTGTATGAAGAATGGAACACTTTGCTAAGCAGATGTCTTGCCTGGGAACGTTATAAAGTACGCCTTCTCATGGGGCAGGACATGTCGAGCTCGCTTGGTCTCAAATGGCACGATGGGAATAGCCTATCAAAAATCCCGAAGATCAAAGAAACGATTGATTATCAGGTTAACCTCAACAAGAAGTGGTGCCTGTCATGGACGCGGCTTCGGTGGGACGTGAAGTTCATGGCTATCTGGCACCCCCTCATAGAAATCAAAAAGTCTGTCCTCTTATGGAAAATTCTTCATCGTGGAATCTGGACCAACCTTAAGGCTAGCAAATTTTGTGCGATACCTCCCTGGTGCAAACGCTGCTACCGGTCTATCGAAGATGTTTCTCACATCTTCTTTACCTGTCCCAATTCCAACAGACTCTTGCAAACGGTTGGAAAGAAAATTAGTCTTCAGAAACATCTCAGTTGGAAGCAAGCTCTGCTGGGAGAAGCGATCGGCTGCTCCGCGACTCTCTGGAACGCCATCAGAGGGGAGGTCCTATGGAAAATATGGCGGGAAAGATGTGCTTTTAACTTTGGCGACTCCCCCAAAGAGTGGTCAATTGAGAAATCGCTGTTCCTCCTTGGCAAAAGGATCGCTAACTGTAAGAAATCCCCCCCTTTCAGGCATCATGAAGTGCTCCTTTTGATCAATAACAAGCTTAAACCCAAGTGGGCCCCACATGAGGGTGATGAGAGGGTGATTAACCTTCTTTGTAATGCCATCTAAACTCTGTAAAAGCTTCCCCTGCTTTGTGGGACTTGGGGGATCCCGTGGGCACTAGTCCCCTTCTCTTGTACTTTTCTTTAATTAATTCAAGTCCCGGAGAGTAGGCTAATGCCGAACTTCCTTTATATAAAAAAAAAAACAGCAAGGATTGCATTATTTTCAAAGACATTGTAGAGGCAATCTTACGAACGTTCAAGGCATAATCCACTGAGTGTAAGAATGACCAACACAGATGAAGATTCTGTGAGGTCAGATGGTGTAAGTGACCAATACCAGAGCCAAGATGGAGCGATTGTAGTTTGCTCTGTTCAAGCCATAGTTAATGGTAAGGACCGCATCTGTTCATTCAAATAGATTCTAAACGTTCAACAAAAGGGCTTTTCACATATTTTTCTCATCGGGCTGTAATGTTTTTATCATTTATGAGGCTCTTATCTAAGTTCAACCTTATCAAAAGTTGTGAGAAAAATAATAATAATAAAAAAAATTCAAGCTTTTATAGCTCTATAATAATGCCTAGGCATCTAGGTTTGAGCTAGTTCTTTTTGTAAATAGTTTTAGTTTTATCAACTATTTTTCACCCAAAAAAAATGTAAGGGAATAGATACTGCCTAGGCCATAATCAAGCCTATGGTAAGACCTTCCCAATTTTTCCAAAATGTGTCAAAGGATATGCTAAGTCAAAGCATCCAAGAAAAAATGAATAACCAATGGGTCTATTCTTGAACAACCAATTCCACTCACAAACTTTACCTAAAAGATGGGCAAGAAAGAAGTCAATCTAGTATGGTTCTCAACCAATTCCACTCACAAACTTTACCTAAAAGATGGGCAAGAAAGAAGTCAATCTAATATGGTTCTCGACAATATTCAAGGCAAAGCAAACTACTCCCTAGTAATCTAGTATTGTGAATCCTAATCAGCATATGTATACAAACCCAATGGAACATAACAAATGTCATATATGCTTCCACACAAAACCCTATGAGGTGTCTCAATGAGGCGTATTTGATTCCCATGTAAATGTCCAATGTGACATAACCCAATGTGGTATAACAAACCCAATGAGGTAGCCTAATATGGCACACTAAATCTCCCAATGTAAATGCACAATGAAACATGCCCAATATAGTATTCAAACTTTTTTTCCTACACTAGGAAAGGGGGGGGGGGGGGGGGGGTGGGGATTGAAACTACCTTGTCACTATGTAAGTGTCAAGAGTCCATTCCTGTCAGATAACAGACCTACCTTGGACCCTTTTGTTAGGGAAACCTTGTCAGGAGACCATTTGCAACTACCTACCTCACTCACCATCTTCAATGCCCAAATGGAAAATCTTTTTGACTATCTGTGCAAATTGTCCGTCCCTTCTCTCCTACGCATATCTCTCCACCATAGCCTTGCGACTTCCTCGCTAAGCTTCTGATGTGCATAACATTGTTCAACTACAAGGTAGTAAATGCACTTTATTTTTCCTTTTTGAAAAGAGTTTTTTTTTTGAGACAACAAGAAAAGAGAGTAAATCAATGGAAAAAATTACACTGTATACAGGGAAGCAGAGATCCCACCAAAACAAAGGCCAACCTTACAAATTGAGGACCATAATAAATCTGTCACTAGAGTAACAATCTAAAAGAGACTCTCTCCATTTGTTAGGAAGAAGTGACTTGATAACCTCAATGGAGTCTTGGGGGAAACTTTTAATGGCCTGTAAACTCTGAATACCAGTTAAATACAGGGTTTTTATAAGGGAACATAGGACATTCTTCTTTCCATTATTGAAAAGCGTTTGATTTCTGCTAATCCAGATATGCCACAGGATGTTGCCCCGCCACAAATTCCAGAGGACCAAATCAAAATTGTTACAGCATCCAAGAATGATTTCTCTGAGACCCAGTTGAGGGAGCTTCTTGATGCACAGGATGGGGTCCAGCACCTTCCAGAATCTTTTGGCATGCCAGCAATTTACACAGTGAAGAGATTCCATTATTAGCATTTACTCTCTTAGCCCTGCTGCCAGTCCATAGCCCATTATACAGGATCATCCATTCCAAGTAGGAATGTTTGATGTTATAAGGGAAAGCCCAAATGGCTTTCAATCTATATCTCCATTGGTTGGCAGACCATTTGCATCCCCATCTGAGATTAAGTTTGTGAGTCAGACAGAGTATAGTGCCACTGTTGAGTTTAAAGCATTGCCACACGTCTCTAGCAACCTCTCCAAGTTGGATGTTTCCTATCCTGCAATCCTCCATCTTCAGCCTTGAATTATGAGTTGTATTGAATTGAACATGCAACGGACTCAAAATCTGAAAAAAAAAACCTTATATATCCTACAAAGAAGGAGCATGCAATTGCCCGTAGGAAAATAACAAGGTACTAGGGACGGCTTGATGGATGAGTGGTTTGTAGCCCGAAGTCCAATAAAGGCCAACTGCAACTCGTATGCATGTCTAGATCTTTTGTCCTAGCACACTTGGCTCCTTCATCCTTGCATGCCTGGTACACTCGTATGCATGTCTGATAGAGAGAGGTTGTTTTTGCATGTCTAGATCTTTTGTCCTAGCACACTCGGCTCCTTCATCCTTGCATGCCTGATACACTGCCATATTCTCTCAGTATTAGACCATAGGCACCAATGTTGCAAATAAACGAAGGAACCCTATTTGCAACCCAAGATGGAAAACGTTTTTGTATTGAGCCCAAGGCTTTGGGTAAACTCTCGAACTTCCATGAAAGAATCCAACAACTTGGCCACTGGCCCACACTCTCAACCATGTTCATGTTACTTTTCGAAAGCTATTTAATTAGGAGTGCTGGAATTGAGTTCCAATGGGTAATGAATACATTTTCATGTTGCATATTGACAGCCAGTTTGATTGGGATTGTTACACTGAAATCTGAATCGGTGTCTTCTGATCTGTATCAACTTTTCTGTTCAAGATCGTGTTTTTCCCTTTTTCTAAGCTCTTTGTGGGAAGAGCTAGGGAAGAAAAGAGGATTGTTTTATTTGGCTACTCACATTCTGTTAATCATGGACTTTTGGGCTCTTCATGAATTGCCTTTAATGCACGCAGACAGAGATTCATATGGAATATATAGTGGCCATAAACATAAAATGGCTAAAATGTGAATCCGTTCTAATTCAGCATGCTCAAAAAATGTGTATCCTTATAACAAAAAGGGACTCATTAGCAAAGGAGGTTACTATTATATAGAATAATGAGTGTACAGAACAATGTAAGGAAGGTTAATCATATGTCGATTCTCTGAGAGTTCTTCTATGAGCAGGTGGAATTGCTGTCAAGGACACATCATAATAATGTGGTTCAGCTATTGGGGTATTGCACTGAACGTGAGCTCATTCTTGTCTATGAATACATGGTGAATGGTTCCTTGTTTGATTCCTTGCATGGTAAGAATATTTTGTTCTCTAAATTAAACTCTACACTTATGTGCTCCATATTTCAAGTTAGAACCAATGACATGATGAGTTTTTTTAATGCTTTATATTATTTTATAATCAAGTTTTTTTTCCTTGATCAATAATTCATAAAGCATAAATTTAAAATTCATCTGAATAATTTGACATCGTTTACTTGAATGAATAAATGGACAAATTATGTACTACTCTTCCAGGTAGAGGTAAAAGCATTTCTCTGTGGCAAGATCGTCTTCAGATAGCTGTGGATGTAGCTAGAGGTATCCAGAAAATCTCTGAATTGCCATTAATTCCTATAGTTTCATTGTCGTGTGATGATCTTGTCAATAATGTATTTGATTCTTTATTTGTTTCTCTTGCATTAATCTATTCCCTTCATGATTATGTATTTCATTTCCTTACGAGTAAGTTCCATACAAGGACTGAACGTTAGAGTGAAAGATTGTCCATCCTCCCTTTTTGCAAGGGGACATCACGTGGACATCAAAGAATAGGTTGGAATTAATAACAGGACCTCTGTTGGTAAAATCCCAGCTAGTATTTCAGTAAACAACCTCAAACATACCATGGGCAAAGCAGAAAATTTTATCAACAGTTGAATACCTATATCCTTTGTTGATTACATGAGCTACTTCTGTGACTGATGGAATCCTCGCAGTAAAGAATGAGATAATTCCTCTTTGAGAAAACATAAGTGTAGAATCCATATCAACATAGGTCTACCTCTGTGCATAAATTGCCGTGAATTCAATAAGCCTTAGTCATCGCCTC
>CM035427.1:115953941-116016441 GCA_020310875.1 Ceratopteris richardii
AGAATATGTAAATGATACAAGAAGTCCCACAACCCGGGATTGATAGGTATAACTTGACTAGAGATGATAGAGGAGATCCCACAACTCGAGACCGTCGGTATGAAGCAAGACATCTAGATTACAAGAACTCCTCTTAGAGAGATAAACTAGATAGCAGGAATAACTAGAAAGGATCTCATACTTTGATATTACAGTAGGACAAGACAAGATGTCATGAGTACTAGACTAGACAAGACTAGAACAAAGGACAAGACTAGAACTCAAACTGGAACTTGGAAAGCACTTACTTGGAGATCACAACTGCTTAATCTCCCAAGACTGGCATTGGTAAGACTGAGGATATATGTGTCGAATCCCTCCTTATACAAGTGTTCAAGGGTGGTTATCAAGGTTACGAGTTGATGATGTCACCAATCTAAAATAGGACCTCCGACAAGTAGAAAGTCGATCTTAGGGTTTTTTCATGTTTTGAACGTAATGGAAGCATCAGTTTCTCCAAATTCTGAACCAATCATGATATATAGAAAGTCACATTGAATCTAAGGTTGAGGTGTTGATATATTTAGGTAGTGATGTGTGTGAACACACTAGACCATCGAGGCACTTTTTTCCCTCTCTAGGAGGTTTTTTCCCTAGCTTATATGTTGTGCTCCAAGCTTCTTCTTATTCCTTGTGCTATTCGCATGCTTCCGCATACCTCAAACTCCAACAATTGGTATTAGAACAGGTCACCGCTTCATCTAGGGCATCATCGACACCCCTCCGGTCACAGTCTTAGAATCTCACAAATATTGGTGAGCATACTTAGGTTGATTAGGAGGTAAAAACCGATTCCCTTTCTGGTGTGCAATTCACAATCTGAGCTCGTTTCGGCCTCTGAATACGCTATCATAGTGTTTGTGTCAAAGGTATATACAAGTTTCTGTTCACCAGTATAAGCGTTTCAAAGTCTACCAAAAGTTTAGCAGAACTCGATAGGATAGTTCTGTCCAACTTTTTGAGATATAGTCATTTTTTTGCATCAGGGTATTTTAGTCACTGGCCATGGCTGAAAGCACTGATGTATTCTACATGTTGGTTGTTCAGGATAAGTTGGATGGTACCAATTACCTTTTATGGGCTTATATGATGTGTCATGTATTGGTTGCAAAAGGACTGTGGAATATTGTGCACGATGTTGAAAAACATCCTATTACACCTACAAACACACTTGCTGAAGGTGATGCAGACGGCATTGAAGATGGTGATATTCTTCATGTTCATATTCGTGTTGCGGTTCCTGCTACAGTTATTGTAGAGCAAATTTGTTTGAAGCAAGCACCACATGCTTGGTATGAAAAAAAATATGCCTATCTGATTGCACACGGTTTTGAGAACACTCCAATTGAGAGCACCTTATACGTTAAGCGTGCAAATGTTGTGCATCTTATCATTGTTGTCTATGTTGATGACATATTGCTCACTCGTCCTCATGAGAAGCATATTGCTGATTTTACGACTGATCTACATGCCTCATTTCAGGTGTCAGATTTGGGGCATTTGCATCATTATTTGGGCATTCAATTTATGCAAGTTGATGGTAGAATAACTTTGTGTCAAAAAAAATACATTGAGACATTATTATAGCGTTTTGGCCTTGAAGACTGCAAATCTATTGCCACTTTTGTGGAGACAATTTTAGGATTGAGTCTTCATGATGCTGGAGATGCATTTGATGTTGTTCTCTATCAATAGGCTAGTAGGTGCTTGATTTACTTATGCATTACTCAATCAGATATTCATTTTTTTGTCCCACATGTGAGCAGGTTTATACATTGCCGAGGTGTCCAGCATTGGCAGGCAGTTAAGCGCATATTTCGCTACTTGAGTGGTACCCAACCAGTTGGATTGTTTTATCCCAAGGGGGGATCACTATTGCCACATTTACATGCTTTTTCTGACTCTGACTAGGCTAGTTGCTATGACACTCATGTGTGCATGAGTGGTTTTTGCTTCATGCTTGGTAGCTCATGCATATCTTGGTTGAGCATGGAGCAGCCTACTATGGCCACTTCTAGTCATGAGGCTGAGTATATGGAAACTTTCACAGCAATTACTGAATGTGTGTGGCTCAGATGCCTTCTTGCTGATTCGGATGTTGATGAGTATTCTCCCACCACCATCTTCACGAATAGTTAGAGCGCACTGGCAGTTGCGAGGAACCCTATTTTCCATGCTTGCACTAAGCACATTGAGGTGTACTATCATTATGTCAAGGAGAGGTTCTCTGCTGGAGAGATCATTTTGGCATATGTGCCCACACAGGAGAACATTGCAGAACTTTTTACAAAGGCTCTACCTAGGGAGAAGTTTGAAGCTTTCCACAAAGATTTGGGTTTACTTCCTTTTGTGGATTGATTCCATATAGGCTGGCACTTCCTTGTACATGAGTGCCAACTCCTTGTTCACCACATCACTCCCAAGGGGGATTTGTTGATATATTTAGGTGGTGATGTGTGTGAACACACTAGGAATGCTGGGGTACTTTTTTCCCTCTTTAGGAGGTTATTTTCCCCCTAGCTTGTATATATGTCTATAACCCTAACGGGTCACTACTTTGTATATTCTAGTGGTAATTCCTTCAGTATTGTGTGTTGTGCTTCAAGCTTCTTCTTCTTCTTCCTTGTGATATATGCATGCTTCTGCAGACCTCAAACTCCAACATCAGGATGGTTTTCTTTGTCCATGACATCACCTCCCCCCAAAAGATGAGTTCCAAGAGGAGCACTCATGTTCTATGGTCTCGGCTTCATTGGATTTTTCTTATGAAATTCTCAGATCTTGATTGGTGCTCTTTGAAGGTTTTTTGCAGGCTCCCAAAGTACAATCATTGATGCCATACCCTTTTCAATGAACAAGGTACTCCAATCTTTCTCAAGATATTCTTGAATCTAGGACATGCTCCACTTTAAATTCTTCATGATCATCAATATCCATAAGTGGTGAAGGACTAGGTCTCTCCCCCCTCAATGGTGAAATTTGATATGGTTCCAACATGGACACATCGAAAACTAGATGTATTCACATGTTACTTGGTAACTGGAATTTGAAAGTGACTAGATTAATGTCACATAAACCTAGCAGGAGATGGTTGAACCAAACCTTAAGAGAGAGGATTAGGAGGTAATCCTCAACCATGGCTTTTGGGGCAAGTGGTTAGCCCATCATACTCTTAGCTAGGAGGTTGTTAGTTCAATTCCAAACATTGGTATGAGAGCCTAGTTGAGGAACTTAGGCAACACAGAGATAAGCAACATCATACGTGGGCACTTGGGAAGCGCTTGACCATGGGTGAGTCTGAAATTGGACAATAAGGAAGGTGCATGGGCATTTGGCACCAAAGGGTGGTTGGATAGGTCCAAAATAGGTCCACACACTAGAATTTGAGGCCAATGGAGGTTCTCAACAATGGGAAGGGACCCAAGTTAAATTGAAGGATCCATAAGTGAGCATTTGACGACAATGCTCTATCTAAGAAAGAAGTAATGTCACATAATCCTAGTAGGAGATGGTTGAACCAAACCTTAAGAGAAAGGATTAAGAAGTAATCCTTAGCCATGGCTTTTGGGGCAAAGTGCTTAGCCCATCGTACTCCTAGCTCGGAGGTTGAAAGTTCAATTCCAAACTATTACGCTTGGCCAAGATGGTGAACGGACCAAATCTCTAATGTTCTAGCTTTGCACAAGGCCTTAAAGTCTCTAAATTGTTTCTGAGTAACCAAACTTTATCCCCAATGTGATAGGATGGATTCTAAACATGATGCTGATCTGCATTATGCTTATATTGTTCTTGAGCTCTATGGATTTCTTGCTTGAGTTCTTGGTGAATATACATGAGGTGTTGAGCCTTATCTCCGGAAGTTTGGTTCTTGACGTGATTTAGAGTTGTATATCATCGATAGGTGTTGTCCATAATTTTCAAAGAAGGGAGTCTACCTGGTAGATGTATGAATATTATTGTTATAAGCAAACTCTACAAATGGAAAAATCTCAAACCAATCATTTTGATTATACTCGATGGTGCAATGGAGATATTGTTCTAGGTCTTGATTCACTTGTTTTGTTTGTCCATCAGTTTTTTGGATTGGCTATAGAGAGTCTAACTTGAACGCCAAGGAGCTTGCAAAGCCTATTCCAGAAGCTAGATATGAATTGTGGACCTTGATTACTGCAAAAATCAAGTCATGCTTGCAGAGCATGGTGTTCTCTACTCACTTAGAATTTTTTTAAATGTTTTAACCACATATAATAGACATCAAGAGCTTTCCAATGAGCTAAGGAACACTCAATTTGGATAATACACAAGGAGATATGACCTCTGCAAGTTTGAGGTTTAATGGAGACCTTCAGCAGAGGTGAACCCGAGAACAGACACTACTTGCAGAGAGTACTGCTCTCAACTCACAAATCCAATTATTTATAATGAGGTAGGTACAAGCTCTAAAATCTCTGCATACAAAACTACAGCAACGTAGAGATACACATATGCCTCTCTTGGAATTCCAACAAGATCACTTCTCCTCCATTATTATCGCATGGGGAACTAATCTAAAACCTTCCTTATACATCTAAATTCGTGTTAGACACTTGGGTGGAGGTATTACATGACTCAAGTGCTCAAACATTCAAAGTATTGATGGACTTTGAGAACTAGCTACATTGACCTTCCACTAGGACACCATTGCAGCTCCCTTGTGACTCACTGATTTGATTCACCAACTCACTTGGTATTTTGGCTATCTTTTATGAATAATATGGGCCTTCTTGAAGTATTTGAAGACCTCCCAAAGGTATTTACATAATTTGGAACTTGTACCTGCAAAAAAACAAATGTTCTCAGCATTCTCCCCTTCAAGTTTCAAAGGGTATTTCCTTCATGCCAAGAATATAGTTGAATCTTTGAAGCTTTGGTCCATCCAAGAATTTGGTGAAGATACCTACAACTTGATCCTTTGTTCCAACAAAAGAGACTTGCACCTCATTGTTTATGGCCTTCTCTCGAACATAATGATAGTGTACCTCTATATGCTTTGTTCTAGCATGAAAAATAGGATTTGAGGTCATATGAATGCTAGTCAAGTTATCCCCATATATCAATGGTACATCAACCTGCACATTCAAGTCATGAAAAAACTTTTTAAACCACATAATCTCAATAGTAGCCAATGCTAAACCTCTATACTCAGCCTCTGTAGAAGATAAAGCAACAATAGGCTGTTTTTTTGAACTCCATGTTAATGTCTTGTTTCCTGCTATACATATCGCTTGTGGATCTTTAGTCACCTTTGCATCTAGCCTAATCTGCATCACTAAAGACTTTAAGAGTGAGATCAACATAATGACTATAAAATAATATTTCTTTCATCGTACCTTTCAAATACCTAAGCACTCTTTTCACTGCATGCATATGAGGTACTCTAGGTTCATGCATAAACTGTGACAATACTCCAGCTGCATAGCATATATCAGGTCTAGTTTTTGTTGCATAAATCAAAGATCCTACCATGGATCTATACGCATTCATATCATGAAACTCATCATCTTCCTTTCCACTCAACTTTACATTACATTCCATTGGAGTAGAGACAAACTTACATTCGTGCATATCAAACCTTTTTAGCATATCACATATATACTTTCTCTATATCAAACACATACCTTCATTGCCATACACAATATCAATCCCAAGAAAGTATCTAAGCAAACCAAGATCTGAAATTTTAAATTCCTTACCCAAATTACCTTAAATATCTTCAATTGCTTTTGCATCATTCCCTATAATCAACAAGTCATCCACATAAATGCATACATAGACACACATGTCATCTACATGTTTTACATAGAGTGAAGGATCAACATGACTCGTTGTGTATCCTCGTAGCATAAGATACTTTACCAACCTTGCATTCCATGCCCTTGGTGCTTGTTTAAGACCACAATGCCTTCTTTAACCTGCATACATGATTAGGACATTTTGCATCCACTTAAGCATGTGGTTGTGACATATACACTTCTTCACTTAACTCACCATTAAGAAAGGCATTCTTTATGTTGATTTGATATATATTCCATCTTTTACTTGCAGCTAAAGCCAACAAAGTTCTCACTATTACCATGTTTGCTACTAGACTAAATGTTTCTTCATAGTCCAATCCTTGAGTTTGAGCATATCCTTTTGCTACAAGTCTAGCCTTATATCTTGACACACTACCATCACTATTTCTTTTAATCTTAAAAACCCACTTGCAACCAATTACCTTTTGTTTTGGTGTCTTCAAAACTAAATTCAAAGTCTTGTTATCTTGTAGTGCTTCCATTTCTTCTCTCATTGCTTTCTCCCACTTTTCATCTCCTTTCGCCTCATAATAACATGTAGGTTCATTTTCCTGCTCAACCTTCATCATAAAAGCATATGAGTATTCATAAAAGATTCATAAGTATACATTTGAGGTTGCTTACTCACTCTTGAAGTTCTTCTTACCTCCAATGTAGATGATCTTCCTTTTTTATTAGGAAACTTTGATGATTCTCCATACTCATATACACTACCAACTTCTTCTCCTTCATCATTAAGTTCAACAGTTTGAGTTTACCTTTATTTTTAACACTTAGAGGTGACTCTTGCCTTGATCTTCCATTGAAAGGTAGCTCTCTTTCTTCATCCAAACCACTCTCCTCATCACTTAAACTTCATGTGGGCTGAGGTAAGCACTCATCTCTTTCACCTGTATCTTCTTCATCTCCATTTATGACCTGCAAACTTTTCTCATCTACATACCATGAAAGTGATTCATCAAAGTTTACATCTCTTGAAACAACCACCTTATTGTAATGAGGATTATAAAATCTATATCCTCTTTGAGTATCTGCATAACCAATAAATATACACTTTTCCGATTTCACATCAAGGTTTGATCTCACTTCATTAGGTACATGCACATAACATACACAACCAAATACTTTCAAATGACTTACACTTGGTTTCCTTCCATGCCATACCTCATATGGTGTCAATTGATGAACTCCAGCAGTAGGTACTCTATTCATAATGTACACACTTGTGCTAACAACTTCAACCCAAAAAGAATTAGGCAAACACATATCATTTAGCATGCTTCTAGATGCTTATGCTATGATTCTGTTTCTACTTTCTACAATTCCATTTTTGTTGTGGAGTATACCTACATATAAATTCTCTTTTGATACCTTCATCATACAAAAAATTAGTAAAAGCTTGAGAGAAATACTCTCCCCCTCCATTGGATCTTAGCTTCTTAACATACCTTCATGTTTGCTTCTCAACAAAAAAATTTGAAATTCTTGAAATAATCAAAGAATTCATTCTTATGTTTAATGAAATACACAAATATCATTCTACTATGATCATCAATGAATGATACATAGTACTTTTTACCAGCCAAGGATGCCTCTTTAGTAGGACCCCATACGTCCGTGTGTATAAGTTCTAGCACTCCACTGCTTACATAGCTTGAATGCTTGAAAGGTTGTCTACTTTGGTTACCCATTTGACATGCTTCACACAGATGCACCATATGTTGCTTAGTAAGATCAAGTAATCCTTCAACAATCCTCTTCTTTGATAGCTCATTTAACATGTGTACATTCATGTGGCCAATCCTTTTGTGCCATAGATCAAGTTCTGATATTCGATGCACACCATAAGAGAAATAGTTTGTATGATTTGGGTTTACCTTGAATGTGAACAATCTACCTTGTTTTTGTCCTCTAGGAATTAAGCTCCTTTCCTTTGGATCCTCAATGAAGCAAACTGCATGATTAAATCTTATTTGCAAACCTTTTTCTACCATTTGACCAACTGTCATCAAATTCTTAGTGATCGTTGGCACATAAAGTACATCCTTCAAGCAATTTGTCTTGCTCTTATCTTGCATAACAACATCTCCAACCTGCATAATCTTATGTGTTGTATCATCTCTTGACCTTTACATGAAGGATTATGCATATTTGAAAACCATGAAGCATCATGTGACATATGGTTAGAGCAACTAGTATCTAAATACCATACATCACTATTGCAATTCATCTTAGTTTCTATATTCATCATAAGAAGAGAATCATACTCATCACTTTTACCTTCAACTATGTAATTTCCTTTTTTTTTTTACCTCTTCTTGAATAGCCTCCTCTTTGATTATCACTTTGATTATTCTCATTTTGATAGAAATATTTGGCATAGTGTCCATACCTTCCACATATGTAGCAATTGTTGTTATCTTCGCTCCTTTGTCTTTGATTGTAGTTGTAGAAGCCTCTCGTACCTCTAGCGCTTGATCTTCCTTTCTCTTGTGTTGAAGGAGCCACTTGAAGTCCCTTGATCATTGCTCCTTCTTCCTCAACCTCTATTTGAACCCCCTCTACCTCTCCTTCCTCCTCTTGATGATCCTACATAAAGAGCTTGTCCTTGATCCTTTTTTATTTGAAGTAGAGCCATTTAGATTCATCTCCTTCATGACCATGAGAGCAACAAGCCGATCATAATTTGCCAATTCTCCTCTAACATAAACTAAAGTAATGAATGTTTTCCATCTCTTATCATCATTGAGTCCATTGAGAGTATGTGCAACCAAGTTGCCATCCTCCACATGAGCTTGAATTGATCCTAGTTGATCTGCAATCTCTTTTGCCTTCAACAAGTAATCATTGACCGATGTCCTTGTATCTTTCTTTATGTTATTCAACTCATCTTTTAGTTGAATCTTCCTTGCTCTTGTACCTGTAACATACAACCTTTCCAATGCAAGCCAAACATCTCTACTTGTGTCTAGATCTTGTATGTATCCTACCATTGAATCTTGAATATTTTGTGATAAAATGAATACAAACCTTTTGTCTCTTTCATTCCAAAGTCTAAACTCCCTCAATTGTTGCTGATTTGGATCCTTTGGTAATATAGGTTTGATATCTGTTCCATCAATCAAACCATACAAGCCTCTATCTTGCAAGTATGTTGTGATTCTAAATCGCCATGCTTGATAGTTGTTCTTATCAAGCTTCTCTATTTGTGCATGTTGATCACCCGTTGTGTAAATACTAAATTTCCTCCTTTAACCCTCCTTTTGGATATGTGTGATATAAAGAAGTATGAGATTTACCTTTGTAATAAAGTTTATGCATCTTTCTTTTCTTGGATGTTGCTTGAGATGCTTCCTTGCTATCTCCTTCTACCTTAATGTAGTGTTGATGATGAACCTCTCCTCCAATAGGTTCAAATTCTTCATCAAGATTATAACCTTCTCCAAGCTTTAATTCCTTGCTCTGATACCAATGTTGGAGTTTATTGACCTCCAAAGTATAGCTAGAAGTAGGTGGAACCCCGTAGGAACTAGTTGACCTTCTCACAAACTTATGTGTAGAAAAACAACCATGCTTGCAGAGCTTCTTGTTCTCTATTCCCTTAGAATTTTTTAAAACTCTTTTAGCTACATATACTAAACATCAAGAGATTTCCAATGAGATAAAGAACACTCAATTTGGTTAAATACACAAAGAGATATGACCTCTACAAGTTTGAGGATTAATGAAGACCTTCGGCAGAGGTGAACTCGAGAACACTATACTTGTAGAGAGTATTGCTCTCAGCTCAACAAATCCAAAAAGTTAACAACATGAAAGTAGACAGTAAGAGCTTTCAAATGAGCCATCAAACATGTAATTTGGATATATAATGAGGGAGCTACAAGCTCTGCAATCTCTGCATACAAAAGTACAACAGCGTAGAGATACACATATGACTCTCTTGGACTTCCAACAAGATCATGACTTGTCCCCTCTTATTATAGCATGGGTAACTAATCTAAAACCTTCCTAATACATATAAATTTGTGGTAGACACTTGGGTGGAGTTATTACATGACTCAAGTGCTCAAATAAGAAAAGTATTGATGGACTTTGAGAACTAGCCACATCGACCTTCCACTAGGACACCACTATAGCTCCCTTGTGACTCACCATGTTATAGAACTCATGTGGTATTTTGGCTATCGTTTATGAATAATATGAGCCCTCTTGAAGTATTTGAATACCTCCCAAACATATTTACATAACTTGAAACTTGTACCTATAGAAAAACAAATGTTCTCAACAAGTATCACAAGTTCATATATATTCTTTGACTTCCTTCCACATTTGAGGCCACCAAAAATCCCTTGATATGATTTCTATTGTTTTATTCATCCCAAAATGTCTTGCTGCAAGGTTATCATGATGTTCTTGAAGTACTTGGATCCTGGGCTTTCCTAGATGGATGTATAGTAGGTTCTTATAGAATAGTAACCCATCATTTTCGTGGAACTCGTTTACTTCATGAACTTTCCCTTCTTGAATTTTTTGCTTCACATTACGAAACAAATCATCATGTGATAGAGTGTCACAAATCAAATGGATCAAGACTGAATCTTCTTGATGGTTTGAAGAGATGGCTGCTAACTAGAGATGTTCATGCTTGAGTAATACACTCTCTTGTTGATCAAAAGTCTTTCACCTTTCTTTGGTGCAAGGTAAGATCTTCTTGACAAGGCATCTGATTGATATTTCTATCTTCCTCGACAATATGTGATGACAAGATCAAACCTGATAGAAACCTACCCCGTTGAGATTGCCTTCTATTTAGGATGGGGGTGGTCATAAAGTACTCTAAATTCTTATGATTTGTGTACACAACAACTACTCCTTCTAGATGGTGATGCTAGGTATCAAACGCATCCGCTATCGCAAGAAGTTCTTTATCATGGATTTCATAATTAATCTCTCGGGAAAAGAATTTCCTTCAATGATATGCAATTGGATGTAGGTTTTCATCATCACCTATTGGGATGGCATTGCCCCCAAGGAAAATTTTAATGCATCTATCTCCAAGAAAAAAGGCTTGATAGGATGAGAGTGAACTAGAATTGGAGCAGTGGTGAATGATGATTTTAGGGTCTAAAAAGCTTTCTTTGCACCTTCATTCCATGAGAATTTTGTGTTTCTTGTACGCTTGGTAAGTGATGTCACTATCTTCGAGTAATCTCTGATAAATATCCTCTAGAAATTAGCAAGACCTAGAAAACATTGTACATCTTGAATACATGAAGTCGGTTGCCAATCAAGGATTTTCTTGATCTTCTTAGGATCCATAACGATTCCTTTCTCTGATACAATGTACCCTAAAATTTCCACTTCTACTTAATGGAAAGAACACCTCCAATTTTGCATATAAACCTTTTTCAATTAATTTCTCTAGGACTATCTTTACATGACATTCGTGATCCTCTAGATTTTTGGAGAATATGAAGATATCATCGAGGTATATTACCACAAAAGCACCTAAATGCTCTCGAAAGATATCATTCAATATGCTAAAAGATGTCTGAAGCATTTGTGAGACCGAATGGCATAACTACATATTCAAAATGCCCATACCTTGTTTGAAATGCTATCTTCCATTTGTCTCCTTCTCTGATTCTGACAAGATTTGTAAGCTTCTTGAATATCAACTTCATGGAGAACTTTTCTTTTCTAAGGCATTCCAAGAGCCCTAATATGAGTGGTAGAGGGTATCTATTCTTTATAGTGACTTTATTCAACCCATGATAGTCTGCATACATTTGGAGAGTCCCCTCCTTCTTTTTTACAAATAGGATAGGGGCTCTTGTAGGAGACTTTGAATGCCTGATAAACCCCTTGGCTAGATTCTCATCAATATTTTATAACCTTTTGGGGATATTCCATAGATTGGTCCAAAGGATAGTTGTGCTCTCTCTTGAAGTTCTATGGCACAATCATAAAGTCTATGTTGTGGGAGGATACTTACATTGTTCTTCTCAAAAGACATCTTGAAAATCTTGGTACTGACTAGATAGCTTTAATGGATCATCTTTTTTGGACTCTTTAGCTTGTATGGCATAGATCATATATGTCAGTTCCTTCCTTACTGCATGTATGAAGGCTTTTGTCCAGTTCTTTTAGATATCATGACGAGTGATTTTATTCTTCTTCTAATCGATGTCTGCATTATGTTTTCTTAGCCAGGGCATTGCAATGATAACATGATTTATCAGACTTGATATTACATGAAAACATACGTGGGAATCATGATCCACAAGGTGTACTCTTAATGGTGTGGTTCCCTTGGTAATATTCCAAGATGCTAGAGGATGTGGTTCATCCACTACTTCAGCTACTACTGGTTTGTTCTTTTGAAGTATTGGAATCTTGTGTTTCTTAACCAATCCTTCATTGATGAAACATGAGGAGGCTCCTGAATTGACTAGTGTTGTAATGGAAAGGGTCTTTTTTGGCATCATCAACTTGAAAAGGGCAAGCCATGTTTCTATGGGTTTTTCTCAAATTACGAAACCCTTTCTTATATCATGGTTTACCTCTATGGTCTCCTTTATAACTAGACTTCCTCATTTCCCTCCTCTACAAGGGTTATTACGACTCTGGAATTTGTTTTCTTGTTGGGACAATTAACTGCAATATGGCTAGGGTTGCAATAGTAGAGGCATAAATTGTTATCTCTCATGCTTTTCTTTTCTGGTGGAATTAGAGGCTTCAACCTAGTTATGTCTATCTACAAAGGTTGAGGTATAGGTTCTTCTCTAGGAATGGGTTGGAAGAGTTTCCATTGGTGAAGTATTCCTTCTACTTGTTTTTCTTGTTTCCTTTCAAAATGTTGGTTCTCACATTGAATAGCTTGGGTGATGTATTCATTCGATTTCTTAACCTCTAGCATCCTAAGCAGAAGGTTCTTCACATCGTCTCTCAAACTCCATCTAAATTGGCTTATGAAATAATCATCATGCCAAGTGAGATCAGATGTCAATTGCCTAAATCCTAATGCATAGGTAGAGGCAGGGTGATTACCTTGACCTGACTTCCAGAGTTTTGTTTCTGCCACTCAACTCGTGTCTACATCTACAAATGTGGCAGTGAGCTCTCGAAGAAACCCCTCATAGTCATGTAGTGCCATGTCCTTCTTCAAGATTGGGGTGAACCATGATAATGATTGACCACAAAGAAGGTTTCCAACAAAACCAACCTTGGGTGCATCATTAGGGTATCTATTAGGCTTCATATGGATGTATAATTTGACTTGTTACACAAACCTGTAGAACTTTGTGTGATCACCATCAAACTTTTTTGGTATGCAAATGTTGGGTTTCTTCATGAAGGATGAACTAGGACATTAGTTCTCTTGAATGCTTCCTTGATTTGCTTGAAGATTCCAGATTCATTCTTGTAATTCTTGGATGAGTTACCTATATGCACAAGATGTCCCATATCGACTTGTGTTTGTCGATGAGTAATATCCTTGACTTGTTTTTGGAGACTCTGAAGTGATATCACTATATCTTCAATTGTATTCTCCATGATGCCCTAACTTAGATAAGAACTAGTCTTGCCAAAATGTCAGGGGAGCACTAGATTGTGCCCTCCTAGACTATACAAGATTTCATAATTATACCTTTGATTACAAGATTATCTGCATAGGAAAAACAATACAAGAATATGGAATGGATACAAGAAGTCCCACAATCTTGGGATTGATAGGTACAACTTGACTAGAAATGATACAAGAGATCCCACAACCCATGACCGTACGTATAAAGAAAGATATCTAGATTACAAGAAGTCCCTTCACAAAGATGAACTAGATATAAGGAATAACTAGAAAGGCTCTCATATTATGAGCTTACAATAGGGCAAGACAAGATGTCTAGGATACTAGACTAGACAAGATTAGAACAAAGGACAAGACTAGAACTCTAACTGGAACTTGGAAAATACTTAGTTGGAGATCACTCCTTGAGCTCCCAAGACCGGCATTGGAAAGACTGAGAATGTATGTGGCAAAGCCCACCTTATATAGCTGTTCAAGTGTGGTTATCAAGGCCTAAAATTGACGGGCATTTTTCCTCTTAAAAATATGTGTTTTTGAAAGTTCCTATCAAATGACGAGCTTGGATTGACATTTTGCATGCCATTTTTTATAGATTTCTATATATATTATATGTATATGCCTTCTATAAACATGGCAAAATTTCTCATATGAAAGGTAGAAGCAAAACTTTGCCTATCATATGAAATTTTGCCTTGGCCGTGAAATTTAGGCCCTAGTAGTTATCAAGGTGGCTATAAGTTGATGATGTAATCAATGATGTTAGCAATCCAAAATAGGACCTTCGGATGTCAAAATCCAAGTGAATAGTTGATCTTAGGCTTTTTGCACATTCTATATGTAATGGAAGCATTAGTTTCTCCAAATTTTGAACCATTCATGATATATATTAAGTCACATAGGATCTCAGGTTCAAGATGGTTTGCTTTTTCCATGAGAATTTGAACTCTTCAGCTATTTGGATTTATTGACTTCGAATTGAAGAGTTTTGACCCTTAGGATTGATATTTCACAAGGGTATGATATTTAACCCTTAGGGAGGCATATTATATATATATATATATATATATATATATATATATATATATATATATATATATATATACACACACACACACACACACACACACACACACACACACACACATATATATATATATATATATATATATATATATATATATATATATATATATATATATATATATATATATATATATATATGTGTGTGTGTGTGTGTGTGTGTGTGTGTGTGTGTGTGTGTGAATTTATCTATCTATCTATATTCTTACCTACCTATTGTTGTATACTATGCATCCAAATGGCAAAAGACATGGGTTTTGAGGGTCTAAAGTTCATTGGAGAACCCTTGGAGTTTAGTGAAAAAGATTTGGGAAAGTGTCTCCAAGACAATGGTTTGAACCCTTGAGCTATTTAGATTTATTTACTCCTAATTGAAGGGTCTTGAACCTTAGAATTGATATTTCTTAAGGGTAAGGTATTAAAACTTTAGGGAGGCCTCTCAAGCCTTTGTACTTGTACATACAATGTTGAGAGGAATCCCTTTAGAATCCATAAGAGAGCCATGTGATTTCATGTGACTTCGAAGGTTAGAAGGCTTTGGATTAGAATCCATGGAGGGGACACTTGGCGAGCTCTCCTCACATTGCTTCCTTTGACTAGAGGTAAATATATGGGTGGCATTGGTTGGGTGGATATGTGTGGATCTCTCACCCCTTGTGGGTTACGATTATACTCTAGGAAGTCCTATTCTTGCTCTTAGATGATTAGATTATTGTTTGGATTCATATTGGAGTGTGGACACAATAGTGGCATCAGAGCCATACTTTTGGTCTTGGGAGTCAAATTAAGATGTTATTGCATGAGTGTTTTAGAGCCTCTATCCTTAGCAAAACGAGAAGGCATTTGTTCCCCTTTAGGGTGGGACTAGCCCCATGTATGAGGCCTCACACCAAGTGGTTCAATTTAGATTTGAATGTTCGGGGGCCATCATTTCCATGCATGAGGATGTCCTCTCATGAACAAAAGCAGTAACCTCCTGAGCTTCTCCTTCTTGCTTTAAATGGGAGAAATAGTTGAGCTAAGCACCTTTATGAAGTTTCCTCATTGTGGGTTTACTATTCCCTGTAGGATAAATCCTTCATCGTTCTCAAACATCCTCTTTTCATGGGTGTTTTGAAAGTGGAGGATACAAAAAAATGTTCCTTTTCATATGCATAAGTGGACAATGCCTAATCTCTCCCATGTGAGATTTTTTTCCCATGAGAGAGCTTCTCTCCTTGCTTTATTCTTTTGAGAATTAATGAGAAGAAAGCTTCCAAGCACTCTTAAATGGCCCCTTCTCCTTGTTTTTCCATCCATGTAGGATAATAGGGCACCAAATCGAGCGAATGCAGGGAATTTTTCCATTTTCCATGTCTTCTCAAATTCGAGGCATGCCATGAGAGAGATTGACAACACAAGATGATGGTGGAAATAAGAGGAGGAGGTCTTTTTTCATGAAGCATCAACATGGAGCACTTTGAAGTAGGGAGGTTAACATGAAGATGGTCGATGGCTCCTCCCAAAGGAAAAAGGATGGACGTAGTGTTGCATTAAGCTAAGTATTTTTTGAGGTGATGTTTGAGTTTCATATTAGTTTGCCATAGTACATAAAATCCTCATCAAATCATGTTTAGACTTTTGTTGTTGGAGGTAATTTATTCTAGGCAAACACGTATGGATGAAAAAGGAAATCAAGAACCTCAAGCACTTGCATGAATTATTGCAAGGAAAAGAACGAATGTATGTGAATTGGCATGATGATGCATGGTACAAAAGCAAATGCTTGTGCACAAAAAGAAGCACAAGATCATGAAATCCATGAATGCTTAAGATGCTTGAAGTTAAGGATTTTTAGAATCATTGATGACATGTATTTATATACATTTAAGCACATATATTTACATCAATAAAATTTTTTTGCCTACTCACAAATGTGATGGAAATAATGAAGTGGACATGATCGTGAATAGGTACTTAATCTTTGGACGGAGGAAAGCCATTTGGAAAAAAGTAAAGCCAAGGTATTCGCAAAATCATGCTAGCTAGATTTTGCAAACCAAAATACCTAGCAATACCTTCCCAAGATGATATAGGTGTATCGAAGACATATTTCTTTCTTTTTAAGTAAGGAAATTTCATTTGAAGGTATTGTCTTTCCATATAGATGGCAAGGAAGCAATGTATACATGAAACAATTAGCATCGGAAATGTTCTAGGTACTTTGATATCTTACAAGGTCTTTTGAGGACAAAGTCTTTCATTATGACATGGGCCAAATGTCATGTATACATTAATAGGTTAGAGCACTTAGATTATTCAATACTAACTCTAAGTATAAAAAAATACTTAAAATCTTGAAGGAGACATCCTACGTAGGATAGCATCCAAACATAGTTTCAAAAACTTCTTGATGTAAAGATCTAGGTTAATACCATCAAAGACACTGATGGAAAGGAAAATATGAACAAATATTTCTTTCATCAATAGGAATGGTGAAAAGTATTCTAGGAATCATGAAAATTTGAAAACTCCCTCCTCTTGGATGAACTTCCAAGTTATTTAAGACTTCATTCATTCAAGAGATTTGCATCTCAAGAAGAAATCCAAGAACAGTTGTCTTTATGAGATGCAAAGGTTCCTTGTGAAAGCAACTTAAAACTTATAAGGTACCAACATTATAGAGGGGTACTTTGATAAGTCATGGACTTTTATCCTTTTTACTTTTTTGAGATGGAAGGAAAGGAGGCAAGGAGTTATCTTGATTTTACAGAAGCAGAAGAAGCAAAGAGGAAGAAGACGGAGAAAACAAAGATGATCTAGTTCATTAAAGGGAGGAATCAAGAACTCCCAAGTTTCCCAAATTTCTGAGTTGCCCATTTTCCAAGTTGCCCAATTTGCAAATTTCACAACTTTCCTAGTTGCCCGTTTTCCAAGTTTCCCAATTTCCTAAGTTGCCCAATTCCCAAGTTTTGCATCTTTCTCCGTTGTCCATTCTCCAGGTTTCCCAACTTTTTGAGTTGCCCATTTTCTGAGTTGCCCAACTTTCCCAGTTGCCCATTTTCTAAGTTTCCCAATCTCTCAAGTTGCCCATTTTCCAAGTTTTTGAATTTCCCAGTTTCCCAACTTCCCTAATTTCCCATTTTACAAGTTTCCCAATTTCCAAACTTGTCCAATTTCCAAGTTGCACAATTTCCTGTTGGAGTTAGACGTCTGCGGAAGCATGTGAACATCACAACGAAGAAGAAGAAGCTTGGAGCTCAACACACAATATTGAATGTATTACCACTAGAATGTACAAAGATAAGTAGCCCATTAAGGCAATAGGTATATATACAAGCTAGGGAAAAAAAACCTCCTAAAGAGGGAAAAAAGTGCCCCGACGGTCCTAGTGTGTTCACACTCATCACTACCTAAATATATCAACAAATCCCCCCTGGGAGTGATGCGGTGAACAAGGAGCTGGCACTCATGTATGAGGAAGTGCCAAGCTATGTGGAATCAATCCACAAAAGGAAGTAAGCCCAAAGCTTTACGGAAAGCTTCAAACTTCTCCCTAGGTAGAGCCTTCGTGAAAAGGTCTGCAATGTTCCCTTGTGTGGGCACATATGCCAAGCCGATCTCCCCAGCAAAGAACCTCTCCCTGACATAATGATAATGCACCTCAATGTGCTTAGTGCGAACATGGAACACACGGTTCCTTGCAACTGCCAATGCACTCTAACTGTCAGTGAAGATGGTGGTGGCAAAAGACTGACCAACACCCAAATCAGCCATAAGGTGTCTGAGCCACACACACTCAACAGACACTGTGAAAGCTGCCCTATACTCAGTCTCACAACTAGAAGTGGCCACAGTAGGCTTCTTCTTGCTCAACCAAGATATAAACGAGCTACCAAGCATGAAGCAAAAGCCACTAGTGGACACATGAATGTCATAGCAACCAGCCCAATCAGAGTCAAAAAAAGCATACAAATCTAGCGGTAGTGATCCCCCCTTGGGATAAAACAACCCAAATAGATGAGTACCACTCAAGTAGCAAAATATGCGCTTAACCGCTTGCCAATGCTTGACTCCTGATCAATGCACAAACCTGCTCATCTGTGAGACAACAAACTGAATATCTAGCCGAGTAATGCATAAGTAAATCAAGCATCCAACAGCTTGCTAATAGAGAACAACATCAAATGCATCTCCAGCATCATGAAGACTCAGTCGTAAACCTGTCTCCATAGGAGTGGCAATAGGTTTACAGTCTTCAAGGCCAAAATATTGCAATAATGTGTCAATATATTTTGTTTGACACAAATCCATTCCACCATCAACGTGCATAAACTGAATGCCCAAATAATGATGCAAATGCCTCGAATCAGAAATCTCAAATAAAGCATGTAAATCAACCTTGAAATCAATGAGGACCAGTGAGCAACATGTCATCAACATACACCACAATGATCACAAGTACATCAGTAGCACGCTTGACATATAAGGTGGTGCTTTCCATTGGACTGTTCTCAAAACCATTTGCAATCAGATAGGCATGTATCTTTTCATACCTAGCACGCGGTGCTTCCTTTAAACCATATAATGCCTTCTTTAACCTGCACACCTGGTTTTCATGCCCTTTCTACACAAAGCCATGGGGCTAAAAAACATACACTTCTTCATGCAAGTCACCATTCAGAAATGCTGTTTTAATGTCCAACTGATGTACATTCCAACCATGATGAGCTGCAAGTGCACAAATGCTACGAACAGTAGTCATTCGGCAAGTAGGAGCAAAGGTTTCATCAAAATCAATGCCTCTTTCCTATGCATAACCCTTTACAACAAGCCTAACCTTATACCTGTCAACTATACCATCAGGTTTATGCTTCAGCTTGCATACCCACTTAGAGCCAATGGCCTTCTTGCCAGGAGTCAAGTCACATAAAGACCAAGTACCATTCTTCATTATAGCATCATATTCAGATTGCATAACAGCCATCCAATTTTCTAAATTTTGTGCTTCATCAAACGAAACAAGCTCAGTCTCATCACAGAGACTAGATGCAGAAGAGGCACTATTAGAGCCTGATCGAGTACGATATGATAGAGGTGCATCTAATTTGCTGTCACACAAAGTCTGCACTAGACGTTTTGGCATAGTTTTTGCCTCCTCAATATCAGCTCTCTCATCAACAAGTGCATCATGTGAATCTACATCAGAAATGGGATGATGTACATCATCACATGAAACCTGCAAAGGTTGAGAAGTCGCCTCATTAGGACCAGCACTAGACTATCCACCTATAAAAAGAGGTAGCAAAGTATCATACATGTCTTTGGAGCTAACAGATGTCTCCTTAGTACATGAAAGCAATGGTTGAATAACATCTTCCAAAAAAACAACATCAGGGCTAACCAGAATGCATTTAGTCTGTGGATGATACAGATGATATCCTTTACTTTCAAAACTGTACCCAACAAAAATGCATTTTACTGCTTTATCATCCAATTTTCACTAATGCATATGCCAAACAACCAAAAACACGTAGATGAGCAACAGATGTCTTGTGATCATGCCAAGCCTCATATGGACTGATAGACTCGAGCACTTTAGTGGGACACCTGTTAAGTACATATGCTGCACACATGACATCCTCAAGCCAAAAACTATGTGGTAAAGCCTGACTCTTGACCATACACCTCGCCATCTCCATGAGTGACATGTTCTTTTGTTCAGCAACTCCATTCTGTTGAGGTGTATACGGCATTGTACACTGGTGCTTTATCCCACATTCAACCAAAAACACATTAGAATTATAAGACATATATTCCCCCCTCGATCAGAATGGAGGGTGCCAATTTTACATGCTGATAGATTTTCAGCCAAAACCAAAAACTCTTTGAAGCACATGAACACTTCGAACATTGCCTTCAATGGATATACCCATGCATGCCTGGAAAAATCATCAATGAAAGTCACGAAGTAAAGATAATTTCCAAAAGAAGGTGTGCGTAGGACCACATACATCACTATGTACATAGCTGTAATTTTTTAGTAGCCCAAACTGAACCATCTTTTGGAAAGGAGGAACGCTGCATTTTGCCAAAAATACAGCCTTCACAAACATGTTTTCCAGGTGCCTCAAGTTTGGGCAAAGAGGACACCATTTCAGATTTCTGCAGGCGTAGCAAACTAGCAAAATTCAGATGACCAAAGCGTGAATGCCAAAGTTTTGCATCTGACATATCCTGAGAACGAAATCATTTACAAATCTTTCATAGTCTATGAGCTTATACAGCCCACAACATAAAATGCCAGAAGCAATAATCACGTCACCATTTGACAGATCATGAACTATACATCTGTCATCAACAAATTTCTCAACCAAGCCAATCTTGGCTAATGCAGAAACTGATAACAGATTTTTCTTGATCCGTGGCACAAACAAAGCATCTGAAAAAGTGAAAGAACTACCATGAGCAGTAGTCAGAATGATCTTACCAACTCCCATATTAGGATACGAGGAGTTTTTGGCACATGTAACAGTGTTCCCTGTAGGGGAAGGCTCGAGTGAAGAGAAGAAACTGCGCTTCGAGGTAATATGTTTGGTCGCCCCACTGTCAAAGTACCAAACATCTGAGTCTACTATAAACATGCACTACTCATGAGAAGATGGGTCAAAACTGCAAACAATAGTAAATGCCCATTCTTCTTCATGCATAAGATTAGCAGACTCTGTTTTTGGTGTAGAGGCCTCTAGAGCAACCATTCTAGCCTCTTTCTTCTTTGCCTCTTTAGTAGCCAATTTTGGACAGTTCTTTATGATATGATCATTTCCTTTACAGTACTTGCAAAACAATTTTTGCTTTTCTGATTTCTTTTCATCTTTGTCTTCCCTCTTCGATTGTGCAGAATTAGTAGACTTTTGCTTACTAATTGAAGAGCTCCCTTTTCCTTTGCCCTTCTGACTAGCCAGGAAAGCTTGATCTGCAACACGCATAATGGACCTGTTCTGCCTAGACTGATCCTCCTGCAACAGAACAGAGACTAAGTCCTCAAATGACAAGGCATTTGGATTGACTTTCATCATCAACCAAAGAGTAGAAGAAAAACTCTGATATGAATCAGGAAGACCATTCAAAACGGTCTGCACAAGTGAGCTATTTGGTATAACCTCATCAGTAGAAATCAACTGTTCCTTCAAGTCTTTGATCTTTGTTAGAAAGTTGTCCATAGAATCACCATCATTCATGTGCTCACTCTCCAACTATTTTCGGAGGTATGCAGCACGAGCCTCATTCCTAGCTTAGTACAATGTGGTAAGTGTATCCAAGCATCCTTAGCTATTCTGCAAGAGCAAATGTGAGGAATAATGGCATGTTTGACAGACAAAGCTATCAATGCATGTGCCTGGGCATCTCTACCATCCCAACAAATTTGATTTGCAGTAGGCGCAGCAGAAACCACAACACAAATAGGAATATGCAGAATATCATCATCTTCGACACCTTCTGCATCAACTTTAGTACATGTAGTTGTAACAGTTGCAGGTGTGATAGGACGTTTTTCAACACCCTGCACAATGTTCCACAATCCTTTTGCAACCAATACATGGCGCATCATATAAGCCCACAATGGGTAGTTGGTACCCATATGAAATACATCACTGCTTTCAGCCATGGCCAGTAACTAAAATACCTTGATGCAAAAAATTGACTGTATCTCAAAAAGTTGAACAGAATTGCCAAGATGAATCGAGACGCTTGTACTGGCGAATTGAAATTGGTATATACCTTTCATAGAAAAAGACAAAATAGACTGCACAAGCACTACGATAGTGCGTTCGGAAGGTTCTGGAGCTAGCAGCCATGTTTTGAACTAGGATGTAAAAAGCAACAACCTATGGTGGCAAAGGCAACAAAATGGGTAGAGTCAGGAGCCCCAATCTTTCGTATGCCCACTCCTGTCAATGATCTAGTTCCATATCCATAATCGACTATGGCATCTCCTCAAGTACCTAGTGAGGAACTTCCATATGATGGCCCAACACTGGCTACTCCATGGCACATTCTTACCAAAGAATTGATAACTTTATCATTAGGCCAACAACTTAGCGTGGTTCTTCATGTCCAACAAATATTTTCAATAGCACATCTCTCTTTAAGTTGTTCTTGCACCCTCTACAACAACAATTCACTCGTAACCCAATTCAATAGTCAATCATGTTGTCCCATTAATCACCGTATGATATAAAAATCATCAGATTTCCAAAGTCCTAATTGATGCTGGATTAGAGGTGAACGTAGCAATTGTGGCACTATGCAAGAAGCTTGGATGGAATACCATTGAACTGGTTAAATTTTTTGTGCAAATGGAAGATCAACCAAGGGCTCATCCACTGGGATTGGTGTAGGATATCCCTATTACTCTTCAAGAGGAGTTTTTCATATGGCCTTTGTTTTCTTAAATTTACCAAAATATAGCCTAGACTATAATTTACTTTTTGGTCCACCTTGGTTGAAGCAAGCTAAAGTCCAAGATTGGTCCTCCCATGAATTAATTTTTAAATGCAAGCACTACAAGTATATAGTGCCACTTGATGATTCCATGCCTTATGAGGTTCATGCAGGATCGTATGTGCCTGAGGTGGTGAACATGTTAGATGGACTTTCTGATGATGAGAAAACTATTTTCTTAGCACCTAATCAAGATCTTTTTCCACTCAAAACTGTTGATTTGCAACATGTCCTAGTGCTCGCCCATACCTTGCTTAGTTTGCCCAACTGTAGCAAAAGAGGATGTTTTTCCACCCATGATGAGATACATACTAATGATTCACTGGAATTCTAGTCAAAGTTGTTTCGAGGGGAAGAAGATAGTTCGGATATGCAATTTTATGTTCTAGAAGACCAACTTTTGACTTGCAATTTACGTTATTATGCCAATCAAAGTTAGTGCCACTTTAGAAGACCAGTTTCATGAGGATCCACTTGCATTATTGAATGAGTTCACTAATGTCTTTGCCTAGGATTATGAGGATATGAAGGGCTTAGACCCAAGTGTCTATCATCATTGCATTTTGTTAAAACCTTATGCTAATCGAGTTAAGCAACCAAGTTATCATACGAACCCTAGCTATGCTAAGAAGGTAATAGAAGAAATTGACCGCTTACTATGAGCTGGTTTCATAGTGCCTTTGGAGCATGCTGAATGGATTTCCCCTATTGTGATCATAGCTAAGAAAAATAAACAATTACATATTTGTGTTGGTTATCCAAAGCTCAATGCTGCAACAAAACCGGATCCATTTCCTTTGCCATTTCTTGCTAGCATGTTAGATGAAGTCACTAGTCATGAAACTTACTCCTTCCTGGATTGGCTATAGTGGATATAATCAAGTTCAGATAACTGAGCAGGATATTCGTACAACTTCCTTTATTACTAATTGGGGCATCTATGTTTGTAATCTCATGTGGTTTGGATTGCATAATGCACTTAATACTTTCCATCGGTGCATGGAGGATATTTTCTCTCCTTAGCTTACTAGTTTTATGCACATCTTCCTTGATGATTTTTCAGTTTTGAGAGATACAAATGAGCATTTACACCGTCCATGACTATGCTCCCTTAAATATCGCAAATATCATTTGTGCCTCAACCTAGCTAAGTGCATCTTTTCTATTTCTTGTGACAATTTGATCGGTCACATCATTTCCCACCAAGTCATCCAAGTTGATCCTAATAAGGCCTAGGATGTTCTTGAAGCTCCACCATGGAAATCACCGAAAGATGTTCTTCATTTTCTAGGATAGATACAATGGCATGGTAAACATTTGTGATGGCTCGCACACCTTACCATTCCCATTACCCACCTAACCACTATGGCTCCACATGAATTTTAGTGGATAGAAGATTGTTAGGATAACTTTACACCACTCAAAAAACTTTTAACTCAAGCACCCATTTGCAAGCGCTTAAGTGGGATATTCCCTTCCATGCTTTCATGGACGACTCCAACATCACCTTTGGTAGTGTTCTCGTTCAGGTTTATGATGAATTGTACATGCTAGTCTATTATGCTAGTGGCCGCTTGGACCTTGCTGAGCAAAAGTATTCTGTTACTGAAGGAAATGTTTAGGACTCATCTATTCTATCAAGAAATTTTGTCATTACATTTTAGACCGGAAATTCACTTTTCCAGTGAATCGTTGAACCCTTACCTATCTTGTGCATTTACAAAATTTGGGAGGCCGGTTAGCTCATTGGGTCTTATTACATCAAGAATTTGAGTATGATGTAATTCATCACCCCGATTCTTCTCATGCATTGGTAGACTTTCTGTCTTGAATCGATTCTGGTGAAGCTCCTACTAATGATTATGAATCTTGTCTTGCTCTCTATACCTTTCAACGTAGTCACTCGCCCATATTGTGGGATCTCTCTACCTCTTACTATGACACTTTTCTAACCTTTTTGACTAGTGGTTTCCCTCCTGAACACTTTTCTCCAATACCATGTTAGAAGCTCGCACATCAGAACCTTGCTTTGTATATTTGATGTTTTTGACTCATTATTGGTCAATTTTATTACTATGATTAGTCTCTAGCCTATCTCCGCTATGTGCCTAATCATGAAGTTTCCTCGGTGTCCGATCTTCTTCATTCTTATCCCACGGGTAGCCATTTTTGACGAACTTAACCTTAAAAAGTTGTTGTAGAGGGGATTGTGATGGCTTACAATGTAGTGTGACACTCGTTAGTATGTTCGAGCTTATGATCCTTATCAACATACTGATCAACCTCTTGAACATAACCATTACCCTTTACAACCATAATGCCCTTAAAAACTTTCTAGAAATGGGGCTTCAATTTCATTGACCTGATTACTTCACTGGTTGTTTTTACTAATAATCATTACATCTTAACATGTACTAATTATGCTAGGCAATGGGCTAGAGCATGAGAAATGAAATTGGCTATGGCTACAATGGTTGTGCACTACTTGAGTTGGGAAGTTTTTCCTCGTTTTGGTTTGGAAGTCTTTGATCGTGGCACTCATTTTGCAAATGATTTGATTACCATCCTTACTAAGAATTATGAGATGATTCATAAATTTAGTACCCCTTATCACCCATGCATCAATGGCATGGCTAAAAGCACTAACAAAACTTTATTAACAATGTTAAAGAAAATTGATCACTGATTGTCCTGCATGGTGGGAATAGCTTCTTTCTGAAATCTTATGGGCCTATCTGACTACATAAAAAGCCGCCATTAGATTTACACCTTTCAAATTAGCTTATGGATTGGAGGCCATTGTGCCCATGGAAGTTGTTGTTCCTACCTTGTGAGTCTCTGTTGAACATAAACTTCTCTTTGTCGATTCCATTTTTTCCCACTTGGATGATCTCCACACTCTCAACAAATAACGTTTCAAAAGTTTTTTTCTCATGTAGGAACTGCAAATCTATCAGGTCCGTACTCATGATTGTTTCCTTGAAACTCCTGTGTTTACTTAAGGCAAGTTGGTTTCGTTCTACACTTCTAAAGCTCATCATGCTACAATAAAATTTAAAGTTTGGTGGTTTGGTCCTTACCACATTTTGGCCTAGTTGGGTCCAATTACATTTAGTTTGGAGAATTTGATCAAAGAACCCTTATGGATCCTGGTTATTGGATCCAAAATATGCTCGAATTTTGGTTCTTTAAATTCTTAAAACCACATAGCCATTATTAGTGTACTGGTGCTGCCAAGGATTGCATTCATCGTACCCCAATGGTTGCATGGATTTATGTGTAATCATTTCCTATCATTGTTTTACTTACTCTATATGCTCATTCATGCTCTTCATAGTGTTTGTGCCTCTTTTTGTGAGCTCTATTTTTGTTCTATGCAATATGGAAGCCTTGGCTCCAGTTGAACCTTTATCCGCTACTATGGGGGAGGAATTCCTTTCTTGTTTGATGGCATCTCCATGCATCAACCTTGCTGCAGTAGGATGCTGTTGCATCTCATTCTGAAGCTCTTGGCATGACATGTTCCATTGCTCCACTATTGAACCTCTCTCTCAACAATAATGGCCCTATTATTTTGGAAGCAAAGTTCTAATGAATATGTGATATCTACTTGCTATGATTCCTTGTCATTGCCCTCAATCTTCTACATAAGCCCTATGTCATGTCTTGATTGCTTTATTCCTACTTGTCCCAAATCCACATGTTGTAGATCAATTGGGTGACATTTTTATTTACAGAAATACATAAGGAATGCCAATCTATTGTTTGTTAGTTGTAGAAGAATGTCTCTACCCATTGAACCTTCTTTATATCTTCACTATTCTATTCCCAAGCAAATTTCCCATTCAGTCTTCAGTTCCCTTGATTCCGCCAACCCCTACCATGACTTTTTCTCTTCCTCCTTTTCAATGTGTCCCTCCGCCTTCTCACAAGGAAGATGAAAGTGTCGACATACTTTTTCAATGTGCCTGCAAGAAACCGTGTGACCCAATCCATGTGGATTCTTCAACATAGGAATCTACGGTGCCCTCTCCTCCATTTAGTAACAAAGTTGGACCTAGTTCTATGCAAGTCTCCATTGTCGTGACTAATAGTCCACGAACCCCTTCTTCCACCCTTGTTGATACGATGACCCTTGGTTTAGAACATCATGTTCAACCTCTTGTGGATACTTCGGTCCAACCTCTCTCTTGCCACAAGGAAGGAGATAAGGAAGAGAGCTCACACACACTCTCACAATCAAAGAGGAGCACACACACAGATTGAGGTAAGAAAAAATGATCTTCTTTTTCTTCTTCTATTACATAAAAGGAGTGTACAAGAATGAACTAATACAACAATACATTTGGTGCAATATATAAAGAACCAATACATAAGGAAAATCCTAATGTATGCAAATGAGTGAGTTGGTAAGAAGCAAATGTGCCATCACTCTCGATAGGTGAATCTAGTAATGCTCAATGAAATATCCCTGACATATACCAGCGTGACCACTATAATGTTAAAGAAATGAAAAAGTGATACATGTCATCCTCAATCATCACATGTTGAGCTTGATATCTCAACACCCCCCCTCAAGCTCAATTTCATGTCATCTAATCCAAGCATCTTCCAAATCTTCTTGAAGTTCTCTACTTGAAGTGCTTTAGTAAAAATATCAGCAACCTGCTCATTTGTCCTCACATAAACAAGATCAATATCACCTGCTAATACCTTCTGTTTGATGGTGATAACGTACCTTGATATGCTTTGTTCTAGCATGAAAAATAGGATTTCATGCTAACTTAATGCTGCTAAGATTATCACAATAGATGATGATCGGCTTTTGCACTTCCACACCTAAATCTGCAAGTAGCATTTGTAACCATGATGCTTCACATGCTGCCATTGTATCACCTCTATACTAAGCCTTTGCACTCAACAAAGAAATAGTGGGTTACTTCTTGATACTCCATGTAATAGCTGCACTCCCAAGTGAGAATAGAAAGCCACTAGTAGATCTTCTATCTAGAATACTACTAGCCCAATCTACATCAGTGTAACCATGAACCTACAAATCTACACCAACTTCATAAAACAATGCATAATTCAAAGTAGCACTCATAAAACGTAGTGTGCGCCTCAGAGCATCTAAATGTGGGAACCTGCATAAATTGACTTTCAAGTCTAACTGTGTAGCTTAGATCAAGCTTTATAACTCTGAGATATATGAAACTTCCCACAATTTTCCTGTACATAGTAACATTTTAAAATGCTTCACCTAATTTAGTATCCAACTTAAGATTCTGATCTAATGGCATAGAAATTAGCTTACAATAAGCCATACTATAGTTTTGTAGCATAATCAAGGCATATTGCCTTTGGGACATCCATATAACTCTTTCTGTATGTATATACTCAATGCCCAAGAAATAGTGCAGCACACCAAGATCTTTCATGTCAAATTCCTGCATAAAGAGTTACTTTAACTCTTTAATGCTTGCTTCATTATCACCTCCTACAATCAAGTCATCAATATAAATAGCCACAATCGTGATGCCATCATCACTCTATCTTTCATATAATGAATGATCTGCATTACACATAGAAAATCCAATGGTGGCTAAGTACTCAACAATCCTTCCATGCCAAGCACAAGGGGCTTGTTTAAGCCCATACAAAGCCTTTTGCAACCTACAAACATATTTTGTATGCTTTGAATCTTCATATCCTTGTGGCTAGTCCATGTATACTTCTTCCTATCACTCACCATGTAAGAAAGCATTCTTCACATCCATCTGATGTAAAGTCCATCCTTTTGTTGTAGCTAATGCAACAAGTGTTCTGACAGTAGAGATTTCAGCTACAGGGTTGAACATTTCCTCATAATCAAGGCCATATGTTTGTGCATATCCTTTTGCTACCAATCGTGCTTTGTACCTACTTATGCTACTATCAACATTGTGATTTACCTTGTAAACCTACTTGCAGCCTATGGGTTTCTTTCTTATGGTAATTGAACTAGCTTCCATGTTTCATTTTCATAAAGTGCAGCCCTATCCTCATCCATAGGTTTCTCCCAAGCTGCATTCCCAATTGCATCTTCAAAAAAAAGAGGGTTCAACACATTGTATTACCTTTTCCATCTAGGCATAATGATGAGCCATGTAACTGTGATATATCAATCCTTGCACTGAATTCCGCATCCTCCTAGATCTTCTTGGTGCTGGCTCACTTCTCCTTGTATCATTTACATGTGCATTTCTTACTCCTAGAGTATGCCAATGCGCTCTGACTGTCGGTGAAGATGGTGGTGGCAGAAGACTGGCCAACACCCAAATCAGCCATAAGGCGTCTGAGCCACACACACTCAACAGTTGCTGTGAAAGCTGCCCTATACTCAGCCTCACAACTGGAAGTGGCCACAGTAGGCTACTTCTTGCTCAACCAAGATATACATGAACTACCAAGCATGAAGCAAAAACCACTGGTGGACACACGAGTGTCATAGCAACCAGCCCAATCTGAGTTAGAAAAAGCATGCAAATATGGCGGTAGTGATCCCCCCTTGGGATAAAACAACCCAAGTAGCCGAGTACCACTCAAGTAGCGAAAGATGTGCTTAACCGCCTTCCAATGCGTGACTCCTAGGTAATGCATAAACCTTCTATTCTGTGAGACAACAAACTGAATATCTGGCCGAGTAATGCATAAGTAAATCAAGCATCCAACAACATGCTGATAGAGAACAGCATCAAATGCATCTCCAACATCATGAAGACTCAATCGTAAACCTTTCTCCATAGGAGTGGCAATAGGCTTACAGTCTTCAAGGCCAAAACGCTTCAATAATGTGTCAATATATTTCGTTTGACACAAAGCCATTCCACCATCAACTTGCATAAATTGAATGCCCAAATAGTGATGCAAATGCCCCAAATCAAAAATCTCAAATGAGGCATGCAAATCAGCCTTGAAATCAACAATATGCTTCTCAATAGGACCAGTGAGCAGCATGTCGTCAACATAGACAACAATGATCAGAAGCATATCATTAGCATGCTTAACATATAAGGTGCTTTCAGTTGGACTGCTCTCAAAACCATGTGCAACCAAGTAGGCATGTATCTTCTCATACCAAGCACGTGGTGCTTGCTTTAAACCATATAATGCCTTCTTTAACTTGCACACCTGGTTTTCATGCCCTTTCTGCACAAAGCCACGGGGCTGAAAAACATACACTTCTTCATGCAAGTCACCATTCAGAAATGCTGTTCTAATGTCCAACTGATGTACATTCCAACCATGATGGGCTGCACGTGCACAAATGCTCCGAACAGTAGTCATACGGCATGTAGGTGCAAAGGTCTCATCAAAATCAATGCCTCTTTCCTGCACATAACCCTTTGCAACAAGCCTAGCCTTATACCTGTCAACTGTACCATCAGGTTTACGCTTCAGCTTGTATACCCACTTAGTACCAATGGCCTTCTTGCCAGGAGGCAAGTCACGTAAAGACCATGTACCATTCTTCATTATAGCATCATATTTAGATTGCATAACAGCCATCCAAATTTCTGAATTCTGTGCTTCATCAAAAGAAACAGGATCATTCTCATCATAGAGACTAGACACAGCCATAGCATAGCAACCTGATGCAAAGGAGGCACTATGAGAGCCTGAACGAGTATGATATGACAGAGGTGCATCTAATTTGCTGTCACGCAAAGTCTGCACCAACCATTTTGGCATAGTTTTTGCCTGCTCAATATCAGCTCTCTCATCAACTAGTGCATCATGTAAATCTGCATCAGAAATGGAATGATCCGCATCATCATATGAAACTTGCAAAGGCTGAGAAGTTACCTCATTAGGACCAGCACTAGACTGTCCACCTGTAAAAAGAGGCATCAAAGTATCATACATGTCTTTGGAGCTAACAGATGTTTCCTTAGTACATGAAAGCAATGGTGGAATAACATCTTCCACAAAGACAACATCACGGCTAACCAGAATGCGTTTAGTCTGTGGATGATACAGATGATAGCCTTTACTTTCAGAACTGTACCCAATAAAAATCATCCAATTTTCTATGATGTTGTTAAGGCACTAGTGCATATGCCAAACAACCAAAAACACACAGATTAGCAACAGATGGCTTGCGGTCATGCCAAGCCTCATATGGAGTGATAGATTGCACCGCTTTAGTGGGACACCTGTTCAGTACATATGCTGCACACATGACAGCCTCAAGCCAAAAACTATGAGGTAAAGCTTGACTCTTGACCATACACCTCGCCATCTCCATGAGAGACCTGTTCTTTCGTTCAGCAACTCCATTCTGTTGAGGTGTATACGGCACTGTACACTGGTCTTTTATCCCACTTTCAGCAAGAAATGCATTAAAATCAAAGGACACTGATATCCCCCCCCTCGATCAGAACGGAGGGTGCCCATTTTACATGCTGACATATTTTCAGCCAAAACCAAAAACTGTTTGAAGCACATGAACACTTCGGACTTTGCTTTGAGTGGATATACCCATGCATGCCTGGAAAAATCATCAATGAAAGTCACGAAGTAAAGGTAATTTCCAAAAGAGGGTGTCTACATAGGACCACAGACATCACTATGTACAAGCTTCAATTTCTGTGTAGGCCGAACTGAACCATCTTTTGGAAAGGAGGAATCTTGCATTTTGCCCAAAATACAGCCTTCACAAACATGTTTTCCAGGTGCCTCAAGTTTGGGCAAAGAGGGCACCATTTCAGATTTTTGCAGGCGTAGCAAACTAGCGAAATTCAGATGACCAAAGTGTGCATGCCAAAGCTTTGCATCTAACATAGCCTAAATGCCCATTCTTCTTCCTGCACAAGATTTATAGACTCTGTTTTTGGTGTAGAGGCCTCTGCAACAACCATTCTAGCTGTTGGAGATAGACGCCTGCGGAAGCACATGAACAGCACAAGGAGGAAGAAGAAGCTTGGAGCACAAACAAACAATACTAAATGTATTACTAGAGAATGTACAAAGATAAGTAGCCCATTAGGACAATAGGCGTATATACAAGCCGGGGAAAAAAACCTCCTAAAGAGGGAAAAAAGTGCCTTGGCGGTCCTACTGTGTTCACACACATCACTACCTAAATGTATCAACAAATCTCCCCTGGGAGTGATGCGGTGAACAAGGAGCTGGCACTCATGTATAAGGAAGTGCCAAGCTATGTGGAAATCACTCCACAAAAGGAACTAAGCCCAAAGCTTTGCGGAAAGCTTCAAACTTCTCCCTAGGCAAAGCCTTTGTGAAAAGGTCTGCAATGTTCTCATGCGTGGGCACATATGCCAAGCTGATCTCCCCAGCAGAGAACCTCTCCTTGACATAGTGATAATGCACCTCAATGTGCTTAGTGCGAGCATGGAACACAGGGTTCCTCGCAACTGCCAATGCGCTCTGACTGTCAGTGAAGATGGTGGTGGCAGAAGACTGGCCAACACCCAAATCAGCCATAAGGCCTCTGAGCCACACACACTCAACAGTCGCTGTGAAAGCTTCCCTATACTCAGCCTCACAACTGGAAGTGGCCACAGTAGGATGCTTCTTGCTCAACCAAGATATACATGAGCTACCAAGCATGAAGCAAAAACCATTGGTGGACACACGAATGGCATAGCAACCAGCCCAATCTGAGTCAGCAAAAGCATTCAAATCTGGCGGTAGTGATCCCCCCTTGGGATAAAACAACCCAAGTAGCCAAGTACCACTCAATGCGTGACTCCTGGGCAATGCATAAACCTACTCATCTGTGAGACAGCAAACTGAATATCTGGCCGAGTAATGCATAAGTAAATCAAGCATCCAACAGCCTACTGATAGAGAACAACATCAAATGCATCTCCAGCATCATGAAGACTCAATCGTAAACTTGTCTCCATAGGAGTGGCAATAGGCTTACAGTCTTCAAGGCCAAAACGCTGCAATAGTGTGTCAATATATTTCGTTTGACACAAAGCCATTCCACCATCAACGTGCATAAACTGAATGCCCAAATAGTGATGCAAATGCACTAAATCAGACATCTCAAATGAGGCATGCAAATCAGCCTTAAAATCAGCAATATGCGTCTCAATAGGACCAGTGAGCAGCATGTCATCAACATAAACAACAATGATCAGAAGCACATCATTAGCACGCTTAACATATAAGGTGTTTTCAGTTGGGCTCTTCTCAAAACCATGTGCAATCAGATAGGCATGTATCTTCTCATACCAAGCACGTGGTGCTTGCTTTAAACCATATAATGCTTTCTTTAACCTGCAAACCTGGTTTTCATGCCCTTTCTGCACAAAGCCACGGGGCTGAAAAACATACACTTCTTCATGCAAATCGCCATTCAGAAATGCAGTTTTAATGTCCAACTGATGTACATTCCAACTATGATGGGCTGCAAGTGCACAGATGCTCCAAACAGTAGTCATACGACATGTGGGTGCAAAGGTCTCATCAAAATCAATGCCTCTTTCCTGCACATAACCCTTTGCAACAAGCCTAGCCTTATACCTGTCAACTTTACCATCCGGCTTACGCTTCAGCTTGTATACCCACTTAGTGCCAATGGCCTTCTTGCCAGGAGGCAAGTCACATAAAGACCAAGTACCATTCTTCATTATAGCATCATATTCAGATTACATAGTAGCCATCCATATTTCTGAATTCTGTGCTTCATCAAAAGAGACAGGCTCATTCTCATCACAGAGACTAGACGCAGCCATAGCATAGCAATCTGATGCAAAGGAGGCACTATGAGAGCCTGAACGAGTACGATATGACAAAGGTGCATCTAATTTACCGTCATGCAAAGTCTGCACCAGCCATTTTGGCATAGTTTTTGCCTACTCAATATCAGCTCTCTCATCAACAAGTGCATCATGTAAATCTGCATCAGAAATGGAATGATCTGCATCATCATATGAAGCCTGCAAAGGCTGAGAAGTTGCCTCATTAGGACCAGCACTAGACTGTCCACCTGTAAAAAGAGGCATCAAAGTATCATACATGTCTGTGGAGCTCACAGATGTCTCCTTAGTACATGAAAGCAATGGCTAAATTGCATCTTCCACAAAAACAACATCACGGCTAACCAGAATGCATTTTGTGTGTGGATGATACAGACGATAGCCTTTACTTTCAGAACTATACCCAACAAAAATACATTTTACTACTTTATCATCCAATTTTCTACGATGTTGTTCAGGCACTAGTGCATATGCCAAACAACCAAAAACATGCAGATGAGAAACAGATGGCTTACGTTCATGCCAAGCCTCATATGGAGTGATAGACTGCAGTGCTTTAGTGGGACACCTGTTCAGTACATATGCTGCACACATGACAGCCTCAAGCCAGAAACTATGTGGTAAAGCCTGACTCTTGACCATGCACCTCGCCATCTCCATGAGTGACCTGTTCTTTCGTTCAGCAAGTCCATTCTGTTGAGGTGTATACGGCACTATACACTGGTGTTTTATCCCACGCACAACCAAAAATGCATTAAAATCAGAAGACATATATTCCCCCCCTCGATCAGAACGGAGGGTGCCCATTTTACATGCTGACAGATTTTCAGCCAAAACCAAAAACTATTTAAAGCACATGAACACTTCGGACTTTTCTTTGAGTGGATATATCCATGCATGCCTGAAAAAATCATCAATGAAAGTCACGAAGTAAAGGTAATTTCCAAAAGAGGGTGTCTGCATAGGACCACAAACATCACTATGTACAAGCTGCAATTTTTGCGTAGCCCGAACTGAACCATCTTTTGGAAAGGATGAACGTTGCATTTTGCCGAAAATACAGCCCTCACAAACATGTTTTCCAGGTGCCTCAAGTTTGGGCAAAGAGGACAACATTTCAGATTTCTGCAAGCGTAGCAAACTAGCAAAATTCAGATGACCAAAGCGCGCATGCCAAAGCTTTGCATCTGACATAGCCTGAGAATCATGAACTCCACATGCCGAATCATTCACAGATCTTTCATAGTCTATGAGCTTATACAACCCACGACATAAAATGTCCAAAGCAATAATAACATCGCCATTTGATAGATCATGAACTGTACATCTTTCATCAACAAATTTCACAACCAAGCCAATCTTGGCTAATGCAGAAACTGATAACAGATTCTTCTTGATCCCTGGCACAAATAAAGCATCTGACAAAGTGAAAGAACTACCATCAGTAGTAGTCAAAATGATCTTACCAACTCCCATAACATGATAAGAGGAGTTGTTGGCGCATGTAACAGTATTCCCTGTAGGGGCAGGCTTGAGTGAAGAGAAGAAACTGCGCTGCGAGCTAATATGTTTGGTCGCCCCACTGTCAAAGTACCAAACATCTGTGTCTACCGCAGACATGCATTGATCATGAGAAGATGGGTCAAAACTGCAGACAGTAGTAAACGCCCATTCTTCTTCCTGCACAAGATTTGCAGACTCTGTTTTTGGTGTAGAGGCCTCTGCAACAACCATTCCAGCCTCTTTCTTCTTTGCCTCTTTTGCAGCCAGTTTTGGACAGTTCTTTATGATATGATCATTTCCTTTACAGTACTTGCAAAACAATTTTTTCTTTTCTGATTTCTTCTTCTTCTCATCTTTATCCTGGTTCTTCGATTGTGCAGCATTTGCACATTTCTGCTTACTAGTAGAAGAGCTCCATTTTCCTTTGTCCTTCAGACTAGCCAGGAAAGCTTGATCTACAACACGCATAATGGACGTGTTCTGCCTGGACTGATCTTCCTGCAACAGAACAGAGACTAACTCCTCAAATGACAAGGCATTTGGATTGCCTTTCATCATCAATCGAAGAGTAGAGGCAAAACTCTGATATGAATCAGGAAGACCATTCAGAACGATCTGCACAAGTGAGCTATCTGGTATAACCTCATCAGCAGAAATCAATTGTTACTTCAGGTCTTTGATCTTTGTGAGAAAACTGTCCATAGAATCACCTTCATTCATGTGCTCACTCTCCAACTATTTTCGGAGGTAAGCAACACGAGCCTCATTCCTAGCGTGGTACAACATCCTTTGCTGTTTTGCGAGAGCGAATGTGAGGAATAATAGCACGTTTGACAGACAAAGCTATCAATGCATATGCTTGAGCATCTCTACCATCCCAACGAATTTGCTCTGCAGTAGGTGCAGCAGAAACAGTAGCGCGAACAGGAATCTGCGGAATATCATCTTCGACACCATCTTCATTAGCTCCAGCACCTGTATTTGCAGTACCTGTTGTTACAGGTGTAACAGGACGTCTTTCAACACCCTGCACAATGTTCCACAGTCCTTTTGCAATCAATACATGTCGCATCATATAAGCCCATAATGGGTAGTTGGTACCATCCAACTTATCCTCAACAACCAACATAGGGAAAACATCACTGCTTTCAGCCATGGCCGGTGACTAAAATACCTTGATGCAGAAAATCGACTGTATCTCAAAAAGTTGAACAGAACTGCCCAGACGAGTTCTGCTAGACCTGTAGCAAACTTGGAGACGCTTAAACTGGTATATACCTTTGGCACAAAAAGACAAAATAGCCTGCACAAGCGTTGCGATAGTGCGTTCGGAGGCCGAAACGAGCTCAGATCGCGATTTCGGCACCACAAAGCAAAGATGTTTTGATCTCGAAAACACTCTGAGTATGCTCACCAAAATTCGTGCGATTCTGAGACTACAAACGGAGGAGTGTCGACGGCATCCTAGATGAAGCGACAACCTGCTCTGATACCAATTGTTGGAGATAGTGCCTGCGGAATCACGCGAACAGCACAAGGAGGAAGAAGAAGCTTGGAGCACAAACACACAATACTGAATGTATTAATAGAGAATGTACAAAGATAAGTAGCCCATTAGGGCAATAGGCGTATATACAAGCTGGGGAAAAAAACCTCCTAAAGAGGGAAAAAAGTGCCCCGGCGGTCCTAGTGTGTTCACACACATCACTACCTAAATATATCAACACGAGCCTCTTTCTTCTTTGCCTCTTTAGCAACTAGTTTTGGATAGTTCTTTATGATATGATCATTCCCTTTACAGTACTTACAAAACAATTTCTGCTTTTCTGATTTCTTCTCATCTTTATCTTCCTTCTTTTAATATGCAGAATTAGTAGATTTTTGCTTACTGGTTGAAGAGCTCCATTTTCCTTTGCCCTTCTGACTAGCCAGGAAAGCTTGATCTGCAACTCGCATAATGGACCTGTTCTGCCTGGACTGATCTTCCTGCAACAGAACAGAGACTAACTCCTCAAATGATAAGGCATTCGGATTGCCTTTCATCATCAACCGAAGAGTAGAAGCAAAACTCTGATATGAATCAGGAAGACCATTCAGAACGGTCTGCACAAGTGAGCTATCTAGTATAACCTCATCTGCAGAAATTAATTGTTCCTTCAAGTCTTTGATCGTCGTTAGGAAATTGTCCATAGAATCACCTTCATTCATGTGCTCACTCTCCAACTGTTTTCGGAGGTAAGCAACACGAGCCTCATTCCTAGCTTGGTACAATGTGGTAAGTGTATCCCAAGAATCCTTAGTTGTTCTGCAAGAGCGAATATGAGGAATAATGGCACGTTTGACAGACAAAGCTATCAATGCATGTGCCTGGGCATCTCTGCCATCCTAGCGAATCTGCTCTGTAGTAGGTGCAGCAAAAATAGCAGCACAAACAAGAATCTGTGGAATATCATCTTCAACACCATCTTCATCAGCTCCAGCACCTGTATTTGCAGTACCTGTAGTCAGAGGTGTAACAGGATGTCTTTCAACACGCGGCACAATGTTCCACAATCCTTTTGCAACCAATACATGTCGCATCATATAAGCCCACAATGGGTAGTTAGTACCATCCAACTTATCCTCAACAACCAACATACGGAATACATCACTGCTTTCAGCCATGGCCGGTGACTAAAATACCTTGATGCAAAAAATTGACTGTATCTCAAAAAGTACCCAAACGAGTTCTGCTAGACCTGTAGCAGACTTTGAGATGCTTAAACTGGCAAACAAAAACTGGTACATACCTTTGGCACAAAAAGATGAAATAGCCTGCACAAGCGCTGCGATAGTGCATTTGGAGGCTCTGAAACACCCTGAGTATGCTCACCAAATTTCGTGCGAATCTGAGACTGCAAACGGAGGAGTATCGACGGCACCCTAGATGAAACGACGGCCTGCTCTCATAGCAATTGTTGGAGTTAGATGTCTGCGGAAGCACGCGAACAACACAAGGAAGAAGAAGAAGCTTGGAGCACAAACACAGAATACTGAATGTATTACTAGTGAATATACAAAAGATAAGTAGCCCATTAGGGCAACAGGCGTATATACAAGCCGGGGGAAAAAAACCTCATAAAGAGGGAAAAAAGTACCCCGGCGGTCCTAGTGTGTTCACACACATCACTACCTAAATATATCAACATTTTGAACCATCAAGAGACATTGTATTCATCATGGGATGTTGGACCATGAAAAGCTTCTCAAAATCTTTTGCGGTTGTGGATGCATAGTTTTTTTGTTGCCTTCTATTATTTTGATTCTTCAACCTACAATCATGTTCAAAGTCCCAGGTTTACCACAATTCCAACATCCCTTACTATCATTACCTAAATCATTTCTTTGGAAATTTATGTGGCCTCTTTGGCTCCCCCTACCTCAAAATTGTCCTCTACCTCTTGCATGATTCTGTTGTTTATCTTGATATTGGTTACTTTTTCCTCTTCCACTTTCAAAGCCTCTGCCTCTACCTTTGCCTCTTCCTCTACCATAGTAGAATACCTGCTCAAAACTAGGTGTTCCTTGGAAGTTTGAGTCCTCACCAAGATTCTTTTCTTCAATAATCAGCATGGATACTAGATCAACAAAATTCAAAACATTTTCCTTGGTATGAGTAGATGTTCTGAATTGCTTACCTAAACCACGAAGGCACACTTCCACTTTATCATCATCATCTACATTCACGCCAATAGATGCAAGTGACTCACAAATGCTTTTGATTTTCAGGGTGTAGTCACTTACCGACATATCCTTTTTTCTCCAATGTATGCAATTTGTTCTTGATTTGCAATTTCTGTGCCTTTGTATCGGTCTCATACAATGTGATCAAACTGTTCCAAGCCTCTTTTGGAGTCTTGGCATCTTGTATGTGCGCAATCATGCTATTCTGCATGCTAACAAATAGTCAATACATTACATTTCGTGCTCTTTGATTCCATTCCTCATATGCTCTTGATCAATCTGTAGTTCGATTCCTCTCTGGTAACTGTGGAGCATTTTCATTCTCTCTTTCGATGTACTCCCAGTCGCCTTTTCCCATCAAGAAATTCATCATTCTTAATCTCCAAGCATGGAAGTTGTTCTTGTCCAACTTATTGTTCATAAGTTGACACATTCCATTCACATTCACCATTTCTGCAACAATTCACAACACTGCAAAAACACTACAAGCAGTACTTCTGCTTGAACACTTTCACACTATGACTTGATAGTTCGATCTCAGGAAAACAAAATTTTCTTGTATCAATGGTACATGAAATTGCTTGAAATTCAAGATCTAGAATATTTGAGTGTTGTCGAACAAGATGCAAGTTACAATTATGCAAACTGACTTAGTTTTTCTATGGGCCCCACCTTGTGGGCTCGAATAGGAGGTCGAGATGGCTTCTAAACAGAAATTTGAGAAAAAAAAATGACCCCCTGGGAGAACTATCAAAATATTTCGACTCCTTCTACCTTGAAGCCAAATTTCATAGCAATTTGAGGTGGTTTGTGGATCCCACTTTCTCCATGCCTTCTCGTGTACTCTTCACTATCGACGTTCTCCATGAGCTTTCTACAGCCACACTGGCTCTGATACCATGTCACGAGGAAGGAGATAAGGAAGAGATATCACACATAATCTCACAATCAAAGAGGAGCACACACATAGATTGAGGCAAGAAAGAATGATTTTCTTCTTCTTCTATTACATAAAAGGAATGTACAAGAATGACCTAATACAATAATACATCTAGTGCAATATTTAAAGAACAATACATAAGGAAAATCCTAATGTCAGCTAATAAGTGAGCTAGCAAGAAACAAATGTGTCATCACTCTTGGTAGGTAAATCTATACATGTCAAAGAAATGAAAAAGTGATACATTTCATCGTCAATCATCACATGTTGAGCTTGATATATACTGGTTTGACCATTATACATGTCAAAGAAATGAAAAAGTGATACATTTCATCGTCGATCATCACATGTTGAGCTTGATATCACAAAATCTCTCATCCTAGACCTCCCCCTTCCTCTCCTATCAATTGTCCTCATCTTGTTGGAGATGTACGACCACACCCTATTTAATATGGTGACCAACCTTCCCCTTCATCTCCGACTTATTCTCTTCCAGTGTATTCACCTTCCCCTTCTCCTTCTCCTCAGTGTCCCTCAACGCTGTGATGGACACCTCCATCACATGCCTATCTCCCTCTAACCATCCTTGGGCAACTCCTTTGACACCGACTCTAGGTTGGTACCTTACCTTGCCTGAACCTAATGCTACATCTTGTTCCTTTGGGTCAACCAAAATTTTGCCCTTCATGACCTCATGGGTATCGGCTCCTTTCTGGCGCATGCCCAAAAAATGATTGCCTATGAGGTTGATTACTTTTTAATTAAAATAATTCCATGATGGCACACATTCATCACTTAAGCGGATGAACTAATGTATTAGAAACTGACATGTCTGACCGAGTCATTGCATGTGACAAGCTGTCATAGTTATACGAGAAAGAAAAGCATCAAACCATGTATTTTAAATATTTTTTTGAATAAACTACGCATGGGGGGGATGAAGTACCCTGAAGGGCTTAAAATCTCCAAGAAGTTAATGAGCATCATCAGACCACTACTAGCACATTTAATTAAGAAAAATGAGGATCTGTAGGCTACGCTAAATGAGTCTTCCTATCAGTTTCACGCAGGTGCAACAAGAAAGAGATGCCTTTGAGTCTTCTCATCGACATGCAGTTTAATAATGCAACCCTTCTTGTTGAGGTTAATTGCCTCTATTTCGCTGTCAAGATTGTAGAATACCTTCACCAACTTGTGGCTTACATTCTCTAATCTACCCATGTTGACCTGAAAATTTCTAACCGCGGCTGCAAGTTCGCAAGCACCAGATGCTTTCTTACTTGATTGAAATACGTTTTGGTCCTTATTAAGATAACTCAAAAGCATCTGCAAACTACTTTTGTCCAAGCACATGAATTTTTCAAGGCCACTATCCGGAATGATCTCGCTCCCTCTAAAGATGAAGATAATGATTCTCCAACTACTTCATAGGGTTCAGGTCCTTTGGGCATGCCAATTTTAGGGCCAAAGATTTAATATTTTTTGTATAATAATATTCAGCGAAAGATTAATTGAAATGATGTAAGAAGGGATGCAATCCCTTCAAAGAGACATGTTAATATAATGACTCGAGGGTGATGAGGCACATACGCAGCGTGGTGTAGCCATCAGTAGTGCTTCGGGCACTAGCACAAAGTCTTTGCTTCACCTTGACCGGATATTGTTCTATCAATTAGTTACACTCATGCTGATTCTGTTAGGTAAATTTTAATTTGTTACATTCAGTAAAGATTCTATTCTATAGCCATATATGCGTAAAGTGGTGAATTAACTACCAGCGTGTGAGATATAGAATGTGTAATTATCCACTTTGTTGATCTTAAGTGTGTGGTAAAGAGAGTCAATGTGAAGGGAAAGTCTAGGGCCTGTAATAGGATAACCTTCCAGCCAAGAACCCCATCGATCTAACCTTCTGGTCTACAGAGTGAAGATGGATGTGTTGTAACCACATATATATATATATATATATATATATATATATATATATATATATATATATATATATATATATATATATATATATATATATATATATGTCTATCTATCTGGCCAGATGCATCTAGCTCTAGGAAGGCCCCATAAACTATATATGAAAAAGACTGATGAAGTAAGGACCTCAGTCACCCCTGCGACACTTGCTAGCTCTGCTTTATTGATCTCATGAAGTACTGAAGCCTTGGCTCTAAACATCTAGGAGATAGCAGATATCAAAGGCCCCTCCATCATCTCCATCAATTTGTGTAGCAAGTTATGCCATTGCTATCAACTGAGGTCCCAAAATGTGTAACCATTACAACATAGCTCACGTCACCGAAGTATCAAAGAACCAAAATTTTGCTGGAGGATCCTGAAACTGAACCTGTGAACACATCCTCTCTAGTCTTGCCAAGATTGCATATGCTCTGTTCAATCTGGTCTCCGCCTCTCCTTAATGAAATTACTGGTCTATTGTGTGTGTGTGTGTGTGTGTGTGTGTGTGTGTGTGTGTGAGAGAGAGAGAGAGAGAGAGAGAGAGAGAGAGAGAGAGAGAGAGAGAGAGAGAGAGAGAGAGAGAGAGAGAGAGAGAGAGAGAGAGAGAGAGAGAGAGAGAGAGAGAGAGAGAGAACTTGCAGGTTTGGAGTATTTGCATAAACATTGCAGTCCTCCTATAATCCACAGAGATGTTAAAAGTAACAATATTCTCCTCGATGAACATATGGTTGCAAAAATTTCTGATTTCGGCATCTCAAAATCTATGGAGGCAGAGAACCTTCAAACCGCAATCGTAAGGGGAAACTATGGCTACATCGATCCTGAGTGAGTGCTGGAATTCATGCATCATTTGCTCATGACATCTGTTTGATAAATCAGATCGATGGTAGCCGTAATTGTGCTACCATTTACAGTTTATTCGACTACTTATTACAGAAAATTCTGCAGGTATTTGGCGACCAAGGTTGTAACCTACAGTATTGATGTGTATGCATTTGGAGTTGTCCTCTTAGAAATACTGACTGGAAAACCACCAATTATCAAAGACACCGCAGAACATGACAAATCTGTCTATATTTGTCAGTGGGTATGTATTTCTGTGTATGTTTTTTTGTGTGTTCTACAGCAGTATGAGCTAAGCGAAACTTCAGTGAATCGAAGCTAATACGTCTTGTTTTAGGCTCGGTCATTTGGACTGGGGTTAGCAGCTAGCGAACTGCAAGGTGCTCCGCGTTTACATGTTGTTTTCGACTTTAGCTTCTAAGTTACGAAGGACTGAGCACATCCACCCGCTCGCACTCTTGCACACGTGCGCACACACACATACACACGCACGTGCATGTGCACGGGGACACACAGAGGCTGGAGGAAGTGCGCAAACAGTGGTTCCTCATGAAATTTCTCTCTGTTTGTTATATTCGGCAACTCTGTAAACTTAATCTGTTCTAATCTGTTGCTCTTTGAAAAATGTTGATAGGCAAGATATCATATTGACAGAGGAGAGTTAGCAGTGATACTTGATCCATGTTTATCAGTGGAAATGGAAAAGGAGTCTTTGTTGAAGGTGGTTGAGATCGCCTTGAGTTGCGTGGATCGTCAAGGAAAGAAGAGGCCCACCATGGATGAGATAAAAGGTGAACTGCAAAAAGCTCTTCAAATGGAGTTTTCTACTAAAACCACTGATGCTTATTACTCAGAAGAGATGGCGATTCCAATGAGGGTAAGCCACCTGAATGCTAGATAAGGGAAGCCGACTTCAACTTTTCCATTGTTCTTTGAATCGTCATCGATGGGTCCATTATGAAGTAAAGTGAAATAATATCATTGTCAAATAATGTAAACCATATGAACTCATTTGTTTTCCATTCAAACTAACTATCCGAGTGAATTTCCATCCGAGTGATTTCTCTGTACTCTTTGCAAGGACATACATGAGAAAGATTGTACAAATCTTCACTTAAAACATAAATATAAAGAGTGGATTCGTGTAAATCCTTTATTTCTATTGCATATAATTGCAAGCGTTTACAGTTTTAAAGAAAAGACAATTAGAAATCCGTTCCTTTCTGTTGTGTTAAATATGGAAACATATCTTATTGATACATTTGAAAATTGTTTTTCATGTGCTGACAAGTCCTCTTCGGGTGGTCTGAAACTCTTCGGAATGTCAGATAGGGGGGCACATCAGAGATCGGCCACCTGAAGTTCAGCCATTTATTTGCTTTCTTGCCAACATGGAAAAGCAGTATGCTGAGTTGTATGATGAAAGCTAAGGTGACCCGAGCAGATTATCACCTCTTTGTTTTTTTCCGTATGGTCACCTAGTAACTGAAAATAGATAAAATAGCTTATGCAAATGCCTCTCCTTGCTTTTCTTCTCAGTTGTTAGTGCATGTGCCCCTGATTCAATCAAAATCATGTTTGCAATTTATTGTACATCTAGCTTTCTGTACTCCTATAATTTTTTATCCAATCAAGGATGATAGTTACAAACATATGAAGCTTATCAACGCTCTATTCATTATAGACCCACATGGACTTCATTTAAAAACAAGCTACATGCTTGACGGATACTACTGATCTTACAATTTCAACTCTATTAACAACGGTATTTAATATTTTCTTCTGATTTTTTAAAGCGTACAAAAGCTTTTTTTTTTTTTTGAGAGTACAATGAATTGAAAACACACTCACACACCCAACCTCGTAAGGTAGAGGCACCCATCTTATGTCTAGCCAAGACTTGTACTCAAGATTTCCTCCTAAAGACTCAAGACGTCAAACCACTAGGTTACACGAGCTTGGACTATGTACACAAGCTTTTACCTGCACAATCTGGAAAGATTTACAATATAACTATTTTGGACTCCCCTTCCTCCCTTTGCCCAGTCTAACACATCACCACACATGCACACACACACACAACAACACGCACACCCACACACACACACACACACACGTGCTTATTCAAATGTTTTTTGTTTGGTCTGCGGGGATGGGGATGCCTTCTTTTATTAATTTCTATATACAAATATCACTCCACAGTAACTTCTAGGCTTTGTGATACAATGAGCCTAATTAGTAAATACACGAAATAGGACATTGGAAGCTATTTTAGCATATTATTATCGTGCATAATATACGATTCAATTTTCTCATGCGATCGAGGGGAGAGCATCATAGAGTGTGTTTCCATTTGTAAAGAGACTCGTTCCAGGGTTGCCAAACGAACCACAAAATCAAGGACCTTCATAAAAAATTCGCACAGCTGGTTTTTCATGATATTTATATGTTTTAAAAGAGATTCTACACATTATTGCTCCTCATAATAAGCCAACCAGCTTGTACTGAATGATTTTTATGTGATTCGTATACATCATATAAAAAATGTAAGTAAAACTTGAAGAAAACTTTCATATCAAAATACCTTTTAGATATGCATGTATGGGTTGCTGTTGTGACTCAAACAGAAAGAACTGGAAAATTTGCTCCTTTAGTTGAGTCTCAGCATGGTATGCGAGAGCTGGTCATTGAACTGAATAAAATTGCAAGCTGCTACCTTTCCTTTACAAAGAATGTTGTAACTACACCAAGCTTAGTTTCACATATTCTCTTTAGCTCACCATAAGCAGGATTCTTCTCACCCAATATACATACAAGGATTTGCAAGGTACCAGAACTATCGCTTGCAGATATCTCCTTGGATGCTCTTGTACATATAGTAGTTAAACATTGCTCAAGTTGCAAACCTTCAAGCTCTTCCATCCTACCATGGTAAGGGGAAACAATAGTTATGGATGCCATGTTCATGCCAAGTTCTGGACATGTACCAGATAAGGCAGCAATAATATCGTCTGCTAGCCGAGACACACTTCTATCCAAATTGATAAATGCCCAGTCATCAATGATTCCACCTTCAACTAAGCATGACTCATTCATGTTCCATGAGCCAAACCTGGTAACAAGCTCTCTCTCTTGTTTTTTTTTTTTGAAACAATGTCACCAAACAAGAAGAAAGACGTTAGTATCAATAAAATAATGTACATATGTTAAATGTGTCTCATGTGCATGCGATTCTCAAATGTGTCTATGCATGGCCGTGTAATGTGGCCCTATATTAATGCATACTTTGGAAATGCATGACCTGAATGGTGCAAAAGACAAGGTCATGCCAAATGCACATGGTTGTCGCATGTCGAGGCTTGTGATGTTACTTGGGGACGTTGATGCAAACTATACTTAGAGGTGTCCATTGGACCTCGAGATGACAACTGATCATTCCTCGTTATACGAATCCATTTGAGAACCATGTTCTGCTATGTAGAGATCACCTTGGGCTTCTTCATCTTTAGATGGTTTCTTAAATTCTGTATCCCACGTGGTTGGTTCTTTGGTTCTGCGGGGGCTACTAGCGCTTTTGGCTTCCATACCCATACCATTGTTGCTGGTCTTCTGACTCTTGTTGAAGAGGTGAGTTGGTCTGGCTTTGGTCTTGGTGTTTGGTTCAGACCCTTGCCTCGCCTTGGCTTCTTGGGTACCCATATCTATAATTTTCCTTGTTGGATTGTAGCTAATTTCTTAGGCACCCAAACTTGTTAGATACCTTGTGGTTGAGCTTGTCCTAGTTTCTTCGTTTGTCTTCTAGTTTGGTTGGCTTGCCTGGATGGGAATTGTGGGGGCAAGGCTGGTGGTTTTCCTTGTGGGAGAGCATAGGTTGTTGTGTATGTAAGAGCTTCTTGGGTACCCATATCTATAATTTTCCTTGTTGAATTGTAGCTAATTTCTTAGGCACCCAAACTTGTTAGATACCTTGTGGTTGATCTTGTCCTAGTTTCTTCGTTTGTCTTCTAGTTTGGTTGGCTTGCCTAGATGGGAATTGTGGGGGCAAGGCTGGTGGTTTTCCTCCTTTTTGTACCTAGATCTGCTTCATGCCCAGAACTGATTCTTGTTGAATGGTGACTTTCTATTTGATAGAGCAGTTGTCTTGAACTGTTGTGCTTGCCTTTGTGGTGGAACTACTATGGCTGCATTAGTCTTTGAAGAAGAAGAGAGATCCACTCGCTTTCGAGCCTATTCTTCCATGATTGACTCCTTCTACATCATAGAGCTTTTGACACATACAACATCTTCTTCTATAAGATTAGTCTTAGAAGAACTAAGAGAATATGTAAAACCTGGATTTGTGAGCATGCAATTTTCTAATTCTAATGTTATGCATTGTTCATGTACCCAAGCTTGAAGAAGTTGACTTTTTAGGTTTAAGTTGACTGCATGGTCATAGATCCAATCTTGACCCAAGACAAGTGGTGCCATAAGATCCTCATCCTGACACACTAGCATTTTGACTCTCATTGGAATATCTTGAAGATAGATGGGAAGCTCTACCTCACCCAAACAAGGGGTTTCCACACCTCCCAATCCTATGAGATAGGCTTCTATGGGATTGATGTTCAATTGCAAGTCTTGGCAGTATGAAATTCTAATTGCACTAGTTGCTGCACCGGAGTCAATCAATGCTCTCACAAGCCTTACATTCTCTCTATGTCCTACCTCTAAGGTCACGACGGGACATCAATCAATTATTCAAGAAGCAATTACACCTGATGTTTGGCACATGGCCATGTGATATCTTGGGGCATTGGGATAAACATCTAGGCCTTGTCACCTTAACTTATTTTTCCGAATATGCTCTCTAGCCTTTACCTGTGCTTCCTGTCTAACCCTTAACTCTTTTGCTTTTTGCTTCTTAGCAGTGTTGAGTCTCACTAGCATATCCTCTCTAAGAGGTTCTTGATACGGCTCAACTCTACATCTACTAATATAGTTTGGCAAGATGTCACCTTCTAGTGTGGCTAATTGAACCGCACCACTAGTGGAAATTCTACTAATGATCATGGGTCCATATCCTCTTTTTTCCAATTTACGAGCATGCTAATTTAGTGTGTAAACCAACACTAGGTCACCCTCTTTCAATCCTTTATCCTTGATGTGTGCATCAAAATAATCCTTTTGTCTTTTCTTTGCAGCATAGATGCTTGCTGCTGGTCGTAACCTCGTCTCACCTAAGCGTTCTAAATCAAAGATCCTAGAGGATAACTCATGTCCATTCCACTCATACTCTTGTGCTAATTTTAAAGCTGGGATTAGGAAACCTAATGGTCACACAACATTCTGTCAAAAGACCATCTGAAATGGGGTAACATTGAGTACCATTTTGTAGGAAACTCGGTAAGCCCAAACAACATGGTGAAGCTGTTTATCCCAATCACAACGTTTATTATTAACCAATTTTGTCAATACATTACATAAGATCTTATTTGTGCTCTCAACTTCTGCGTTAGCTTGTGGATGATAGGGGGCAGACTTCTTATGAATCACCAAGGATTCTTTGAGAAGGTTTTCAATAAATCCATTCAAGAAGTGTGTGCCTTTAACACTTACTAACTCTATTGGTAGTCCATATCTAGTGAACACATTCTCGAATAAAAATTTAGCGGTCGTTTGAGCATCGTTCTTTGTCATGGCTTTGACTTCTACCCACTTTGTAAGGTAATCTATGGTACTCTGCATGGGAGTTTCGAGTTGGGGGGTTAATGGGACCTACAAAATCTATACCCCACTTTGAGAATGCACGTCCTCCCATCACTAGCCTCAAAGGCATCTCATCTTTTCTAATTCGATATTGTGCACCTTGGCATGTGTCACATTTCTTCACATAGGTATGTGCATCCATATGAAGAGCGGGCCACCAAAGTCCAGAGAATAGAATGGTCTTAATTATTCGGTCAGGTCAAAAGTGTCCACTTTGCAACACCACTATGTGCCGTTTCTAAGATTTTCAAATAATTTGATTCGTGAATGCATAATCTTAACTAACCATCTTTTCCCATTCGGTATAGGTTGTCTCCTACTAAGGCGTAGTCTTGATCCTCTTGCTCCATGCTTCATTTTCTTGCTAGACTAGCCTCACCGAGTAGTGTCCCTAATCGCATAAATTCTACCAATGGAGCACTCCAATCCGGAATTAGTGACACGTGATAAAGGGTAGCATGCTCCACTAGGGTTCTTTCTTTGCACATTGGACAATTCTTCATCCACTCATGTATTTCTCTATCCATACTAGGCCAATACACTCCTAAACGTTTTAGATACACTCCTTGTGGTGGCTCTTTTGAAGTGATGCGAGAAAGGTGATCTCCCTTGAGGTGGGTTCTTCCTTTCCTAACAACAAATTCAAAGTTGTATTCCATTAGTAAGAGGAACCATCTTACTAAGCATCCTGTATTGCAAGGTTTATTGACCAAATATAATAAAGCTTGATGATCAGTGAAAAACTTGAACTTGTTGGCCAATAGATAGTGTCTAAAGTTCTTCATGGCATATACCATGCCTAAACCTTCTCTTTCAGTTGTTGTGTAGTTTCGTTCAGCTGTGTCTAGTTGTCTACTAGCATATGCTATGGGCAAATCTATATTTCCTTCACCTATGGGTTGTTCTAGCACACATCCTATTGCATGATTGGATGCATCTACATGGACATTACAATTAGGAGTGATCAATGTGGGTGATGTGCACAAAAATCTCTTCAGCTCATTGAAGGAATTTTCACATTTGTCGTTCCACTCAAAATTTGTCAACAAGGCATAAAGAGGTTTAGCTATGATCGCATATATGTGGATAAACCTACGGTAATATCCACAATGGCCCATAAAGGCTTGCAACTCTTTAACATTCCTTGGTCTTGGCAACTCTGCGATGGCTCTTACTTTCCTCATCTGTTGATATTCCGTTCTTAGAAACAATATGACCTAAGACCTTACCTTGACGTACCATGAATACACACTTTTTTGGGTTCAGACAAACTCAATATTCTCTACACTTGTTGAAGATCTGTCTAAGCTCAGGAATATGATATCTTATGAGCACATAGATCGTCCACATATACTTCTAAGCTCTTTCGCAAGAACTCTTTGAAGACATGGAACATGAGCCTTTGGAATGTTACAGGTGCATTGGTGAGCCCAAATGGCATGACACAAAATGCAAAGATTCCCCATTCTGTGGCAAAGATCGTTTTGTATTGATCTTCTGGGGTGATTGCTACTTGGTTGTAACCTAAAAATCCATCAAGGAAGCTATAAACTTCCTTGCCTACAACAAGCTCTAGTAAATGTTCACTGATTGGAAGCGGATAACTATCTCTTGTCGTAGTGGCATTAACTTTTTTAAGGTTAATACACACTTGTAACTTTCTCTTCTTCTTGGGCACCACTACAATAGGGGACACCCATTCAGTGTGCTCAATCTCATAGATAAATCCAGCTTCAATCAATCTGTCAATTTCTTCCTTTATTTTGGCTACATAAGTATCATTATAAGTGTAGGGCATTTGTTTGGTAGGCTTGGCATCAGTTGTCATGGGAATTATATGAGAGCATATTCTTGGATCTACCCCCTTTAGGTCTCTATAGCTCCATGCAAATACGTCCCTATATTCCCTTAATAAAGCTACCAACTCTGTTTCTTCTTCTGCACTTAGGTCTTCTCCTATGTACGTACATTGCTCTTCATTCTCTTCAATGGTTACTACAATTTTCTTAGTCTTTTCTTTATTATCATATGATTCTCCTATGATGGCCTCTCTCTTAGGCATTCATACCAAAATTTTTTGGTCTTCAACTTCATATTTCTTGAAATTCTCTGGTACTTCAAACACTGATTCTTCCTCCTCATCACAATGAGGTGTCCACTATTCTTCATTGACAACAATGTCCATGGTGGCTAAGATTTTTGCCCAGCTATGAGGCTCAAATTCCTCATCTGAAAAGACCATCGATGTGTAGGCAAGGCCTCTAACTGGTCTATCTCTTGGGGGAGTTCCTTCTTCTCTCACCTTTAAGCACCTTTCCTCTTCCTCTGCAACCTTGCACATCCATAAGTGAGTATCTTCATGCATCCAAGATGGATCCGGAGAACTTTCAGAATCCACGAAGATTGAATCTTCTTGCGCTTTGTGAATTGTGGTAGCTCTTGTAAAGAATTAGATTCAAAATTTAGTCTTTCTTCTTCTTGTTGCTCCACTTGGTCTCCGTATATAGATGGAATGTCTTGGGGAAATTGATCATGAAGATCGTCAATTTCAGGAATAGGAGGGGGATTACCCTTCTGCTTGGCCCACTTCTCTTCTTGTATTTTTTGCAAGAACTCTTGAGAGTACTCTTGAATTGAAAGAGATGTTCCATCATCGATGGAATTAGGAACATAAGCCTTTATTGGTGGTGAGCTTTCTCTTTCAACAACTGCTTGAGCCTGTGGAGGTGAAGAAACTTGCAGTTTGTTTACCAACTGCTCTAATCTTTCTAATAAGCCTTGGAAATGCAAACCCGGTTTGATAGATTTTTTTTTAATTGAACAATTGAGCGGTCTCAAGCATAGCTTGAGCTAGATCTACTATTTTCATGAACATGTTTGATCGTTCAATATCTAATTCTTCTCTAGGATAGCTCTTGTCTAGGTTCACTACAAGGAATACGGGCGCATAGCGATGGTTAAGGTGACACAATTTTGTCGCTATAAAATTGCAAAATGCATCGCAATGAGCGTCGAGCACACACCATTGATTAAACGAAGTTTTTTTCCACGTGTGGCGTGATGGGGTGTGTGACGCTCGCATAGCGCGTCGCTAACATGATAGTTTTAAATAGCATTGCATAAGCGACACTTTTTGCATCGCATAAGCGACGCTAAAAAATGTCGCTTATGTGATGCCAACTCCAGTGGTTTTTTCAACACGTTAGCATCGCTTACATGACGGTTTGTTGACGAAAAAAAATTAAAACGTTGGAGGCTCTTCGATCGGTATTTTCATGCATCTGATCAAAGAGCTCTCCAACGTTCGCAATCGCACTGTGCTTACAAGCTGAACCAAGTATATGCAGAATTGTTGTTTTGCCTAAGCTCTCTCTTATTGTCTCCCTCTGTCTGTGTTTCTCTCTTTCTACATCTTTCTCTCTTTGAATTCTCTCTCTCTCTCTCTCTCTCTCTCTCTCTCTCTTCTTTCTCTCTTTATTGCAGGTTATTCAAGAAGCTAATCAAGCAAAAAGTATGGCTAACTATTGTAAGTACAATTTCTATTCTTTGTATATCATTTGAATTGTGTTATTTTCATTAGATAGCATACTCACACTTATTGATATGCACTTATACACTTATACATGATGAAGATGCACTTTCACACATATACACATGTACACATGCACATACACACACATGTATACACACAGATACATGTGCACATACACTTAGACATACACACATATACACATGCATATGCACAAACATTTCTACAACCACATAAAAAGACTTACATGCATGCATTATTGCATATATATATATATATATATATATATATATATATATATATATATATATATATATATATATATATATATATATATATATATATATATATATATATATATATATATATACACACACACACACACACATACACACATTAACATATACGTAAATACATGTATATGCACATCCACATGCATGCACATTCACATGCATGCACATGGATGCAAATGGAAATGCATCCACATACACATGCATGTTTCATACATATACACATGCATATACATACATTATACACATATATACACATATATATGCACATACGTACACACACATATACACATGCACACACACATGCACACACACACATGCACACACACATGCACATACCTACATATACACATATACATGCACATATACACATATACACATAGAGTTACACATATACATGCACATACATATACACACACATACACATGCACATGCACATACTCATACACACATATACACTTACACATGCACATGCACATACATACATATACACACACATACACATGCACATACATACATATACACACACATACATATACACTTACGTACACACATATGAATAAATTATATAATTAAAGTATTAAAACACATGCTTAATATAAACAATAATAACAATCAATAGAACAAAACTCTTCATTACTTAATACCATACACACAATTCAAAACATAACTGAAATGAAAAATATATAGGTAATATATATATATATATATATATATATATATATATATATATATATATATATATATATATATATATATATATATATATATATATATATATATATATATATATATATATATATATATATATATATATATATATATATATATATATCAATGTGAATACATATAATCCAATGTCATAATCAACTAGAATCCTAATCATCATCATCATCATGATCATCATCATCATCATCAGCAGCATCATCATCATCCTGATCATCCTCATCCTCATCGTCATGATCACCTTGTGACGATCGAGATCCTCCCTCCCATGTCAGTCTCTCCACCTCATCCATATTTGTCTCTCCATAATACTCCCGTATTACATATAACAAACATAAATAAAATAAAATAATTATATAAAATTATATAATACTCACAAAGGCATCAGAATGATCTTGCATATACTCGCTCAAACGCTGATATCCAAAATGTGTAGCATACTCAATCTCATGTTTCGTAGGATATCGGCCATAATCCTTTCGCTGCATTGAAACAAATAAAAAAGATTAGTTGCTTGCATTTTAACTAAAATAAAAAAATATACTCACAATAACATATATACTTACAAATGTAGCTACAAAACCATTATGGCCCATTTGGCCTAGGTGTGATGTGTGGCCCGACTCCACTCTCTTCTTTGCAGCAGCCTGTTTATTTAAGAAAAAAATACGTAAATTAAATGTAAAAAATTACTAAAATATATAAAAACTATAAATACAAACTATTAATTTGTGTACCTTCTGCTGAGGAAATGACTCCTAAAGACATAGCTGTCTACGAAAAAACTGCCACGTCTCAGGTGGTATGTTAGGTCGCCTCTTATTTTTTTCCACCATACAATATCTCCTGTTAATTTAATCTCAAACAGAAAAAAAAGTCAGAATGTAGATTCTAATCACCATCTCCTCATCGTGCAATGACTATATACTGTAAGTATATATAAACATTTAATTTTAAATATATTTGATGGATACATAACTTTTTTTTGTTTCTTATTATGTGCAGATTTTGATCAATTAGAGGGTACTCCACCACCTCCTACCCATGCAATCATTTCACATGTGTCCTCCGATAGGAATTATGATGAATTTTACTATCAAGATCATATTATATGTTGGTGTAAGTCTTGTTATGGCACATATAGAAGACCACGATTGGAATGTATTGATCATGAGGCAGAGTATGGTACTTTTGAGCATGCACCATCACTTGGTCAACGTGATAATGCTTGAGTAGGTATTTTATATATATATATTAATGTCATTATTTTATTAAAAAACCATATACAAAATCAAATTACTGTTGATATACAGGAATACTTGCTCGATGATGATGATGATGATAATTTTTCTCATAATGTTAATATACCTTGTACACGTCATGGACTCGCTGTTCATCAATTACAAGTAGAGGTTTCTAGAAATCCTCTACCTCCTGGTTTAGAGACTGAAACGGCTGGAGATTATCCATTGCCAGCTTGTGATCGTTCTTTAGTACAAACATATGATAGAAGAAGATATGGAGGATGGAATAGAGGACCACTTCCTTTAGATGGAGAGGTTTTCAACTTTTGGGGTAATCGCTATATGATTGCTCCATCCACTATTACTAATGTTGGTCATGGTCTCTTTATTGTAGAGGATTTGTATGTGCCTCCGAACTCTGAAGTCACTCTTATGTCATTTTGTGGTCCTATATATGGATGGGGAGATTGGCATCGACTTTCACGTTATGTTCAAAGCATGAGTATTTATGGAATATGTTTGAACATAGCATCCCTTACTAGTAGAAGGATTTTACATGCAGAAAATGAAAGATGATATATTGATGGAAGACCTTACACACATGGAAATATAGCAGGTTTAATAAATAGTAGTCAAGGGTTACATAATAGTTCAAGGACTAATTGCACATTTGAGGAGCATGAAAATAGTCATGAATCACCATACATGAGTAGAGATGTATCAAGATACATAGTTGTCAATGCTATTACTACATTACATGCCGGTGATGAACTATTAGTGAATTATGGATGGCGTAGACCTCTAGGAGCACCTTTTAGCTGGAGAGAATAAAAATTTTCTATCCATATTTAATAACTTATATACTTAATTTTATATTTAAAGTTTACTTTTTTTTCATTTATGGAATACTAATGAATTTTATTTATATGTGTAGATTCCAACATATGATGTTGATGATATTCCTCCACACCATTCACAATTGCTAGTAAGACCTCATTTATCAGAAGCTTCTATGAGGAGGCTACGCGAAAGTAATCCTATGGAATATGCAAGGTTGAAAGATCTATATTCAAAAGACGATAAAGTACAAGATTTGTGTGACAATGATGAAGATGATGGCATGGAGATTTTATTGAGGATGAGAAATATCTTCGAGAGGAATGTCTAAACCACGTATATGAAGGAAGTCCTTTGACACGACTAAGTGCGAGCTTACTTATTCTCAACCTTCAAAATTGTTTTGGATGGAGTAATCTATCTGTTTCGACACTATTAAGGTATAATTTTCAATTTTCTATCTATTTATATATATATGCATATATATATATATATATATATATATATATATATATATATATATATATATATATATATATATATGCATATATAAACATACACATAATATACATGAATGCATATACACATATAAACATATACACACATATAAACATACATACACATATAAACATACACACACATATACACACATACACATGTTATGAGAGTAAGGTCAAATTATACATACCTGTATCGAATGAAGATGTTTTGTCCAGCTAGCCTTTAGAACTGTCCACCCAACCTTTAGAAACTTCTTGACACATATGTTTCTCCTATTTTAGTCAACCTAATACTTGTGCTGCTAATTATACAAATATTAAATAGCAATTATCAAGGAGGGTATTAAGCCACATGTAAATGGGAGGAGCAAATTTATCTTGAAGATTTTGAAGGATGGAGAAATAATTTTAAAGGATGGGCGAACAAAAAGTGTCCATTCAATGCAAGTTTTTATTCTTACTTTAGATAAGGTAAGAACAAGAACTTGAATTGAATGGACACTTTTTGTATTCCCATCTTTTAAACCTATTAATGCATCTTTCAAAATATTCACGAAAAATTTGTTCCTCCCATTTTACATATGACTAAATACCCTCCTTGGTAACCACTATTTAATATCTGTAAATAGCTTAGCAAGATAGGTAATAGATTGAATATAAAATGGGAAACTGCCAGAGTCTAGATATGAAAATCTGCAAACCACAATATACAAAAAACAATTAAAAACGAAATCAAATATACACAGCTACACATGCATACATACATATACATACATATATACACATTCATACATACACATACATACATACATACATACACATGTATACACACATACATATACATATATGCATACATATACGCATATGTATATATACATACATATACATCTATAAAACACATATACATACATATATACATACACACATACACATATGTATATGCATGCACATTCTGGGGGTCAAAACAAGCAAACAGGACCTCTGAGAGAATCGTGATTTTTTGCAAATCAGGTAGCCAAAAAGTCGTGTTTTTTATCAAAAAATCATGACTTTCTCCAGTGAGATCGCAAATTTCAAGCAGAGAATTGCGACTTTCTCAAAAGCACAAAGTCCAAGAAATCGCAACTTTCTTCCAAGAAATTGCGACTTTCTCAAAATGCCCAAGTCTAGAGAATCACAATTTCTTCCAGAGAATCACGACTTTCTTCTAGGAAATCGTGATTTTCTCAAAATGCCCGAGTCCAGAGAATCGTGATTTTCTCAAATATTTTCTAAGTCTAGAGAATCCCGAATTTCTGAAAATCACCAAATCCAGGAAATCGCGAATTTCTTCCACAGAATCGCAAATTTCTCAAAATCACCAAATCTAGGAAATCACGAATTTCTTCCAGAGAATCGTGAATTTCTCAATTCTTTCTAAGTCTAGAGAATCATGAATTTCTTTTAGAGAATCGTTGATTCCTCAATTTTCCTCAAATCCAAAGAATCGCAATTTTCTCAAATCTAAGGCCAAAGAATCACAAATTTCTTCCAGAGAATTGCGATTTTCTTCGAGAGAATCGCGATTTTCTCAAATTCCTCAAATCTAAAGAATCGCGATTTTCTCAAATCTAAGGCTAGAGAATCGCAAATTTCTTCCAAAGAATCGTGATTTTCTCAAATTTCTCAAATCCAAAGAATCATGATTTTCTCAAATTTTCTAAGGCCAGAGAATTGCAATTTTCTCCAAATGCACAATTCCAAAGAGTCGTGATTTTCTCAAATTCCTCAAATCCAAAGAATCGCAATTTTCTCAAATTTTATAAGGCCAGAGAATTGTGATTTTTCTCCAAATGCACAATTCGAGAGAATCGCGATTTTCTCAAATTCCTCAAATCCAAAGAATCGTGATTTTCTCAAATTCTCTAAGGCCGGAGAATCACAATTTTTCCCCAAATGCACAATTCTAGAGAATCATGATTTTCTCAAATTCCTCAAATCCAAAGAATCATGATTTTCTCAAATTTTCTAAGGCCAGAGAATCATAATTTTCTCAAAATTTTTAGGCGGGAAAAAGTTTGAATTTTCTAGAGAATCGCGATTTTCTAAGAAAGTCGTGATTTTTTGAGCTTTAAGGCGGGAATTTTGATTTTTTGCACCGAGCCCCAAATGTGCAGAAAATTGTGAAAAGCACAAGCGCATGCACTCCCAAGCACTTCCTAGCTCTTTCTTTCACTCCCACACATGAGAAATGATATGAAAATGATGAAAATGCACTCAAAAACAAAAAAATTATATGAAGATGAAGATGGAGAAGAAAAATAAAAAAAATAACAGAAAATGACTACTTTTTACCTTCCACCATCGCAAATCCACGATCTTACCATCACAATGCTCGTCCTCGAAGCTCTCTCCCTGGCAACGGTGCCAAAATTTGGTGTAACTCAAGTGTAACCACCACCTCCTTTACTTGTCAATCCATGGAGATGTGAGGACTGGTATGAAGACCATGAGCAAGTGAAGGCACAAGTGTGTGAGTGAAAGCACACAAACATGCACACACATACACATATGCCCACATGATAAGCACAAAGAGGGGAACAATGGAAAGCTTCTATTACCAAGAACTCTCTTACAAAGCTCAAATCTCTAACAAGCTAAGCCCAAAAATGAGCTCTCTAGCTCTTTTTATAGTTTTTTGACTAGTTTTGGCCTTGTCTAGACCTAGTGTCCGGTCTAGTTAAAAATTAGGTTCTAGGACTTCTTTGAGGGCTCAAACGTAGTCTAAAAATTACGAAAATTGGTAGGATGATACTTGTAATACTCCTCAAGCTTGAGAACTCCTCTTCTTGAACAAAATGGAGTTACAAAAATATGAAATGGTTACAATGGCTTTTATTGATGAAAATCACTATTTTTATAGGGATTCCTTCTGAAAAGTTGACATGTACTTCTTGGAGCTCCCTACTTGCTCCTTCTTCTTGTTTGTCCACTTCTTTGACATGTTCTTGTGCCTCGTTCTTGACCTTGAGTGCTAAAACACACACACACACACAAAGACATATACATTCACACATACATACACATACTTACATACACATGCTTACATACACATGCTTACATACAAATGTTCTTACATACATACACACACATATACAAAGAAATAAACATAAACATATACATATACACACATAGAAATAAACATAAAAACGTACATACATAGAATCATGGGAGAATGTGCAAATTCCTAATGCAACATTAAAGCATAGATGGCCTCATAGGTACACTAACAGATACCTCTGCTCACTCAAATAAATGATTCTCTGAACTCTTGAGGATTGAGCCTAAGTTCTTTTGCGTAAAGAAACTACACTATATGAGCTTGATAATTCAAATTACTTCACTCAAGAAACTCACTCTTAATGTGAGAACCAATGCCTCGAAGATAGATTAGTTATTGCCAAACGCTTCAAACATCAACACAAATTTATGTGGAAGATAGAGCAACTATAGGTTGGTTTTTTCCATCCAAGAGAGAGATTTTTTCCCAAACATCACTACATATCCACTTATTCTCCTCCTATCTTCTTTAGATCTAGCTCAGTTAGCATTTGTATATGCTTTGTCTTTCAAAACGTCTTGAAAAGGATAGAAAGAACTTCATTTAATGTACCTTTAGGTATTTAAGTATTGTCTTAGCTACAAGTAGATGTGGAACCCTATGTATGTGCATGAATTGTGATAGCACACCAATTGTATATGCTAGGTCTGGCCTTATGATAGGGGCATAATTCAATGAGCCCACTATAGGCCTTTAAAAAAGAGGATCCTAAGCTCCAATACCTTATGTTGAATTCAATTTATGTTTACCTCCATTTGTTTGCTCAACCGTTTGCATCCTGTGAGTCCATACTTCTTTAATACATTCAAGATATACTTTCTCTACATAAGCCAAATATCATTATCCTTATATATGACTTGAATACATGAGAAGTATTTGAGATATCCAAGGTTTGAGATCTTGAACTCCTTCCCAAGATTCTCTTTGATATCTTTGATGCATTCTTGATGATCACTTGGAATAATCAAGTCATCTACATATATGCATAAGTAGACATATTCTTCACCTTCTCTCTTGTAGAACAATGATGGATTTGCTTTTCTTTGATTGTATCCACAACTAATAAAATAGTCTACAAGCCTTTGATTCCATGCCCTTGGGGAGTTCTTGAGACCATATATTGATTTCTTCAACTTGCAAACATAATCATTCTTATTCTTATCTTCAAACCCTAATGTTGGTTCATGTACATTGCCTTCTCTAGCTCTCCATTCAAAAATGCATTCTCCATGTCAAGTTGGTACATCTTCTAATGCTTTCTTGCTGCAATAGCAATGATGGTTTTAATGCTAGTAATCTTAGCTAGAGGGCTAAATGTCTCTTCATAGTCTACTCAATATGTTTGAGCAAATTTGTTAGCTGCAAGCGTAGCTTTATACCTTGGAATAGTACCATTTGAGTGCTTTTTTACCTTATATACTCGCTTGTTTCCAATTACCTTCATATCCTTCTTCCTTGGTACTAGTTTCCAAGTGTGATTGTCCTCTAAAGCTTTGATCTCCCTCTGCTAGTTTATTGCCATTCCTTGCATGTTTTTTCTTCTTCAAAGCATGTGGGTTCTTCAACAACCTTGCTCATATATGCATAATGTCTAGCCATAAATGAATCATAGGTAAGTCTTTCAATTGGATACCTTACCCTATCAAACCTTCTTATCTCACTATTCCATTGATTTGGATATTTATTGTTCACCTTTGAGCTCTCCCCCTTCTTTGCATGATGGTTTGTATTTAGCTCAATCCAAAAGTCTTCATTTTCTTATATTTCTATGATCTTAGCTTCACATTTTCTCCTTGCATCACTAAGTTGGCTCAATTTAGAACTTCCTCCATTCCATGATTGGAGATTACTTGAACTTTTTGTTCTTCTAAGGACTATGCCTTTTGGTTCTTCTCTTCAAATCTTCCTTTCTTCATCTTCATTTCCTTGCATAGATACATTTGAAGTGTACTAAGGTAAAAACTCATAAAATCTAAAATCCCTTAGTACCTTTTGCTCATTGTTTTGGGTTTATAGCATCTACAACCCTTTTTCTCACATATATACCCTATGAAGATACATCTCTCTGATCTATCTCAAGTTTGCTCCTTAATTTACTTGTAATGAACACATAGAATGTACATCCAAAAACTCTCAAGTGTGATACATCTAGATTCCCATTATACCAAGCTTCATAGGGTGTTCTAGCATGTGCTCTATTCATAATGTACATTGCATTGGTTGGTACATCAGCCCAATAACAATTAGGTATACCCATCTCCTTCTTCATATCCCTAGCACATTTTGTAATGGAACTATTCTTCCTTTTAGCATACCATTCTTCTATGGTGTGTACATGCATGCGATTTGTGTCTTGATGCAATTTGTCCCCAAGAAACTAGAGAACTCATGGGAGAAGTATTATCCCCTCCACCTGACCTTAATCATTTGATATACCTACCAGATTCCTCTCTACAATAGGTTTGAACTTCTTGAAGTAATAAATGACATCTAATTTATCCTTCATACAATAAAGCCAAGTTATCCTTGTGAAACTATCAATCAAAGTTAGAAAGTATCTATTATCTCCAATTCAATTCTCCTTTATTGGTCCCCAAACATCTGTATGGATTAGGCCAAGTGGATGATAGCTCACATAATTTCTCTTCTTGAAGGGCAATCTAGACTTCTTACCCAATTGACAAGCTTCACACAAATTATGAATTTTTTTGTTATAGCGGTTTGGTAACCCTAGTGCTAACCTCTTTCTTTCCATACCCTTCAGTCTCTAAATATTTATGGGTCCATATCTTTTGTACCATAGGCCCAATTCTGCTACCTTGGTGCTTTCATATGTGAAGTAGGTTGTATGGTTCAAATTTGGCTTTGCATCCAAAGTGCATAGGCTTCCCTCCTTCTTGCCTTTGGTGATCAATTTGTACCCCTCTATAGGGTTTTCCACAGAGCATCCCTTCTGATTGAGCTTGATCTACAATCCTCTGTCAACCATTTGACCCACAAGAACAAGATTCTTGTTGGAACATGAAGAAAATTCTTCAAGCACTTAGCATTGTGAGAGCCTTGTGAGGCTTGTGAATGTTGGAACATGAAGAAAATTCTTCAAGAACTTAGCCTTGTGAGAGCCATCCAACATAACATCACCTATGTGTGTGATAGCATGAGGAGTATCATCAGCTATTTCCACATGCCCTTTAGTTGATGGCACTGACATGTTTGAAATGAAACCCTTGTTGCAGCTCATGTGATTGTTGCATCCACTATCAATGTATCATGTGCTTGACCATTTTGCCTTGTAGTCACTCATTCGCATAATAGCTAGCATACTCTCATTCTCATTTGAAGTAAATGAATAATTATCTTGTCCTTTGAAGGTTGAATTTGTCTTCTTCCTTTGATAGCAATCCCTTGCATAGTCATCATATTTGCCAAGTATGAAGCAACCTTTTGGATTATGGTTGTTTCTATCGTAAATGTACCTCCTCTACTTTTGTACTTGCCTCTTCATATTGATGAAGAGAATTTGCTTCCTTGATCTTGATTTGGATCACCATTTGATCATTTGGATCACCATTTGATCATTTGGATCACCATTTGATCCTCTCCCTTGCATACCTCCTCCTCTGCCTTGGTTCCTTTCTCTTCCTCTACCTTTACCTGCATAAAATGTTTGGGAATCATTGCCCTTTGCCTTTAAGCCTACATTATTAATCTCCTCAATGACCATCAAAGCCACCAATTATTCAAAC